>OY744550.1:30140256-30170256 GCA_963556195.1 Sepiola atlantica
AATAATAATAATATTAATAATAATAATAGGCAAAACACTGTAAAACAGTAAATGTAGACTCTTTGGACAAAGAGACGAAACGGTAAATCACATAAGTAAATGCAGCAAACTAGCCATAAAAGAATATTCAAACAGACACAACTGTGTGGGGGGAAAGACAGTTTATTGGGAACTATGCAAACGTCTGCACTTTAAACATGCAAACAAATGGTACAGACACAAACTGGAGAGAGTATTGGAAAATGATAAGCACAAAATCCTCTCATATGTGGAGTTACAAACAGACAAACTTGTCCAAGCAAGGAGACCGGGTGTGCTAATAGTCAACAACAAGGAAAAGTCTTGCCATCTCATTAAATTTAGCCATGCTAGCAGTTCACAAGGTGAAGATCAAGGAAGCAGAAAAACGAAGCAAATACACGGAACTCCAAATGAGTACAAATAATAATAATAATAATAATAATAATAATAATAATAATAATAATAATAATAATAATAATAATAATAATAATAATAATAATAACTTGATACCCTAATGAATACGGTTAAATTATGTAGTGACGACATACGAATGGAATTTGGCATCACTAAATGTGTCATTCTTGTTATAAAAGGGGTAAATTTGTCCACTCAGATAGCCTTGAACTCCCAACAACAGATTTGATAAAGAATGTAGACAGTGTAAGGGGCTACAAATACTTGGGTATTCTGGAAGCGAATAATGTTAAAAACAAGGAAATGAAAAACCAAGTCAAAGCTGAGTACAACAGAAGAGTAAGGACTGTTTTTAAATCACACCTCCACAGTCGAAATACAATATATGCTATCAATGCCAGAGAAGTAGCTATCATCGATATACTGCCGGTATACTTGACTGGAATGTAGATGAACTAAATATTTGGATACCAAAACACGGAAAATGTTCACAATTTATGGAGTTTTTGCACATAAAGGAGATGCAGGTCGATTGTATCTACCTAGAAAGGAAGGTGGGCGAGGTCTACTTAGTGTTGAAGATGTTGTGAATATAGAAGGTTGTCTATATAAATATATTTCTGGAAGTAATGAGATTCTTTTTCGTGAAGTAGAAAAGAGAGGAAATGCTAAGAACTGAGGTAAAAAAGAATCAATGATTACAAGAGAGGTCAAAATTATTTGGAAAGAAACTACACGGTGTATTCTTTAAGAATACTGCATTTAAAGATAAGGACATCTGGAATTGGTTGGTCAATGGTGATCTCAAAAGATCTACCGAGAGCACCTTAATGGCAGCCCAGGAACAAGCTACCCGCACAAGGTCCATCAAACATTACATTGACAAAACTGCAGAATCACCGATATGCCGATTGTGTAATGAAAGGGAAGAAACTTTAGTGCCTATTGTATCTGATGTGCCCAATGCTAGGACAACATCAGTATAAAAAATAGAGACACGACAAAGTCGCTCACGTATTACACTGGAATATATGCAAACTTTATGAATTGGACCACAATTAGAAGTGGTATGAGCATAAGCCAAAATTGCTACAGGAGAACGACAATGTAAAACTAAAGTTCTGATTTCCAATTGAGGATGGTTGCTTTCTAGCAACTGAAATATCATGGTAGAGCTTTTATATGTGTTTGAGTTTATATTTTTGTTAGTTTGTTGATTCTCTTATCCTCAATTCCATTTTTATTTTGCATATATATATATATATATATATATATATATATATATATATATATATATATATATATATATATATATGTACATGAGATAGAGAGACTGGGGCACTAGCAGTCATACATAGAATCTCTATTACTGATCTCATTCTTCTAACATTTGGAACAGAGATGTATATCTGCTCTAAACGGGTGTGGCATAGACTAACAGCGAAAGAATAAGTAAACAAATATTCGATAAAATAAATATAAAATTAAGAAATAAATATCTGGAAGTTATAAGATAAACAGAAGAGAAGATTGTAAAATAATCCGTGAGAAAGACAAGAAAACTCTTATTAATAAATTATATAGCAGAAAATTACTGAAAGGAAGAAATACCTGGGAACGATCTCGGCCGCTTAGTGAGATATTTTGAACCCTTCATAAGCTGAACAAAAGAACTCAGGCACTAATGACCCGGCACAATGAACTACACTCAAATGGTGATAATTACAGACTCTACATAAAAAGGAGAAAACGAGGAAAAAAACTGGTAAGTATAGAAGTCTGTGTGGATGACACATAAATATGAACTAGAACTATATATACAGAAATATTGATCATCGTAGCAATAAATGGTAAAAAAAAGGAACAATACAGGGAACAGTAAAACTGTTTTTTTTTCGATGTTGTTTATCTGACGCGGTTTTGACTCAAAAGGTGCTGCTGCTGCTACTGCTGTTGTCAGTGCTGTTTCTCTTGCTGTTAAGCGAGTTGAACCTAGATGCAGCGTTGAACATGAAGATCTTGATATCGTTTGGTTTAATCAAGGTCCTTCTTGTCGATTTTGAGCACTTCCTTTTCCTGAAGGATTTCAGATTACCAACGACATTAACGTCAACAATGACCAGCATTTGCACCAAGTCGTTGAGGAAGGTTGTAATCTGTAGGCGGTTTCACAGGCGCCAAAGCAACGTTGCTATTCTCACTCTGCATCGGAATAAATGACTGAACGTCCTTACTTATCGTACATTGTCCATAGACGCATTGGGGAAAACGAGCAGACGTCGTCGGATCTCGAGATAGCCGGCTTTTGGATTTCACCAGAGCCCCTTTAGCAGGGTTTCGGCCATAATACCCCTAAGAGTTAGACTAATCCGCCTTGGGTGGCCCTGCCGAGAAGCGAAGTCGTGACGGTAAACTTCTGACATTAACCGTTGACACAGCCTGTCCCGCTTATGAGGGGGGTGGACTTTAGATTGCTGTTATCGAGTTAGACTTCTGCAAAGATCCTACGAAGATCGTGCCTCATGGATCGTGGTTCATGGATTTTTTGGTCCACATGAAGTAATTCCTCGTTGCCTGTAGCTATTGGTTAGATCTGTAGGATTTCAGGTTTACCCCGACACCGAGAGCAGCAAGGCTCAGTGGTTGCATACGAAGATGGGGAAGGTTTAGTGTTGCGGTTTCACATGCGTAGAAACAACGTTGTTATCACTCCACGAATTTTCGATTCCGCGCCTGACATGTACTGGCTTTCCACGAGTAGAGTCAGGGGCGACCAGAAGACGACAGATCCTGATATTGGCTTCTCTTGAATGTTCACCTGTTAGCCGAGTAGCCTTGACACTATCACATCGACACCGCCCGTACTAAGGTGAGTAGAGGTTGGATTTTAAGGTACTGCTACTGATGATGATGATGATGATGATGATGATGATGATGATGATGATGATGATGATGATGATGATGAGGAGGAGGAGGAGGAGGAGGAGGAGGAGGAGGAGGACGACGACGACGACGACGACGACGACGACGGCGATGATGATGATGATGATGATGATGATGATGATGATGATGATGATGATGATGATGCCTGACTGATTAGTCAAACTAAGTTGATGTTGGCGTTCGTGTTTATATTTGTGTCTGAACCTGGCGTTATCCGTAGTCCCAGCCGTCATCATGCCACCCACAACACCCCCCCCCTCATAGCCAGTCGTCTACCAACATAGGTAAAAGGCTATGAAATAATGGTCGGCGTAATGGCGTGCATCCAATGGAGAAAAACCAGTTGCTAGGTAACCCGATATTTTGATGCCATACTCGTGACTTAGCGAGGGAATCTGGCAATCTCGTTAAGATTTTATGGCTGGGAGGTGGTGCTATTACATGAATAAGAAAGCTTTTTCGGCTATTTTAAGTTTCGTTTTAGGAGAATCCGCATTTTCAATGAACTTGTCTGGGTACCGCCGCGATACCGAGTGGCAACACTCGCGAACACGCTGAGTCCTGGCGTCTACTTGTCGTCCTTGCATTAAGCGCATTTTTTGTGAACTACACTTTATACGTTGTATGAAAGACCTACATATTCACGGTTGACAGTTAACTATGGAACTTGTACACTATTATCTCAAAATGTAGACGTGTGTTCTACTGAAATTAAATAGTCTGTCAATAAAAAATAATACTAGACATAAACAAATATCATCTATACACAAATGCAACGAACCTCTTCTACTTAATTTATTTTTTAAATTATTAATTTATTTTTTCTAGTTTTCTTCTCGCTTTATTTTTTAAACAAGTCTGATAACGGTATCAAATTTTAACATTAAATATTCAGATATGTTATTTTCAGCTAATAATCCATTAAAAAAAGGTCTTAAAACTTTCTTCAATTGTTCGTACCAAGAAGATATATTTCAATCGGTCCCCTTTCCAGCAACGTTAAAATCTAAACAGATTGTACCAATATACTAGATGGTGTTTCCGAATCTAGCTTTATCTACCTGAAAACGCAATGCATGATAAAAATGTTATAATTTTACCATCTAAGATCATATATATTTATCAGACGACAAAAAATTATTTTAATTTGAACTCAGTTCAAATTGTTCTGTTAGTTTATACAATTTAATTATTCTCTAAGCATCACAATAAGACCACTGAAGAAGCGAATGTGAAGAAAAAAATCGACAAGGGTAGATAATTCTTTTTCAAGTTATGCAACTATCCGAAAAAAAATAGTCTATACTTTCGAAACCCATACCAATGCATTTTTGAAAACAAGATCTGATAACAATATGGTCATTCTTATATTTTCCAAACGATACATCGGGTAAAACTCCCTTTTCAAGCAGACTTAAGAACAGTCTAATATCAATTTCCACAATGCTTCTAATAAACCATAACATTTTTTATGCGTACGATTAGCTAAAATTGGCTCATTAATATATTCGGAAAAATTGTTTCAACACTGGTTGAAACCGAAAAAAATTAAAATTTCTTTAAAAGCGGAATTGATACCACGTATTAGACTGCATATCTACAAGCAATAGCTACAGATAAACGAAGAAATAAACCACAAAATGTCTGTTCTAAATTCCACTTGAAAAGGGGGTGTTATCTCGAAATATCGTTTTAAAAATATAATGATGACCATTTAACATCTTGTTATCGGGTTTTGTTTTTTAAGTATGAAGTGATATGAGTACTTTCACGGATTAGGACCCACGCTAACGTTGACTCTAACCCCAACTCAAACCCTAATCCTAACCCGCTAACGCTAACCCTAACACTAACTCCCACCCTGATCCTGATCCTGGCCCTGGCCCGCACCCTAACGATGGGATCAAAGTTAGCGTGGGTCTTAATCTGTGAAAGCACCGTGATTTGACTTTCAAAAAATAATAATACCAATTTTCATAACTCTCCTAATAAATCATAACATTTCATAGCCTATAGATTTTGTGCAGGACATTCATACTTTGATTTTATCGATTAGATTATATCTGAATTTTGTTGGATGAAATGTTATGAAGACGTTAAATAACTGTTTTAATGAAGTGATTTTTTGTGAATTTATTTCTTTTATATTTTTGTACTTTTTAATTTTGATTTGATGGAAATAAATCAATTATTGTAAACTGCTTCTTAATAATAAGTATAGTTGTTAATTAATGAACATGACTACGAAATTTCTTACTAAACCTTTTTTCTGTAATTATTATTTAGTAGTAATCTTGGTCTTCACATGTCCGCTCCCAGTCATGGACTCCAGTCGCATGTTTGCCAGGCCTGTATGATGGATCGCCTTGAGGTAAACACATAGCCAAACAATAATTAAAAAAAAACACAGTGAAATTGGTAATCAAAAAGTATGATCCTTCCGATCTTCAAAACTAGGTTTTTTCCCCCGCGTTTCCTATTACGTGTCGTCTGTTAGGCCAGTTTCCTTCATTTGCTTGATGACCCCAATAGTTGCAACATGTAAACTATGCATTTCAAGCAATGATGTCTGACGATTTTATATTATGGGGATGCTGTTTTAAAAATTTCAAAAATCCACAGAACTTTGAACTTAAATAAATATTTTAAATTTGTAAATCTGTTTTTTTTTTACCAATCGTTTCCTTCAAGTAAAATATATAATGTTTTATATAAGCAATGTTGTATATAATACAACAGAAAATACTTCCTCATTAGAAAACAAAAAATTACAAAATTATATATAAAACAAATGTGATTGAACAAATATTAAAAAGAATTATTCTCCTTTATTTTATAAAAATAGAAAGTACACATTGAAAGGGAAATAACTCAAGAAAATATACAGTTATCTCAGCATAAAATACAAAGTATAAAATAGACTACGTATTTACTTAATTAACTAATTAAAAAGGCAAACGTAAAAAATTACATTAACAAAAAATAAAAGAAATGAAAAGGAAAACCATGAGAGAAGAAAAACAAAAAATAGTTTGAGAATAAATAAATAAAATAGTGAAAGCAGCTGGAAAAATCTAATATGTTCAGTGTTCGCAGCAATTTTTCTGCAGAACGGCTATGTAAAAGCGGAAGTAAACAAATCACCTACAAAAACATGTGTTTGTCTTCTAACGATCGGTCAAGGCGTGAAACCCTTTATCATGACCGATTAAAAACACGTAAATCATTTAACTATCCCTATTAGTATAAAGATAGGTATGTTTCTATGTTTCTATATTTCTATGTCACCAAAATTAAGTACTAAACTAATTAATCGATCATTATGATTTTTTAAACACAGCATCTAGACGCAAGGGGTCCAAATGTGGGATATATTTAATTTATTTTAATTTTGTGAAAGCGGAATGAAAAGTGTGTCAAAGCTCTTCATAAAAGTTCAGATACGTCCGATTTTTGTGAAATTTTAACAATAGGTATTAGATATCAATAAGTAAATATTCCCAATATTTTAGTTTTTTTTATTATTTAAAACAGTTTTAAGGGGACATGATATAGAACACAGCCCCCCCCCCCATTTGAAAATTAAAATATCTCAGATTTGCAATGTATTAGACATCATTTAAGTCAGATTCCGTGAATTTCAATTCATTTTAAAGATTTCTTAAAGTAAGCTTTAAATTTGTTATATTTTCTAAAATCGAAATCATGTAATATATATATATATATATATATATATATATATATATATATATATATATAGTGTGTGTGTGTGTGTGTTTCAGGTTATATTGAAAATAAATCAATAAAGTGCTAGATTGCAGAGGAGTGAGAGCTGATATAATTTATTTGAAAACAGTATGTTACATATTTCAGAAACGTAACGAGGTTTTATCCAGATAGGCTGACTTTTTACATTTAAAACAAATCTATGTCCAGTGGAATCGTCAGCGTACAAATGAGATCAAACCACGATGCGAACTGCATTTTGTATCGTGATTATATATATATATATATATATATATATATATATATATATATATATATATATATATATATATATATATGTGTGTGTGTGTGTGTGTGTGTATGTATGTATGTATGTATACACATATATATACATACATATATACATAAATATATATATAAATATATATATACATATATATATACATATATATATATACATATATATATATATGTGTGTGTGTGTGTGTGTGTGTGTAGTAGCATACGCGTGTCTGTGTGTAGAAACAAAAACCGAGTAAAAAAATAAAAGTTTGATGTAGTCGCTCAATATAACAAAATGAACTTTATCTGTTACAATATATACAGTAAGTATTTCAACTGTGAAACATGAATTACGCAAAACCTAACTGTCTATAAATCAGTGTATCTTATTTTCTTCTCAGCGTGAAAATAGCCGTTAGCTAAATAGTCCTTAAATAAATAAAACAAAAGTCAGAATTCTAATTTTAACGTCATATTCGATTTTGGAGCAATTAATTTTAAAATCTAATTGCCTTTAGTTGCAGCGAACGCAGATAATCAGCTATTACTATTTTGCATTTCATCTTTAGCGACTTTGCGTTTTTTTATTTAATGGGTGAAACCTATGCACAAACGACGGGAGAAGCATATTATTATACTGATTACTCTTGGCCTTTTGGCTAAGATCAAAGTGTAGTATATGTTCCGATGGATACTACACCCCATAAACTGGTATCGTCTTGGCCTTCGCAGCTTGATTTACGCCGGTCTATGGGTCTGTCCTGTGCAGTTCTAGGAGGTCCACCCTCACAAGGCTTCGCCTCCCCTCTTTGGGGAGGAGTAAGTTTATTGCTTACTGTCTGAGACGCCCCTACCGGGGAATGCCGACGGGGCTGCCCAGGCAATTTTTAATGGTCAGAGTGCTCACCTCTCGTGCGCTGGTTTTTCAACCTCCACTTTCCCGACCCGACCTTGGGTCACATCTTACTTGTGGGAGTAAGATAAAAACTGGCCTTGTGCCTAACTCCTGGAGAGGAGTAAATCAATACTCATTGCAGTAAAACACGTATCTATGAATGAATTTATTTTCTAACTTGGAATCAGTTGTTGATCTGCAACTGATTCCAAGTTAGAAAATAACCGATGAAGGCCGAAGAGTACACAGCCAAACTGAACAGAATGGGAAACAAAAAAAAAAAACAATTATGCTTAATTGACCAAATAATATTCTTTATTACATCCTGGTTTACATTTTTTTTTTAAAATTAAATTGTAACATGAAATTATTTAATTTATATAATACACAAACTCAAATGATCTTGTTTTCTTGTCCGTTGAATCTATTATATTGTGGGAGACGAGAAATAATAGGAAGAGAGGGATAGATGGGGAATATTAGTTGTAGCGTAAATGTAAATAAATAAATGGCGCAAACTGATAAACGATTGCCTGTTTGGTGAGTCACCATATTTATAAGCGTTTTGATTGGATGAGGGAAAATATATGTATACGGCAAGCAGCAGCAGCATTTTAAACAGTGTGTTTATTGTTATCGTAAGTGAGACCTTCGAACCTTATTCGTGAAATCTCGCTAATTTCCGTTTAAATGGAAGAAGGTAAATGCAGTAACTTACCCTCTGGATACCTATCTAACTTTCATAAATATATATCTTCAGAATCGGTTAAGGACAAAATCGTATCAACGGGTCACGGATCGTCTGGTAATTTTTTAAATCCATATTTTACCCGTCATATAGCCAAAGATTCATCCAATTCCAGCGCGTTTCTACACATCATTTTGATGTTTACCAATTTCCCAAGGGGTTCAAATTATTGTAAGACATTCTGGACAATTATTTATTAGTTAGTATCCACTTCATATCTTTCATACAATAAAAAACGCAGTTTTTTTGTTTTAGGAGTATTTTTAACACCAGATGGTGCGACAACATCCCCCAAATTTGTCAAACAGTGAGTAAAGATTCTCCGAAAAACAGATCAGCTATGGAAAGAACGAGTTATTATTTATTTTCAAATAGACCCTTTTGTGGCGGGGATAAACTAATCAAGACAATAGACATTACACGCACAAATGCGTCAATGTCTTTTCAGAAATAGCTTTACAACTGTGATAAATAATAGATAAAATAAATGTGGCTATTAACACTTATGATAAGTCACATTTGTTGTTTATTATCGTTTAAATAAATATATATTGCGTCAAAACTAGCAAATATATGCTCCCTCCAGGGGGCATATTTTTGCTAGGCTCAGAGGATGATATAATCGTGAACGAACTACACACACTGATCCCAAAAGGAGGAGGTAATGACTGAGAGGATTATATCATGACGAGCGAACACTAATCCCCGCCAAAGTAAGTAGTAGTAGTAGTAGTAGTAGTAGTAGTGGTAGTTATTACAAAAAAAGGAGAAGGTAATCCTAGGAGGATGGTACCGTGAGGAACGAAAGTATGTTATATTACTACCCCCACACAAAAAAAAAAACGACGGTAATGCCTGGTAGGAATTTATCATGACGAATAAAAATATACTACACAGAATTAAATAAGCATACACAAATTTAATGTGAATACAGTTGGGATAGGTGGAAAAACCTTCGCATTTATTCTCATTTAGATAACATCAAAACACTAAGTTATGGCAAGTTTCATTGTCCACGTGAAACGCCGAAATGAAAATGGGACGGAAAATATAGTCGCCATCTTTATAAACAAAGAGAAATAGGCTAACTAAAGGAAGAACGATACATTTCTTTCGTAATTGTATAGGTAAAAAGATATGTTTGTGACCTTGAGTTATCGTTCTTCCTAGGCTAACCTATTTTTTTGATTTGTTTAAATGGCGACTATATTTTTCCGACAATGAAACTTTTCATTAAAAAAATACATGAAAACCCATAGATAAAATATATTAGTTGTTTGTGAGTAATACCGAAACCTATTTCACTCTAAATAATTATACGTATCTTAAATAAGAATTAACTAAAAGTAAAACGAGTATTGTTAATAGAATAATCTGAAAAAATACTCCTTTACTCCGATTTCAGTCACGTCTCTTTTTATTTATTTAATTAATTGGAGATGAGAAATGTTGATAACAGGATTTATTAAGAAGTGAAAGAAAACTTTAAATTAAAAAAAACTAACAATTTAAGCAAAAAATTCAATTTCATTGGTACGTTTTTTTTTTAAAGTGAAAGACGTTTTATTTCATTTCAGACTATGTCTATTTATAATTTTTTCATGAAAAAATGTCGGGCTCTTACTATTTGCTCTTTTATCTTCTAAATAAAAGAAGCTGCTTCAACAATCATCCCCTCCAGTCGCAAATTCTTACTAGCCTGGTGAATGAACATATACTACACTGACCCCCTGACTTAGAGGATGGTATCATGATGAACGAACACTACCCTCCCTCCCCCCAAAAAGGAGGAGGCAATTCCTGGGAGAACTGATACTACACTACCCATCCGCAATGAAAGATAATACAATAAAGGAGGGTGTAATACCTGAGAGGAAGCACACACATATACACACTCCTTTAAAAACGGAGGAGGTAATTCCTGGGTGGACGGTCTTATGACAACAGAACCGATACTACACTACCCACCCCTATTAAAAGATATTCAGATTAAATGCCTTGTCACAAAAGTATTGTTTTTATGGTTTATTTGCTGAGATGAAAAATAAAATTGCCAATCAATTTGAAGGTATCTTAAGTAGGACGGACCTATAGTGTAAATGTGATATTGTGGTGACTGGGATGATTCTAGTTCAGATTAGGATATACATGTTAATCCCTTCAGACCAAGGATGACAAACAACGCCCATTATCCCGCACTTTTGATGGCCTTGTGCATAATTTGTTTTAAATGTAATGTTTTACATATTTTCTGTAAATAAGTATTTCAAAGTGTTGTATCTGTTTTTAGATATCGGCAACATTTGACTCTTTACGAATGTCGGAAGTTTTCATGTAAATTATTTCCCTTAAAAATCAAATTCTAAAAGAAAGTTTTTTAATGCTATTCGTTTTTTTTTATTAAATAGCCTTAATTAATTTTATTAATAACTATTATAATAGTGCTATCGACAAAATTTTGCGTATATAGAAAAAAAAATTGTAATACAAATTAGAGATGTATATTGCAGAATATTAATTTATTAGAAAATTTTTCAAAAATGAGTATGCAAATGAAGAAATGTTGAAATCGTTGAACCATTGAAATAAAATAATCATAGCCTGTTTTGATGTAAATATAGTAAAGATAATTATTTACTCCTACTCCCACAAGTAAGATGTGACCCAAGGTCGGGTTGGGAAAGTGGGGTTTGAAAAGCCAGCGCCCAAGAGGTGAGCACTCTGGCCATTAAAAATTACCTGGGCAGCCCCGTCGGCATTCCCCGGTAGGGGCGCCTCAGGCAGTAAGCAATGAACTTACTCCTCCCCAAAGAGGGGAGGCGAAGCCTGGGAGGGTGGACCTCCTAGAACTGCACAGGACAGACCCATAGACCCGCGTGAATCAAGCCCCGAAAGCCAAGACAATACCAGTCTATCCATCGGAACAGATACTACACTTTGATCTTAGCCAAAAGGCCAAAAAGGAAAATAAAAACTTTCGCATTTATTCATTTAAATAATTAAATAGCTATTCCCACAATAATGGATAATATATGTGAATATAAAATCAACTGTGTTCAGCTCTATTTTTAACTATATTTATAGTTAGAACCCAAAACATATTTCTTCGACCTGTACGTCTAGTGAGATGCTGACGATCACCCTGCTTTTCGTTAACTGTTTTATAAAATATCCGTCTCTGTAGACGCTTAAGTGTATGTTATATGAATGAAAAAGATATATATATATATATATATATATCTTGTTTATGTAATTTTACAAATGATTGACTTCGTATCAAGCATTTAAAAAATTTGTTTATGTTTATTTTATAAACATATTTGAACTTAATCAATCAATCAATCTCTCTCTCTCTCTCTCTCTCTCTCTCTCTCTCTATATATATATATATATATATATATATATATATATATATGTATATATATATATATATATATATATGAATGTAAATCCTCCCCTTTATATAATACTGACATAGGGCATATAATTACCGGTAAACTAGCGATAGTTGAAAATTCTAAATTAGAAAACACCCCAGTAAAGGTCCAAACTATAGATAACCTAAATGTTTAAATTATATGAAATGTGTTAAGGAAATAAATAAAGCGTTAGATAATTGCATTGCCTCCATGGCAAAAAAAGCATAAATTATTGCCTTATACATTTGACGCATGGAAAAATAATGTACTTAGATTTGTAAATAAAAAAGTAGAACGTTTAAAAGAATGTAAACACCCTAAAAAAACGAATCCCCTCTTTAGAAATCCACAAATAATTATGAAGCTTAACATGCTTCAAAATAGGTTTGTAATAGTTCCTATTGATAAGGCGTCAAATAATATAGTTTTTATATGTAAAAGATATTATGTACAATGCTTATTGTTTGAAGTAGGAATAATAGGTGAGGTTTCAGATACTTATAAATTAAGTAATAGTGATATCGATAATATTATTCTAAACAATACTGTTGTTTGTGAAAAATTAGGACTTAAATTAGAGGAAAAGTACGAAAAACTTCCATGTATGTATTGGATACCTAAAATGTATAAAAACCCAGTTGGCGCCCGTTTTGTTGTTGCCTCAAAGATGTGCATAATAAAACCCTTAAGTAAAGTTATATGTAAAGTGTTTTAATTAATTATGAATCAAATAAATAATTTCCATAAAAAAGTAAATTCTATAGTAATATAAACCTTTTTGGGGTGGTAAATAATTCAGATCTAGTAAAAGAAAAATTAAATCGTATTAATTCTCGTAAACAGGCTAAATCAATCTCGACATATTAAAATCATATGTACAAAATTATATATCCAAAAATACCACATAAAGAACTTATTAAAGAATTAGGTAATACTATAGATTTAGCTTTTGCAGGAGGAAAGGGTAAATACATAAACTTTTCAAAATCTAAAGCCTTTTGGTGTAAAACTTAAATTGGTAAGACGAGTGTTTCCAAAACTGGTCTGACAATGATTATAAGTCACCTTATAGAAGAGAGTTACTTTCAAATAGGGAATAAAGTATTACTTCAAACAATAGGTATTCCAATGGGTTTGGATCCTGCACAATTTGGGGCAAATCTCTATCTACATAGACTTGAATATATATGTGTGTGTGTGTGTGTGTGTGTGTGTGTGTGTGTGTGTGTGTGTGTGTCATTATTAATTTTAAAAAATTATATATCTAGAGCGTATAGTTATCATGGATGTAGGCGATATATTGACGAACTTGTATGCATTAATGATAACGAAGAGTTTTAAAATACTAAACATTTAATATATCCTAAAGAGTTAAAATTAAACTGTGAACACACGGGAACACAAGCTATATTTCTTGATATGGATATAAAAATTGAAGATAAAATATTTATCTATAAACTGTTTGATAAAAGAGATTTCTTCTCTTTTCATATCGTTCGTATGCCGCATAAAAATAGTACCTGCCCTGTGTATATATTTTACGGGAGCATTATGTGTTACTTTAAAATTAGTAGATGTTATACCCCCAATGTCTGCCTTAATAAGAAGAATAATTAAACAAGGTGGCGATCAAAATAAAATATTTAGACAATTAAATAAGGCAATTACTCGCTACTCTGACGACTTTAAGTAATATCAAATTAATCAAAGTAGATTGATAGACCAAATCCAAAACTATCTAAGAAACTCTGTACAATATGTATAAACGTATATATATATATATATATATATATATATATATATATATATATATATATATATATATATATCACATATAGTATATATATTAAAATAATTCATATATAATAAAAAAAAAAATTAAATAAATTTAAAAATATATGTATATATATATGTTTTCTTTTAATTTTTAAATATTTTTAATATGTAACTAAATATAATATAATACTATAAATACATAAAACTATGAATCACCAAATATATAGTGTAATGGATTCGTCCGAACACTACCAAAATACAGCTGATACATTTTCTTCGTCACAGACGAACAACACATGTAATAATAACAAAATAAGTTAGTAAAACATTAATCTGGAACTACACTGAGATCTAATATACGGAACGTTTTTGTTCTTGATTTTTAAGGGAAGTGGGGTCTGATCAACTCTACTGGGAAACCATGAGATAAAATACTGTTTTGTTTTTAAATTCCCGAAACAGATTTTCATGGTAAACAACTGATAATGCCTTAAATAATGTTAAGACTAGAGTAAATTCTTGGAAGCAAACTAATATAGCGACTGTAAAAAGTAAATTGACTTACAAGTAAAATAGTTTACCAACGAAGGGCTTGGGACTAAAACTGTTTTTTGAGGGGTTTTTTTCGAGGAGGGGGGCATATAGTTTTAATGGTTGAAAAAATTCCAAGACTATATATATATATATATATATATATATATATATATATATATATATATATATATATATATATATATACTATTTATGAATAAATACTAAATTAGTAATACCTACAGACGCTAGCGTTTCAAGCTTATTGCAGGAAAGTAACAATTTCAGAATCCGGAAGCAGTCACCAAACTGTTACGTAATTAAGGGAAATTAAGATCTATATGTACCTAAAAGCGGGCACAGATAGAAGACTAGTCGAGAGTGGTCGACGAACGTATTCGGAACTTTGCATTAGAGCTTTTTGACAGTCTATTTTTAATATCCCCGAGAGTGCTCAACTTTAATTTCTTAAAGGGGCTTAGTATAATATTTATAAATAAATACTAAATTATTAATACCTACAGACGCTAGCGTTTCAAGCTTATTGCTCTCATCAGTGCAGGGAAGTAACAATTTCAGACGGTCGGGATGTGCGAACCCGGTTCACAGAATCAGCCTAGAATCCGGAAATTAAGATCTATATGTACCTAGAAGCGGGCACAGGTAAAAGACTAGTCGATAGTGTTCGACGAACGTATTCGATATATATATATATATATATATATATATATATATATATATATATATATATATTTGTTTATTAACATACGTATACGTTTTCATCCTCACTGATTATTAATAATTATTAATATATATGTATTGTTATACATAGACACGTGTTCCGTGGTCTTGACGATTCATCAGTGTGCCTAGACATAGCGACGTTCGAAACCCAGACTCTATTGGTTGGTATCCGGTGCTCTACCGACTGAACTCTTGAGTTTTCTACTTGTAGGGGGAGAAATTATATCGCATTTAAATGGATCTATTCATCTATTTACATTTTTGCAATACTGATAACCGAAAATACTCAATTCTTTTTACGGAAGAATATTGTTTTACTACCTATATATATATATATATATATATATATATATATATATATATATATATATATATATATATATATATATATATATATATATATATGTATGTATATATATATGTATATATATATACATATATATATATACATATATATATATACATATATATATATAGAGAGAGAGAGAGAAAGAGAGAGAGAGAGAGAGAGAAAGAGAGAGAGAATGAGATAGAATGAGTACAAATAAATAAATTTACAACAGCATTTATTACAGCTCAAAGAATTCAAGATCAAAAACGATTAGGCGTACGATCGTTTCCATGGCGTTTAGGAATCGATTTTAGTTATTTCTATACATGAATTCCAATATGTCACTTCTTCAGTGCCTTATACGAACGGTCATAAATAGAAATTCAGTGGTAACATCAACTTATTCTAACTATTTTCTGAACTGTTGATATTTATACAGAGAAGGAAGAAAAAAGAATCTACAAAAAATATTTTATATCAGTTCCACCAATGTCTTTATCTTTATATACTGTCGAACAACCAAAACCATAACGTTCGTCTGTTCTTTCAATTTCTTTATTTTCATATATCGAATGCGAATGCCTGTAATTCTTCTTGGCCTCACAAACAGAAATTTGTTTATATATGCATATTTTATTTTTTCATGTTTATTTTTTTCAAATTCAATACATGTTCTACTTTTTCCACCAATGTTCTCTACATTTAAAATAATAATAATAATAATAATAATAATAATAATAATAATAATAATAATAATAATAATAATAATAATAATATATAAATAAATATGTATATATATATATATATATATATATATATATATATATAGTACTTGAATAACTAACGTATTTATTAAGTCATTACCAAAGGTTTCACGCTTATAGCCATCACCTTACGGTTATATATAAATATGAAAGATGGTCTAATTTGCAAGCATGTTATCTTTTGTTTATTTCTGGGTTTTCGTGTAGCCGTGCAGTAGATGCTTACTACTGAACACCGGAGATTGTCCTAATAAAATAGCCAATACTTTTACTTATTTGTGAAATCTTTAAAAAATTCCTTTTGTTTTTTTGTTGTTTTTTTTGTGTATTTTAGCCTTTTCTGTTTATTATTATGTTTTAATATTGTCAGGATTGCTTATTGCTTATCCTTGACTCCGCTATTTTCATGTCAGTTTGGTACTCTTTTATTGTTTGATAAACATTGCTTGATATTGATGATGCAATATATTATTTATACTGATTTAGTGACTACTATGCTCCGAAACAGTGATTTAGTGGTTGGCGGGTCTTGTTAATAATTAATGGAGTAGTAATGCTTTTTTATGGCTTGTAGATTTCGTTCTTTAAGTAGACAATTATGACAAGGATATTTTCGTCTTTTAAGTGTCATATAGAAACGAATTAGAGTTTCTGTAAATTCCAATGTTTGTGCTAACAATTGTGAAGAGTTTGTTTATTGTTAGGTTTCCTACTAGATCGCACATTCAAACAGCATCAGAACTGCCTATTGTAATGTCAAAGTTTGTGCTTTAACCTTTATTCACTTACGTTTTTGTTGCTTGTTTTTATTGATGTTCTGCAATGCATTATTATGTTTATGTCATTTTCAGGGGTATTAATATAGTGTTTGGCAAAATGTAATGCCTTTTTTCTGATTCTTTTTTCCAATATAAAATCTCACAATTAACATATAAAACAAAAATCTAGAAAGTAAGAGTATTGCTTATTTATCAAATAGAAGGTTAAAACCCCAACCAGAAAAGGGGAATAAACTAACAGAAAAGAAGCTATTCTGACAATATGGCGCGTTTGATCTCCGTAGGAATTTTTGCTTGACGCTTCCTTACGGGGGATAAAACGCATAATCCTCTGTGTAACTTAATTGCCATAAGTATATTTTCATAACATACTATGTATATATATGTATATATATATATATATATATATATATATATATATATATATATATATATATTTATATATTGTATATATATTATATATATACATATTCTATATATATATACATATTATATATAAACATATATATACATATACATATTATATATATATTGTATATATATTATATATATACATATTCTATATATATATACATATTATATATATACATATATATACATATTATATATATACATATATATATATATATATATATATATATATATATATGTGTGTGTGTGTGTGTGTGTGTGTGTGTGTGTGTAATTACGGAAGACTAAGACAAAAAAATTTTTAATAACATTATTCATTTAATTTTAGCAGTGTGGTTATAGTTATTGAATATACTTAATATATTAGAGTTTGTCGTATTTCGTAGGAAATAAACGTTTTGCTGATGATCAGTTAAACTAAAGGTTAAATATTTTCTCTTGATTTTCTTGTGAAACGCGCATAAGAATTTTTTTAATTTTTGAATATATATATATATATATATATATATATATATATATATATATATATATATATATATATATATATATATATATATATATATATATATGGCGTAAGGTACACGATAATTCATGACAAAGAAATGTCGTAGTGGACAAAATGTGTGAAAAAATGACAATCGGAAAAACAAGTTAAAATGCAAATGGATTCTGGCGTCCAGTATATCAATTTCATGCCCATTCCCACTTGTTCACCCTGGTCAGCTACTCGTACTATCTCCCATCTTGTCGCCTCTCTCCCTCTCCCACCACCTTCTCCATACTAGCTCATTAGGTGTGGAAGTAATAAAAAGAGAAAGAAAATAAATAGAAATATAAACAGAAGAATAAGAAACATAGAAGAATGTGCCACCCACCCGTCATATTTCAACATCACCTAAGTTCTTCTTCATATGGTCCAATCAGATCATCCTCTCCTCATCCCATGTATGTGCCTTCAAAATAAAACTATTTTATTACCTTCATTTCTGAAGACGTTCTCCAACAGAACGAAACCGGTAAAAATCTTTTGTTTTTCTCCTGAATTTTTACTTGTTTTTCCGTTTGTCATTTTTTCACATATATATATATATATATATATATATATATATATATATATATATATATAAAATATTTTTATTAAATTTAAACCACATCAAATGTTAGTAAGGTCATATTCACAACATTTCACCAAAAAACTGTTTTTATGAAAACGGTTAGTAAAAATATTTTTTTATAGTGTTTGTGATTTGGATGAATACCATAGTCGATGATACACTTATTTTAAAATAAAACTAATAGCTAAACGCACATGGAGTGTGGATGCTTGACCCTATAGGAGTGTATAGCTCCATTACTGTAAAAATATTACGATGAGTACGGACTGTAATCCAGGCTTTAATTGCCTGAAAATCTCCTTTCTTTTCTTTTTTCTTTGTTTTTGTTTGTTTGTATACAAGCACTGAAGATATCAACACCCAGGAAATAAATGATACTATAATAAAAGATACAGGGGCATTTTATAAATATCTTTGTATTAGGTCGAAACAATTGTCTGCTGAAAAAAAAAACATGTATTGTGAAATAGTGTGAATCTGTTCTTCCTTACATTTGACTTGTTTTAAATTAAATAAAAATATTTCATACTATAGCTCTAACCTCACACTATTGAGCTATTAGAATTGCTTTATGTTATAAAATTTATATTTTAAATATAAAAACTGTAAATATAAATGCATATATATATATATATATATATATATATATATATATATATATATATATATATATATATATATATATATATATTATTTTCTGGTTAATAAAAAAGATATGTTAATAATTATTTTTTCAAATCTTTTTTCTAAGTTTGTAAAACATGTTATTTTTTAAATTAAAATATGTAACGGTTTAGTCACGAGTTATGCGTGTTTAGCTTTATTATGTATTTTGAATATTTTTCTGTACATCATACATGAACAATAATTTAATCTCCATTAGTATGAATTTTATTGGCTAATTAGATAGCATCAAATATTACATAATAATAATTCAATAGGAGAGTCGTAACTCTTGTTTCCCTTTCTTGTCCTTTAGTCCTCACATTCCATGAGCGATGTTTCTGACAAAAGGGGGGAAGAATTGCTGTTTTCCGGGTTGGAATCTATCCACCTAACACTTAGTGTTGCCTAGTTTCTTTTACCTTGAAGTAGTATTTTTTTAGCTCCTCACATCAAGTGGCTTCATGCTTGTCTGGAGCGATTTCCATTAAAAAATAAATAAATGAAAAAAAAAATTATGATAAAAAATGCATAACCGTAAATAAGAACATAAGAGTCGCATATTAAAGACATGTCTGAATACTTTACGTGAGTAAAAAAGAGAAAATCACCATGCCAATTAACAGCATAACTTCACGTAAATTCTCCGGACACAAAATAAAAGTAATTTATCATAAACCCGTTAATGCAAGTGTTGGTTGTAGTTAAGGAAAGACGAACAAAACAAAAAAGAAAAACGTCGCAATGAAGAAGACCCGTAAATGTGTTGCGTTTCGACCTTGTGTCATACATGCAGAAAATCAGGTTTCCGTAATCGCTACAGAAACATTAAAGTTCACGAATTGTGTTCAAACTTGGGTGGGAGCATTTTCTCCCTGTTCACGTTTCAGCATGATCCTTCAAGACTGAGGACTTGTCGTCCTGAAATCAACGCTCTTTATTTATACTTTCAAAAGGACCAATTCGAGACAAAACTGATGGAAGACGGGGGAGGTTTATTCGACTTGATCGTCATTCTAAATCACTGACTAGTGGGATTAGGAGGAGATAGAGAGAGATCAATAATTACTGTTCAATCATATCTTGTCAGTCCATATAATTTTAAACGCCCACGCGTTGCGTGCTTCGAAAAAAAAACGGTTCTCTCTCTCTCTCTCTCTCTCTCTCTCTCTCTCTCTCTCTCTCTCTCTCTCTCTCTCTCTCTCTCTCTCTCTGAACGATGTGACGTCATATCCGTTTATATTAATTTTCACAATCTAGTAATCCTCGCCTCGAGTTCATCAAGTTGACCCCGGCTGACCTGTCATTTCATATTATTCTCAACTAACCGTTTTATATACTAATGTGTCTACTCACCCAATATCTAACAGATGAATCTGATGTGCAGTTGTTTATAAAAGTTTCCGATACTTCTTCGGATTATGACTCAAGCTAACGTTGACCCTAACCCTGTCCCTAACTCTAACCCTAACCCTAACTCTAATGCTAAACCTAGTCCTAACCCTGTCCCTAACTCTAACCCTAACCCTAACTCTAACCCTAACCCTGTCCCTAACTCTAACCCTAACCCTAACCCTGTCCCTAACTCTAACCCTGTCCCTAACTCTAATGCTAAACCTAGTCCTAACCCTGACCCTAACTTTAACCTTAACCCTAATAACGAGGTCAAAGTTAGCTCGGGTTCTAATCTGGAGAAACACCCAGTTCCTATTTGATTTGATAAAGAACAGACGGCTGCCCAAGTTATTAAAATTATAATAATAACACTATTGTGCTATTGTGCTTTCCATGAAGCTGTTTGTTTTAATTTTTGATTGTGAAAATATTGATTATGATTTCGTTCTTCTTCTTCATCTTTTTCTTATCAATGCATAAGCAGTTATTTAGATACATAGCAAATATGTCGTATAGTCTATTCAATAATTAATACAATTACTGGTGATATGTTTAACAGTAGTAATGATGGCATCACTTACATGAAATTAATTTACGAGAAATCTATTTGTCTCCTGAGTGAATAAAACTCCCAAAATAGCTTGGCGACTTTTGTCATCGTTTCATCGTTTTGTAAAGGAAATAGTTTGACTGATTGCAATCATTATTCGCATCACTTCATTTTCTTTTTTTTTTTTTGCAACGAATTTTATTTAAAGAGGCTGATTATGCGTGAGAAATGTTGACCTATTTGATTACAATCTTTTTTTCTTATGAAGTCTTTAACATCAAATTAGCCATCTTTTGCTGTAATCAATTTTAATTAGCGGAACAATTTACTGAGTGGGCATACATATATATATATTTTTTTTACGTTTGGTTTGATGGTACCCGTATAAACCGTTGCTTTGATGACAAAATTTAAATGAAGTGTGCCTTTTAAAACGTCTCATCAACTCGAAATGTGACCTCAAAAGACACTTGATTTAAATGTTCTACGGGGCAATAACACAGTAAATTAAAACCAGAAAATAGCGTAGGAGTTTATCTGTTTCAATAAAATAGTCAAATTAAAAAATAACATAAATATTCCATTATTTTACGTTAAGCATTTACGTTATGAAATTCCCAAGATATTTCTGAAGCTGAGTCAGATTTGAGAATGATCTTTTAAAAGCTAACAATCAACTTGCATTTATACGTAACGTAATAGCAGTTATTATTAGAGATGGGCGGTTTTACCGAAAACCCGCGGTTTTTCGGTTTCGTCTCCATACCGAATACCGAATCGGTTTTTTTTAAAACCGTAACCGTTCTGTATTGTGTTTTTACTACAGTAAGCCACCATATACAAGGAAACACGGTTGAAAAGATTTTCCGATTTGAATAAAATTGAATATTACCAAAAAATGTTATATTAGTAAGAGGACAGATTGAACAAATATATGATAAAAACATTTAATGTACTTAGCAATACACATCGACCAGAAAACTGTTTGGATAATCACATATTTGAGGGTAGTTCTATTAAAATAGTCATATCTTAAAAACTAAAGCACTTTAAGAGCTCAAAATACCATCATTTTGTTAGGAAATGAATATCCTTACATTTTTCGTACCCCAACTAGTAAATAAATTAATGTTTCATCTTTTTTTATGCATTAAAATTATAATTGTACGTTGTTTTGTCTTTCGGTAATAGTAATTTTAAATTATCTTATCCTAAAAAATATTGTCCTTTTTTTGAGCGAAAGTCAACAATGGCTGCTAGTATTGCTGATATAACAATCAATCAGCAGCAGCGTCTTGTAAAGCTTTGTAAAATTCGTTTATAAACTTCTTTAAAAGTAAGATAAAAATACTTTTTGTGCTTAAAAAAGTTAATCCTATTTGGTTCTTTTATAAAAAATACTTTAAAAAATACTGGTTTTCACTCAACTTTCGAACTTCTAGTAGTAATGACTTTCTAGTCGCCAATTTAAAAAAAAATTAAGATTCTACTTTTTTAGGCGATTACGTCTTGGCGAAAAAAAGAAAGAACAAAACAACAAAAAATAGTTTAGAATTTAGAGTGGGGGATCAGTTTCGCATATAAATTTAATGTAAAATGATCTCCGATTTCCCGGCCATTCTTGCCTTTTAGTGAAATTTATAAAATAAATAATTACTCTACCATTAACTCTAGGTACGACTAACAAGCCCACCTCCTAAAAATGCCTTCTTGAACGTATCGTACCATTAACCTTAAATATGAGTGGCAAGCCACCCCTAAAAAACTCCCTTAACCCTAACACTAAGTCCGAATGGCAACCTCCATCCAAAACAAAACTCCTTCCTTAACCTTATCACTAACGCTAAGTCCGAGTAGGAAGCCCTAATCCTACAAAAAAGCCCATTAAAACCACACATAATCATCTAAAAAAAAAAAAAAAAGCAGACGCCCATAAAAAAAACGCACAGGATTTATTTGCCATAGAAAAAAATTGATTAATGCCCTAAAATTCTAGAATGGCCCGGAAATGGTGAATTATTCTACATTAAATATATGTGAAACTAATCCCCCACTCGAAATTCTAAATGAATTGTTGTTTTTTCTTTCTGCTAAGTTTTCAGGGTGTTCACACTTAATTGCCCCTAGCCCTACCACTAACCTGAAGTTCAAGTGGTAAGCCCCCCCTCCTCCCACAAAGATCCTCATAATCGTCTAAAAAAAAGAAAAGAAAAAACAAAACAAGAAAAACGCACAAGATTTATCTCCCATAGAAAAAATAATTAACTGTCCTAAAACGCTAGAATGGCCTTGAAATGGGGGATTATTTTATGTGAAACTGATCCCCACTTTAAATTCTAAAATAATTGTTTTTGTTTCTTTCTTTCTGCCAAGTTTTTCAGGGTGTTAACATGTAATTGCCTAAATAAAAAAAGTAGAATCTCATATTTTGGGGAGGTAAGGGGGTGAGTTAGCAGAAGGTGTAAATCTACAATAATGCTAAAGAAATCTTGCAATATATTCATTTTTAAACAGTCCTAGTATTAGATTTTAGTTTCTTGTACATAAAATGTATTACAATTCAACTTTGAGTTTTCTAACTTCTTTCTTTTAATGGATTCATGGTATTTTTAAGGTATTGCAGCATATTTATGTGCACTTAGTGCAGATTACTTGGAAACCATTACTTTCTGAAGATTTTCAGTGGTATATTCTGATTCCTTGTACAAAAATACACTTATATGGTAAATTTCATTGCTTAATCTTGTGTTTTAACAAAGATATAACATTTTTACTGAAAAATTAGTGCAAAAAATGTGACGAAACGCATATGATCTTAAAGAGGGGAAATATCCAATTGTGTGAGGCACAAAAATAGTCATAACTTCCTTATTTTTAGTCAGATTTAAAAAATTTAAAAAGATTCTTTCTTAGATAATCAAGCTCTTTCTATATATGCCATTATTGAGATATTTTATGCAATTTAAATTTTTTTCATGTGTATTGCTACTTGTAGGAAGAAATCTTTGTTTACAGTTTGTTTATCATTAACATTTTGAATTTTCAAATGAAAAAAAGAGAAATACGACAGACAACATGACATCGTATTTTTAGCATAAACTATTTTCAAATGAAAAAGAAAAAATCAAACGCGTTCCGTATGATGTCGAAAATCTATTTGATTCAACTCAAAATTGTAAAATAATTATTTGTTTGTTTCAGAGTTATCTAAAAAAATAAGTTATTGAAATGAAATTTAAAAAAATACTTGTAAAAGTAAATAAACGAAAAGTAGTGAGCGAGTATAAACATTTAAAAAGAAAAAATGTAGTTGCCAATGCTAGTATCACTTTATTCGGATTTTAAAAATTATTTTAAACATTAGGCATTTCATTGTTTACTTTTGAAAAGCCACTTCATACATAAATTGTCATTTCTAGAGAACTATCTCTCAACTATACCATTTTCTCTCCCAAAAATGGGTTATTCAAAAAGTAGACTATGCAACGATTTATATTTTACTAAATTGTTAATATGGTATTTATTTAGAGTTGACAATTTATTCGAAAGTTTAATTATTGAACTTTAATCCAAGTCATGAATTCTATGACTAAAATTACCTTAAAGCTTAAAAAATGACTTTAGGTGAATTAATAATCTCTACTTTTTTTTAACCATCCTTCCTTTTCCTTTGGCGCGGTTTTCGGGTGTACTACTAGTCTTTTACGCATGTCTATAAAGTTTTATTACCCTGTCTTAAAAACAAATATTAACCCCAACACGCACCAGTTGACAGAACTTCGAGCACACAAAATGACAGACATCCCAACAGTCAACACCGGCAATTCGAGAAGTATATGGTGTGTTTATTTTACGCGACAAGACACAACGTCTTGCAAACATTTTCACCTATTAAAAAATTAAAAATTTTATCTGTCAAATAATTTTGACAATATTTCATTTTCATCATCATTTTTGCTTAATTTTATTTGTAAAATTATTTTGTTTGTTTAAATAAATTTTCGTTTTTTAATTTCTTGCATTTCTGAGTTATATTTTAGCTTCTGATGGGTTAAAGAATTAGATAGAATGTATATTCAAACTCAGTTTTATTCTTCAGAAATCTTTCATGAATCTTTGGTCACTGTTTAATGAGTTAACTGTTAAAAAGGTATCAGAACTTTGATTACAACAGTCAACACCTTAAAACTTATATGATTCATATCATGGAGAATGATTCAGTCACAAAATTATCGAAACAGTGGCATAATTCAACTAAACGTTGAATAATAAGTAATCATCACACAAGAGAATGAATAGCTTCCATAGTAAAAAAATTTAAAAAAAAAAAAACGAAAAACCGAACCGTAAACCGAGGTTTTAAGGGGAAAAAACCGAAACCGATACCGAAACCAAAATTTCAAAACCGCCCACCTCTAGTTATTATTATGTGCGTGTGAATGCTGATGGGCATAGAGCAGCGGCAACATTTAATGTAACCATAGCGACCAGATGAAGTGCTAGTCACTTGTTACGTCGATGCTAGAGAAGTATGAATAATGTGTAAACGGAATGACCGAACAACTGAATGGAGCATTCTAAATAAACCACCGTGTGTTTTAAAACGAAGCGTATGCAATTGTTGGTTTTATAAAACATACTTGTTTGTGTAACAACGAAACGAAATACTATCGATAAGATATATGTTAATGAATCGTAGAAAACGCTAATTTATTATGCTATAAAGGATGATAGACACTCATAATGGCTAGAATACATCATATAATATTAAGTGAGAAATATTCAGAAAACAGTGGTGTCCGAGATGTGCGCATTATGGAAAGGTCGAAATGGATTAGATTTACCTGATGCATAACGTGTTACCCGTTAAACCTATATTCCCAAATTCCTAAAAATGTCAAAGGTAAGCGTTTGTATTGAATGGAAGTACAACATTTCATCTCGATATCTGTAAGCTCTAGAAAATCTATATTTTATGAGGAAAACATAATTAAGTAGGTTAATATAACCGGCGTTTGCCGATAATCAATTTTTGTACAGAATTTATACGTTATGAGAATTACAAAATAAAACCCAAAATGTATATTTGAACAAAAAGAATACCCGTCCCAGGACAGCTAAAATAAATTTCCCAAAGTTTTGCACCACTTTTATATCCCGTTACGAAGAGTAATATCAAGATAGAATGATACTAAACCTTATATCTAGAATCCTTATTCTAATTTTGATCAAAATCCATTACACGATTTTGATTCTAAAAATGTCTGAAATTTAAGGCTTAAGCGTAATAGGTCTTAAGAACAAATTGAAATTTAGGGAATCTTGCTTCATTGGTGACTATGTGTCAAATTCAATGCAAATGTGATTTTTTTGCATTTTCAAATGAAAGGTTGTGTATACCCCTTAACATCTTTTAAAATACTACGAAGGAACTAAAATTTGGAAAATATTTATTAGTTGATGTCTAATACCTATTGTTAAAATTTCACAAAAATTGAAGGTATTTGAGTGTTCACGTAGCGCTTCCACACCCTTTTTATCTACCTTGCATAAAACTAAATTGTGATCCCTTACGCGTAGCAGCGGTGTTCTAAAATTCTTAATGATCAATTAATTAGTTTATGAGTTTATCCTGTACATAAAATACATAAACACACACACATCTATATATATATATATATATATATGTGTGTGTGTGTGTGTGTGTGTGTAGTCATCCACATACAGACTGTTTCGCTGTATCACAGCTCTTCAGTACGGCTAGACCAGTTAGTGCCTCAAGCCGGGGTTGAAACTCAACCGTCGAGCTGACAGTCGGCGCTCCTACCCCTACGCTATCATAAGACACTGACTGAATGTAAGTAATATCTCAATGTAAACATTGCAAATATATATATATATATATATATATATATATATATATATATATATATATACGTAACTTTATATAGAGATAGATATAAGTAATGCGTATGAAAACATTCGACTAAATATTTCTGAAATAGTACGTATAAAAAAATTATATTTATAAGAAGAATCGACCATTGGGGATAAACTTGGAAAAGTGGAAATAGAAAGAGAGAGTAAGAGAGACTGTGGGAGGTATAAAGAAGAAGAAGAAGAAGAAGAAGAAGAAGAAGAAGAAGAAGAAGAAGAAGAAGAAGAAGAAGAAGAAGAAGAAGGTAGCTACATTAGAATGTGGGAGAGAAAGATAAAAATAAAGAAAAAAAGAACGAAAGAAATGGAAAGAGTAAGAAAAATTAGATAATGAACTAGATATTGGATAAAGAACTTGAGATAGAGAGAAACACTGAAACGGGAAAATATTGTGATGAGGAAAAAAAAATGGAAAAGAAACGAAGTAACAGTAAAATGAGATCGAATCCTGTTCTCGAAAACATCACTTGAAACATTGACAACGGCTGAGGAGCGGGTGTCGTTAACCTTGCTTTTGCCAAGACTGTTAATTCTGTGCCAAACAAATGGTGTATTGCAAAACTCTCTGCAATGCGTGTGATGGATTCTCTTTTTAACTGGTTTTAATATTTAATTCTCAGTCGAAAAGAAGTTCACGATGCTAAGATAGGATTCTTCATCGTATGAGATGCCATCTGGTATATCACAGGGATCGTTTCTTGGCTTCCTTTTGTTTGTTGCAAGACTAAGAATACTGAAATGACCAGAAAACGCATTGAGTCGCAGAAATTAGAAGCTCGCGATTTCTAGAAAATCTGCAATAGTGTGGTCAACAATGAGCAATCAACAATTCCCCTACTATCCAACCATCATGAAGTCACTTGCACAGCAATAGGTAAAGTTGGGCTACTTGCTCAACGGTTTGCCCTAAACCCCACCATGGAATCTTTATAAAATCGCTCCTTAATTTTCCACTACCAATGGAAACTGCACTGGATTATCTGACCATTACCCGTTCCCATAATCTGTCTATCGTAAAAAAATTTGAAACCGCCAAACCGCCAAATCCTATGAACCAGATGTAATCCCTGCTATAGTTATAACGAAATGCTCTGCTGAGCTGACCTCTGTTCTTTTCAAACTCTATAACAAATGCTTGCTTCTTTGCAATCTGGGGAATTGCCTCAGTGGTACCAATTTTCAAAACTTCTGGTGAAAGAACTGACCCGGAAAATTATTGTCCCATAAGTCTCCTGCCGCTCTTGAAAATGGTAAACCTGACCAACAATCGGATTTAGGCAATCCCATCCGACTACGGATATTCTAACGGTCTTCTCTGAACGTATATACCGCAAACTGAACGTATATACCGCAAACTGGAGAAGACAGATGAAGCTACCGCTGTAGCACTAGATCTCTCCAAAGCATTTCAATAAGTCTGGCGTGAAGGTCTTCCCCGGAGAATTAATTCGTACGGTATTACTAGACGATTATTTAATTTAGTCAGATTTTTCTGAGCTAAAAGAAAAAGCAAAATCGTTATTGATCTCTGTAGATAGATAGGACATCACATCAACGCCAGTGTACCCCAGGGGTCAATATTTGGACCTATATTATTCTTGATTTTACTAAACTACTTCCCCGGTTTAATCGCCTCAAAGAGGGATGTATTTGCTGATGACACCACGCGCTATTTCAGGCGTGAGGGCAAACCAAATGTACAAACATATCTAAAGCAATGGCTGAATTCGTAGAAAATGACCTCCAGTCTGCAGCAGGATGGGGTCAAAAATTGATGGTAACAGTTCATGCTACAAGACAAAACTGCTTTCCTTTAACAATTATAAGAAACTTTTCCAGTCATCGATTGTCATGGCCGATAGCATCCTTCCTGAGAGTCTAACGTTCACACTCTTCGGACTGACATTCTTAGGTAACATGAAATAAGAACTAAGTCTGCTGAAAAGAAGTTAAGCTCCCTCTACCAGGCTAGAAAACTATCCTATAGTATCCTATATATATATATATATATATATATATATATATATATATATATATATATATATATATATATATATATAAAGCTACCATTCGTCTGTCGTTGCGGTATTGTTGCCACATCGACACTACCCCATCCCCCATCTCCCTCTCTCATGTGGAGGCAAGTAACTGAAACAACATAGTAAATGGTAAAATTGCAGAATAGTTAACAGTCGAGAAATCGTAAAATAAAAAAACTCAACAACCAATAACTTATATCAATCGGCATCTAAAACGTTAAATCTACTTTTAAAAGTGAAAAAAAATAGAAGTATTTATGTCCTTACCATCGCTCGGCAAATTATTCCAGGGGGTTTAACATAAGGAACAGCATAAAGAACGGTTCCTACTTACTTAATGTTTTTTTAATTCGTCAAAGAATTTTTTTGGTCGAAGAGATTAGCTTTGCACGGTTTAATAGATTGTTAATCATTTCAATGTTATATTGATATGAATATTCGCTTCTATGTCTTAAAATTGAATGTATTGATAGAGGTAGATTTTATAGGGAGAGGTGGTGAATGCGTCATTGTTAGA
>OY744550.1:30175256-30192756 GCA_963556195.1 Sepiola atlantica
TAAGGAAAATCCTCGAATGCGGAAATCAACCCGCATAAGCTACGAATGGTAACCAGTCACATGGAAGTTACAGCAGGAAGAAAACAAAACCACAGGTAGAACACCACCGCACGAACTATGGAACAGAAACTGCAAGAAACATTATAAGCTGCCCCACCCCCAAATGGCACCGGCCTCGGCTGACACCACACAAAATAGTCGTAGGGGGTCAAGGAGGATGGGAAGACCGAGGAGGGACAGCACTAACCGTACCTACACCGGAAGAGTGTGGAGTGCTGGGGCGTTGGGGAGGCTTATTGATACTAAAATTCCAGGGGAGACCAATGGTCGTTGCCAGCGAGATATCAATGGTAGGCGGTTGTTTCGATACTGCAAGGTTATTTGCAGTGATGATCGAAAAGAGGTGAAAAGTACTGGAACTCTGGGGAGGCTTGTTGTCACTCAGACTCCAGGGAACACCATCGGTTGTTGTCGGTGAGCAATCACTGATGATGACTTGTTTGAAAACTCCTAGCGAGTGCAAATAAATGTTTCCACTTCATAGAATCCGTTTAAATTTTGCAATTTGTTTTCTTCCTTTTTTTTAAAAAAGAAATTTTACTAACACTTATAACATGCAACCAGAGCACACACACCACTTGGACATTATTACACAACGAGCTTCGTTAACAACTGAAGCACAAGATCAAGCGACACCATGTCGTTTAAGAAAAGGAAAAAAGAAAGAAACCAAAATATTGTCTATTATCTTGATGAGGATTCCTGTGTGAATCGAAAATTTGAATTTTAAATAAATAATATGTTGATTTTTAAAAAAGAAAAAGTATCTGCATTTTACTGCTTTCAAATTACAAAATTTAAATGCATTCTATACAGTGGAATCATTTTTCTAATAAATATATATATATATTATTTATAAACAAATATTAAATTATATTTACCTACAGACGATATCGTTTCTAGCTTATTGCTCTCTTCATTGTAGGAAGTAATAATTTTAGACGATCATGAGCCACCTTTGCATCTGCACGCTTTCACCCTACCCCCACGACCATTTCAAATTACCACGTGGTACGGAGAATTTAAGTTATATATATATATATATATATATATATATATATATATATATATATATATATATAAGTTTTATTGTTATTGTTTTTCTTAGGCGCCCGTGAGAGAATGGACGGTTATTTAATTACACATCGCTACCTTAGCGGTTAGCTCCCTATTTAAACGCATTGTACTGCATTATGTCACCCATCCCCCATTACGGGACGTATTTTATTATTCGGCTTTTATTTTTACAATTTTGTCGTGGGTTCTAAACCTTTGTTAATGTCGAGCCGTGTTGATGATTGGTAAAACTATGAAACGCGTTCACGGATTACTTTTAGGCGTGCATAAATAAATAAATAAATAAATTATATATATATATATATATATATATATATATATATATATATATATATATATATATATATAAGGTGTTTCTAATGCAATGCAAGCTATACTTTTTCGGGGAACAGCTTCCCCTCCTCAGGGATACTTTTATCCTCCGTTGTCTTTTATTTTATTTTTAGCTTTTGTCATTGGCTGCGATGTCATTACTTACTACTTATACTTGTACTTGAATTCACCCAGGGTGGGTTGAACCGGCTCCATCCATCCTTGCCACTGCGTCCTTCACGAAAGCTGACCAAACCTGACGAGTTCCAACAGCGGAATCTGTAGATTCGAGAGCCCAGGTTGAGTTCCACGTCAGCTTTAACCGTCATCAGCTAGATTTTTATTTGTCCATCCCCGTCGCTTTTTCCAACCCTGTAGGGGAGCTGGGGCAATGGCTTCATAGATTAATTTTCCTGCTTGACAGCGAAGCCATGACCTCGTGAGCGTGACTTTCGGTTGGGGTTAATTTTGCAGGAGGAACATACTGTGTTGTTTGAGAGGAAGTTCTGCCATCAGACACGGAGGATGTGATGCAGGCAGTGATGATCGAAATTGTTTAATTGTCTAACGTCGTCCACTCTTATTGGCCAGGACTCACTGCCATAAAGGAATATCGTTTGCAACAGCGCTTGATAGATCCTTACTTTGGTGCTGCATCTTATGTCAGATCTTGACCAGAGCCGGGAACTAAGCCAGCAGAAGGTATGACATGCAGGGTCAATTCGCGCTTTGATGTCAGCTCCAACTTGACCCGTGACTGTGATGGTAGCGTCAAGATATTTGAAACTCTCAACCTCTTCAAGGACATCACCGTGTATGACGATGGGTATTTGGTCTATTTGGGCGAAGCCGACAGCGAGTATTTTTGTCTTGCGATGCCACATGCTGAACTGGACATCAGCAAATGTTTCACCGAGTGGCGCAATATCATCTGCGTAATGTAAGTCCTCGACGGCAAAGTTGCATCCAACAGTAACACCAGAAAACTCTTTTTAAGGCATTCGCAGTAATCGAGTCAACGCCATAATTGAAAAGTGTTGGCAAAAGAACACATCCTTGTTGAACGCCAGACGTATTTTGAAGTGTTCTGAAACGTTACCGTACATGCGTATGCGTTACCGTACATGCGTATACTTCAAGAAGACCGAGAAGTTTAGGCGGAATACTATCTGCTTGCATAACATTCCAGAGGGTGGCGTGGTCGACAGAGTCGAATGCAGCAGCGAAATGAATAGAACAGATTACTTTCCTTTGCTGGAAGCACCAATGATTTTCGAGGATTCGCCTTAGGGTGAAGATTTAGCCGGTGCATCCACCGCCCGGACGAAAACCACATCGGTTTGGCCTCGTTCTGGAGTCGCGTTCTGATTGGAATCGTTTTAGAAGAATCGAAGCGAATATTTTAGCAGACACATCGATCAGGTCGATATCACGGTAGTTGCTGCAGCATCGTTCTTAAAGAATGGTGCCAGTGTTGCATCGCCCCAGTCTTGTTGGATCATTTCAGTCTCCCAGGCCCGGTTGGTAATGTGGTCGATAGCACGCCCTAGTATGTTTGCGCTGTGTTTGAACTTAGCAGGGATGTTATCATTGCCTGCAGCTTTGTTATTTTTTAGACTTTTGATAACAGCAACAAACTCTTGAAGCGTGGTGGCATTTGTTTGGCAGTCGCAAGGAGTTAGATCAGTGTTATTCATAAGAGCAGTTGACGAGGGTTGATGGTCGTGATCTAGCAGATTGGCGAAGTCGTCTCTCCAGCGGAGGGTGCACTCATTGAGATTTATGATTGACTCGCCATTCTGGTTCAAGATGGTTTGGTTACCACCCCAGTTTGTCTTTGTACTAAAACGGAGGAGGTTGTAGAGTTTAGAGGAGACCTCAACAGCTGAGGAACGTTCCATATCTTCTGCCACTTTCCTCCAGAATGTATTTTCATCAGCGCGAGCAGAACGGGTAGCTTCACGACGTTGTTGTCTGAAGTCGTCAGATTTGTTGCAACGGGCTTTGTTTGTTTGTTTGTTTGTTTGTTTGTTTGTTTGTTTGTTTGTTTGTTTGTTTTCAGCGATTTCAATGGATTGGAGGTTACACTGTTTGCCAAAGCTCATCTGAGGTAGCATGTTCAGATTGGTGTACCTTGGATAGTTCTATGCGGAATGCCTCATCGGTTTATTTACTTTTCAGTTTCGCAATGTCGTTACTGAGAAGCTTAGCACGTGACTTGACGGCCTTGAGATGAAGACGTTGTTTTGTCCGTCCCAATACATGCTCGGAAACAAATTCGCTACCGGTTTCTGTGCCCCGGAATACTCGACAATCAAGGACGCTTGAAAACCAGCAGCGTTTAACAAGACCGTGATCGATTTGGTTAGCTGTGACACCGTACATGTGTGGGTGTTCCAATCACCTGCAGCAATTAGAGCATCACTCGAGGAGACGCGGCCAACAATAGCCTGCAAGTTGTTGTAGAAATAGAATATCTTGATCGTCAGCGTTAAGGGTGGAAGCATAGACGGCAATGATACTGACCTTTCAAGCGGATACGGTCCAGACGGGGGGGGGGGTATTGGTTTCGAGGCAAGTGCGATGCATTGGCACGATCACTAAGAGCGAGGGCAACTCCATGAAGACCAGGGTTATAAGTCGGCATCATTGTGATAGATGTGATATGAGGCGTCATGTTGAGGAACTTTGATATTACGACAGCCCGTATCACTAAGGTCTGACCTCTGAGAGGCAGACTAAATCGATGTTGTACTTGAAGAAGGAGTACATTTTTAGCGCTTGGGTATCTTCCCACATCAAGGTTCTGACGTTCCAATAGCCCTCCCCCCCCCCACCCCCACCCCAAAAATAGTCCTTTCTATGTGTCATAATAATCCCAGTTTGCTGATTCGACACTCACATCATTGGGGTAGCTAGCGTGTTAGCATTCGCGGACGTCATACCAGAATTCATCATATGTAAGCTAATCGGGGCTCTGGTGAAAACTAAGAAGTGTCTGACCCGGCAACCGGCGGCTTCAAAGCCGTCTTGTCCCTGCGTCTGTGGATAACCTTCGACAAACAAGTCGTTCTTCTAACAGGGATAGACTTACGGCTAGAGGGCGCTACTGAATTTACTTCTTCCAAGATACTCCATACATTTCTCAATGAGATCATAACAGGCGCTTCTGATCTTGTATCGCAAATAATGAATTTTGAACCTTTCATCAGTTCGCCGGAAATTTAAGAATTTTATTTATGAAGCATTGTTCAATTTGAAGATATTAGAATATTATTAGAAGCTGTTAACAATTATTTTTTTAAAATCTAAATTTTCGAGAAAAGATTCCCTTTGGAACATGTTATTTATCTTCCTCCCACAAGGTAAGATGTGACACAAGGTCGGGAAAGTGGGATTTGAAAAGCCAGCGCCGGAGAAGGTGAACACTCTGGCCTACAAAAAATGCCTGGGCATCCCGGTCGGCATTCCCCGGTAGGGGCGCCTCAGGCAGTAAGCAATAAACTTACTCCTCCCCAAAGAGGGGAGGCGAAGCCTGGGAGGGTGGACCTCCTACAACTGCACAGGACAGACCCATAGACCGGCGTAAATCAAGCCCCGAAGGCCAAGACAATACCAGTCTATGGGGTGCAGTATCCATCGGAACAGATACTACACTTTGATTCCGGCCAAATGGAACATCAGTCAAAAAAGAAAAAAGATTACAGATGATAAAAGTACCTTTGAGAAGGAAAATCTTTTCCCGAAAAATTAGATAATAAAAATGTATATACTTGAAACAACACTCATTTAGTCACCACTTAGGCTAGTGTGAGATCGTTTAAGTCAGGAAAAACTGAGTATGCAAAACCAGTTAAATATAAAATAATAAAAGGAAAACATTCAAATGTAGTCTCTTTCTGTTCGCTATATCTCTCAATATCTTTCTCTATTTTTCTCTCTATTCCTATTTTCTCTCTTTTCTTATTGTTACTCTTTTCACAACTCTCCTCACCCATCTCTCTCTTTCTTTTCTTTCTCTCTTTCCCTTCAAGCTACGTGTTAAATAGTAATACTACTTGCGATGATATTTCCTTTTGTTTCTAATAGACTATTCCATATTTTATATATTTATAGTTAGTTTTTATTAACTTTAACTGCTAATAAGCAGAAATAGAGAGTGGCGGAAGCGATAGTAGTAGATACAGTATAAAATAAGAGCGATTGGTCAAACAATGTACAGTAAGGAAGGGTGAGAGTGTTAGACAGAAACTTATTAAGAGATGGGTCAATTGGTGAAGTAATTTAAAATAGCCATGATGCCACTCAACTACATACTCAAGAAATATGATGCCGGATACAAGTTTACAGAGACAAAATAAAGAATAAACCACCTCATGTATATGGACGACCTGAAACTATTTGCCTATTTGAAATCGGAAAGTGTGCACTGCTAGAGATGCAAAGGGGAAAACTGGAGACAACAAAGGGCATGGAATTGCCCAACCAAGAGGAGATGAGAGCCCTAGGCGAACAGGATAGCTATAAATATTTGAGAGTTCTTGAAGCAGACACCATCAAATGTACAGAAATGAAAGAGAAGATTGGAAAAGAATGCCTGAGAAGAACAAGGAAACTCTTAGAAACAAAAGTATATAGCAGAAATCTAGTAAAAGGAATAAACACATGGTCAGTATCACTAGTAAGATATTCTTAATAATTCATACCCTGGATCAAAGAAGAACTCAGACACCTTGACCAGAAGACTAAGAAACTAATGACCATGCACTATACTCGAGGGGTGATACTGGCAAACTCGAGATGAAAAGGAAAGACGGTGGATAATGACTGATAAGTATAGAAGACTGTGTAAATGACACTAGAAATAGAACCGAATAAATGCACGGAACAGACAAACGAGAAACATGACGGGGAAAGAAAAGTGGGAAGAGCTATAAGAATTACAAGAGAAGAGAATCACGAAAAGACCTAGGCATGGCTACTTACTAACAGCCGCACATAACAATGCGATTAGAACTAAATATATCAAAGCTTTTTTATATCACGTAAAAAACAATTAATAAAACTTTATATATAATAAAATAATAATTACACGTCCTATTAAAAAGAGCGACTTAATGTAATGTTTTTTACCGCTTAGGAAGTGGAGAAATACTAAGAAAGAAGCTATGCTTCTATTGCTAGAAAAAATAATAACAAAAAAATGATACATCAAACCTAAAATAGACAAACCTAGGTTCTTTCTTTTGTCTTTTGTTTTTGTCTGGTGCTTCGGGACTCGATCTTTGGACTTCTGAAAAGTTGCACTATAAAAATTCAATATGTATATATATATATATATATATATATATATATATATCGTTATATTCTATATATATATATATATATATATATATATATATATATATATATATATATATATCGTTATATTCTATATATATATATATATATATATATATATATATATATATATATATCGTTAAATTCCCGAAACAGTTTTTCATGGTAAACAACTGATGATCCCTTAAATAATGTTAGAAGCAAACTAATATAATAACTGAAAAAGTTAAATTGACTTACATGAGTGATTTTCCACTGAACTACTTGGGACTTAAGGTTTTTGTTTTGTTTTTTGGTTTTTTTTAATATAGTTTTAATGGTTGAGAAACTTCCAAGACTATATATATATAGATAGATAGGTAGATATATATATATATAGATAGATAGATAGATAGATAGATAGATAGATAGATAGATAGATACTGTGTGAATTTAGGTAGCATTTTCTCATTTATGCAAACATTGTTTAAAATAACAGAGTTCGTCTGTTTAATTATACCTTTTTTATTTTTTTTTCAATTTTTCTGATGGTCTTTTCTGTAAATAAATCAAAAAAATTAATTAATGTTCCATAGGTTTCACGAACGTTTTCGATTCTTCGCCCAATCATCCTCAGGTGTATAAAAATGTTTTTGACACCTGTGGATTATTTGACAAAGAAACGAAAAAGTTTTTGAAACCTATTGAATATATATATTTTTTTTAATTTAAATACAAAAATGACCATCAGAAAAATTGAAAAAATAAAACAATGTATAAGTAAACAGAAATAATTCTGTTATTTTAACAATGTTTGCATAAATATAAATATATATATATATGTGTGTGTGTGTGTGTGTGTGTGTGTGTGTGTGTGTGTGTGCGTGTGTGTGTGTGTAGTTGGTTGGTTGTTCATGTGTGTACAAAACGGGCCGTAAAGTTTATTGATTAAAAAAAATGAATTTAAAAATGGTAATTGGAATTTAGCACCCCCTCTCTCTCTCTCTCTCTCTCTCTCTCTCTCTCTCTATATATATATATATATATATATATATATATATATATATATATATATATACGTTTTATTTCTCTATTCGTCGTCATTATTATTTTACTTGTTTTCGAATTATGATAAATTGTTTTTTTATATTTAGAATTATATTTTCAAGCTATATCTCATATTTAATAAAATTTAATAATTTTCACATCTCGTAAAATCCACAATTTTCTAAATCTATGACATCCGTCGTGTAACTTTTGTATATACACGGTTGTCGCCATAGCAGTTTCCTTTGAAGTGTTTTTGTCCGACTCTTTTACACTTATTAAACGGTTTATGGGCGTCTCGGTATGGTGAACCCGCTCTGAGACTGGTAATCCCGCTATTAATAATGGAGGTTAGGTCTCTGTTTAGTAAAATTCTATAAAGGGGTGAAAGGGAGGTAATTTCTTAGATTATAATTATAATCTTTTTACCTGACGTAGATGAGGGCTTAATACGTAAACGCACGGGCGATCAGTAGTTTGTGCACATGTGAGTGTGTATTGTGTGTGTGTGTGTGTGTGTGTGTGTATTGTGTGTGTGTGCGTGTGTGCGTGTGTGCGTGCGTGTGTGCGTGTGTGTGTGTGTGTGCGTGCGCGCGCACGCGCATCCAAGGTTACGAATCTTATTAAATATAACTGCATCTGCTTTCAACTTTTGGCGGTATGAATCAGATATAACATTGAAATTAACGGAAAATTATGTAAACATGCTCCTAAGAAATGTGTGCAAGGGTCCAACGCTCGGTAGGTTTGACGTATCGAGTGAGCCGGCTGACGCCGAAACGCCTGTATAAGACATCAGTGCGGTTTTGGGGGAAACAGGGTGGGATAATCTGTAAAGCAACTCACAAAACCGTGAAGGGGTACTCACTAGGCGTGGGATGTTGGCTTGGATATATAGGCGTGAGAGATGGCATGTGGGTTGGATTAAGCGCTCGCCCCGTTCATACGCTCGTTCGCTCTCCCTCCCTCCTCTTCCCTCTCCCTCTCTCTCTCTCTCTCTCTCTCTCTCTCTCCCTCGCTCGTTCTTTTGCTTTCTCGCCACGACTCCCGCTCTCTCAGTATTAGCATACGTGCGTGTTTATGGATAGCTAAAACGAATGCATGTATACTTACAGTTGTGTACTGTTTATGTATTTGCACGCAAATATATGTTATTTTATGATGTTTTCTTTTTTGCGTAAAGATAATTGTATATTTTCGTTTCGTTTTGAAAGTATGTTTATATGCGATATACTTACATAGAACTATGTCTCTATGAGAGAGTTCGGACATAGGTATATCTGGGTTTTTAGGAACTTTTGGTTCTGCCGGGGGCTTTTGAGAACGAACACAAAAAAAATGGATGGACGATGATGATTTTTTGAGAAAAAAAATTGAAACTTACAATTAGCACAAGGAAATAAAAAAGGAGAACTAATTAAAACATAAATATTTAGTAAACGTTGATTAAATAATGAAGATTGTGGGAAGTTTATCAAAAACGATTAAAAGTAAAATGCAAAAATACTCAGATATTTTTTTGTTAAACGGAAGATTAATATCAGAATTAATTCTTTCGAAAACACTGAATAGAAATATTGACACAATTGTAGGGCGTTATGATATATACATTTTAATCATCATCCGGACAACACAAACAGCCGACACCACACTTGCTGTTATGTAAGATTTTAAAGAAAAATAAATAGTAATAAATCGAAGGGGGGGGGGCACTTCAATTTATTATTTTTGTTCCTTCCAGCTTACAACCTATTCGGCACTTTGCATTGCCCTCGCCGTTCTTAACATATTAATATTATTCCCAGCAATACTTCAAGCAAACTACCATTCTCTCTCTCTCTCTCTCTCTCTCTCTCTATATATATATATATATATATATATATATATATATATATATATATATATATATATATATATATATATATATATATATATATGTGAATAAAAATTATGGGTATAATATTCCAATGTGATGGAAAATGAAAAAGGAAAGTTTATATCTTCATCAATGGTTCGTCTTTATTCCAAGACTTACTCATGATGATTAATTTAAAGGAATAAAATACACGTACAATATTTGAAATAGTTGGTGTGTTTGTCATCTGAAAAGAATGTTTTTCTTCTTTTTTCGAATGAACCATGGCCGTTAAAATTCAAAATGTGTAATGCGTTTATGACATGGAATGAGTGTTTTCTTTTATTGTTCTTTTTTTTCAAACGAAAGAAAATGTGGTGGAATTTTAGGACATTTAAAAACAATTTCCATTAGAAGTCGGATATCTTCGGCGGGACGTCGTTATATATCGACAATGAAGAAAATGAGGGGAAATGTCTATATATCATTGTAAAAAACATGGCTGAAATATCTGATTAATAATATTGTTTTCATTTATTAAAAAGAAATCTCCTTGCATCGTATTTAGTTTATATAACTCAATGTATGTGTGCATGCGTGTGTGATGTCTGTGTGTTCACTGTAGAAAGAAAGGTTAGAAAATCTACATAAAATCTAAAAGTATATTCTTATGTAAAATTTACCGGAGAAGATAATGGAAGTGTTCCTGAATCTCTAATGGGGTCTATGGGGGCCGAACCTCCCTTAAAACTTCAAATTGATCCTATGTTTATGAAATTTAAATCCTATGCATAAAATCTTCTAGGAAATACAATGGAAGTGGTCCCGAATATCTTAACCTAATGGAGCTATGGGGGGCGAGCCTCATTTAAAACTTCAAATATATCCTATTTTGATGAAATTTATATATGTATAACACTATCCGGGGAAGACAATGGAAGCGGCCCTTAATCTCTACGTTACACTCTATGTGCCAAATGTATGCATACTACTTCCCTAAATGACCGATGGGGACAGAACCTCCTTTAAAACTTCAAATACGTATATCCGACTTTAATAAATTTAAACCATATGTATAAGACACTAATTCAGAAAGTTTTCCAACATCTTAGCTTCTACCGATATATTAAGGGGCGAAATGGAAGTAAAAACAAAGAAAGTAATATGATGTTAATAGCATAGTGACAAAGTACATAGTACTGATTATCATTCAATCCCGAGCAACGGCGGGTCTTTTTCTAGCATTTTCCCTTTGTTGTTTCATTTTACTTCGATCGAAATTCTCAGTAATCAAGGGGCCCAATCCTGGGGCTAACACTTCATAAGATACATAGATATTCGAATATTCCATTAAAGATCTCTTTACCTGTCAAACATTGAGTTAGTAAAGAAGTTAAGAACATTCATTTTCTGCTCGCCAATTGAACAGTTAACTATGTTATAGTATATCTTTCTTTTGTTATCTCTTCGTCCTGCCGAATTCCGGGACAATAATTCGTCTAGTTTAGTGGAGTATCAAGCTAAGTGCTGTTACTTGAGGTAACATTACCAAGAGAAGGTGCACAATTCCTCGTATGAGTGTATAGCTGTGTTGAAAGGGATCTTATTTGTATTGCGAACACTATGTTATTTCTAATATTTGGTCATGGTTAACTTGCAGGGTAATGTACAGGACCGGCGGGACAGTTATAAAAGTGGGGGGGGGGCTCTCCTAAAAAGTGAGGGGCGGTCAAACACATGCATATATAACTTCATTATTGATGACCGTAAAGTGGGGGGGGACAAGTCAAATGTGTGTGTGGGGGGGGGGGCTTGAACACGCCCCCTGCCCCCCACCCCGGTGCCGCCGTCCATGATGTATCCTCCTGTCAGGTTGTTCTGACGAACCCTTGTACAGATTTACTAACAACAAACATAATGTTGGACAGAAAATAGCCGAAGATTCCAATCAACCATACCCTATACTAAATAACAGCAAATGCGTTTTATCATACAACAAATTCCCGTCCACATATGCAAAATAATCAAAATTGATATTTAAACAAAACTCATATATTAAGCCTGAACTCAGATGGGTTTTTTTTTATAATTTGTTACATGCTTAGAATAGAATGATCACGTTATGATAAAAAAAAAATGCTTGTTAATTAAATAAAAAATAATTAGTACTGAGCGTTAATTAAAACATGAAAAACGCGCGTACACCGAAAACTAGATATTTTCTTTTGCGGTTCAAGCATAGAATTTACCGCTGATCCGACATACGCGTTATCAAATAACATTTGAAATAAGCGTTTTACAACGTTTAAAATGCCCATTTTTTTTCATAAAAATAGCATATATAGTTCTTTTATGAGAGAATGAATTGTTTGATAAAGGACAAAGGACCGTCCGAAATATTAAAATTATACTAACACCTATAATTTAGATGCATGGAGCTAGTTTTTGGGTTTTTTTTTCAAATGTGAAGAAATTCGTCCTTTGCAGCTAATTTAAATACGTGTTTACGGTGTATACGAACACGCTATGTAAATTAGTTAACAAAATTAAGCAATTAAGAAGGGAAGTTAAAAAAAGTAGTCACTATATCTCTGAATGCTCCCAGAGACATTGAGAAATATTAGAGAGTAGTTGAATCAATATAGAGTGAGAGAGGCATGAAAAATACATACATAGTAAAGTGAAAGATTGGCGACCAGTTCAGATTTTTTTTAATGGAAATCACTCCAGACAAGGCATGAAGCCACGATGTAAGCAGCTAAATATATATATATATATATATATATATATATATAAATTCCCGAAACAGTTTTTCATGGTAAACAACTGATGATCCCTTAAAATAGTGTTAGAAACTAACTAATATAATAACTGTAAAAAATAAATTGACTCACATGAGTGATTTTCCACTGGAAGACTTGGGACTATAAGTTTTTTTTTATATATAATTTTTTTTATTTTATATAGTGTTAATGGTTGAGAAACTTCCGAGACTATATATATATATATATATATATATATATATATATATATATATATATATATATATATTATATATATATATATATATATATATATATATATATATATATATATATATATATATATATATATATATATATATATATATATATATATTACTTCAAGGTCAAAAACTAGCCAAAGATTAGTGTTATGTGGATAGATTCCGACCCAGAAAACAGCAATTCTTCCCTTCTTTGTCAGAAACATCGCTCATGGAATGTGAGTACTAAAGGACAAAATAAGGGAAGCGAGAGTTACGAGGTTGCCGAAAGTAAACCTAAAGGTTCACATTCTACTCTCTTGTAATAGTACGGCTATTTAGAAGAATTAACATGTTTTGATTTTCAAACATTACTCAATCCAAGAATTATGGAATATTTTAGCATGTGTTTCGAATCGCTAGTACAAAATGCCTTAGTAAAACAAACGTTGATTCACTAAGCTTTAGTGTAATAATAGAAAGTGTATGCTGCCTATACCTATCTAACACGATTACATAATAGGTATGGATAAATAATTACTTATCTAAAAATTAAATGATCAAACCTAAATATTCCACCATGAAAGCGTATGAGATTATTCGAGGATTATTAGTTTTTATATTAATTAAAACACATTAAATCCAATTAATTACGATGATTAAGTCCCGTTAACCAACAATGAACACTTTAATTTGCAAACCTTGCATTTCTCATTCTTATTGATTTATTTTGGTCAATTCAAGTGTCATGATTACACATACACACACACGTATGTACACACAACACACACACAGATATATATATATATATATATATATATATATATATATATATATATATATATATATTTAAATGTTGAATTAAATTAAAGATAATTGAATTATCGTTTAATATTAATCTATCGTAATAATATAAAGCTCAATATATTGAATAGAGCAATAGAGATGAAAGATGGGAATAAAAAATTGTAAAGATACAATATTTATTAGAACATCAAAAGTTCAGAGCAAGGAGCTTCATATCCTTAATCCATGGATAAACTCTTTTCATCAGAAGATAGAGAAACAGCCGACAATGTAATTGTAAATATTATCGGCAACATTAAACTTTGAAAATTTTACATTTTTCTCTATCCTCAGATGAAAAGAGTTTATCTTTGAAAATCCATGGATTAATGATATGAAGCTCCTTGCACTGAACTTTTGATGTTCTAATAAATATTGTATCCTTACAATGTTTTATTCCCATCTTTCATCTCTATAATATATATATATATATATATATATATATATATATATATATATATATATATATATATATATATATATATATATATATATATATATATATATATATATGAAAATCGCTCCAGACAAGGCACATGAAGCAACTTGATGTAAGGAGCTAACAAGAACAAATATGATAATCGCAAAGACAGGAGATACCTATTTGCCTTAGTCATGAAAAGACAAAGGTTATAGGTAGGAGGTAGGAGGTAAACGGTCAGCAGGAAGAGAGTTCCACAAGCCTGCAGTTCTTGGAAAGAAGCTACTGGAATAGAAAGCTGTATTACAATGAAATATCAAAAGAGCTAATTGATGGAGAATAGTAGACCAACGATTCAAACGAGCTAGAACAAACGAAGAGGGGAATAGATCACATAATTCCGAATAACACATACCATAATAGTATTTATAAAAAAGACTGAGACTAGCAACATCACGTCTGTGAGAAAGAGGGTACAGAGAATGAGAAATGGTAGGGCGAATAAAATGAAAGAGTTCTCTGTATATAAAAAGTTAGGTATGTATATATATATATACATATATATATATATATATATATATATATATATATATATATATATATACATATATATATATATATATATATATATATATATATATATAAGTTTATTAAGCAAGTTTGCAGATTAATAAAATAAATACCAATATTTTTCCAAACGTATTTAATACAAAGTATAGCTTTATAAATAAACTGTATATAAACATTAAAACAGGCTACACAAATTAACTCGCGTTTCTGTGCTAAGTGCAAATCATCGGTTGTAGCCCCGATGGCTTACGCTTGGCATAGACACGCATTTTAATATATATATATATATATATATATATATATATATATATATATATATATATATATATATAGCTGTAAATAGTTTTAAAGATTAAAGTGTTTCATTATACCTACAGACGATATCGTTTCGGGTTTTATATATATATATATATATATATATATATATATATATATATATATATATATATATATATATATATATATATATATATATATATATAGTGATCCCCTAAGCTAACGAACGGTTTATTATGACTTTTAGAATATATATTCTAGCCAACAGGGTAAATTCTAATGAATTTAACAGGAAAACGTATTTTTTTCAATATCATATTAAATTTATTTTCATAGAAATATTAAAGACATTATTTTTAATAAATCTGTATAACCATTACGTAATGACAAATATTCTTAGAGGCATATTACTATAATTTCAAATATAAAGTATTAAGTCAACTAAATCAGAAAACCAAGAAGAACTGAGGTTGTTATACCTAATCGAATAATATATAGACACGAAGTAACAACACACTTGTCATATTAAAGCTATAGGTAAACGAGCTAAATGGCTATGTTATTAGACAGGTCAATATATTAAAATAATTGTATATTTATTTTTTTACCTACTTAAGTATATTCGATTGGGAAAGTATTCGAATGTATTAAATTGGAAGTCAAAGTTTAGACTACTTTGATCAACCATCTGCTTAACCCTAACCCTAACCCAAACATTAACCCTAACCCTAACCATCAGCTTAACCCTAAGCTTAAGCCTAAGCCTAAGCCTTATCCTAACCCTAACCTAAACCCTAACCCTAACTCTAATCCTAATCCTAACCTTAACCCTAACCCTAACCCTTACCCTAACCCTAACCCTAACTCTAACCCTAACCATCAGCTTAACCCTTAGCTTAAGCCTTACCCTTACCCTAACCCTAAGCCTAACCCTAACCCTAACCCTAACCTTAACCCGAACCCTAATCCTAACCTTAACCCTAACCCTAACCCTAACCCTAACCTTTACCCTAACTCTAACCCTAACCCTAACCCTCAACCTAACCCTAACCCTAACCCTAACCCTAACCTTAATCCTAACCCTAACCCTAACCCTAAACCTAACCCTAAACCTAACCCTAACCCTAACTCTAAGAAATTTAGGCTACATTTACTAATCAAACAATTCCTAACTTAAACACTTTGGAAGGGTGTGCTGTGAGATTTAATTAAATACTATTATACTACAATTTTGGAGCCATATTTTAATTATATGTAATTTATGTACTGTTTAGAATATTTGAATTACTCTTCTCATCTTAGATGTTATTCTCACAACGTTTCGGTCGATGTAACCTCCGAATTTTTTGCAGGTGCGTCTTGTCGAACAAAGAAATCTTTATGTAAAACTCGGGAATCTGTACGGAATTTTGAACTGGACCATTTATTTAATCCACTGGGGTAGTTTGTTCTCGTTCCGTCAGCCATGACCCGGTAGAAGGTTTAAGTAATTCGTAATTGTATTCTTAGTATCGCCCGTATTGACGATTGAACTTTCAACCTCCAGATGAAATTGTTCCGGATAGAAGCTAAAAAAAAAAAATACTACTTCAAGATCAAAAATATCCAACAATAAATGCTAGATGGATAGATTCCGACTCAGAAAACAGCAATTCTCCCCCCTTTGTCAGAAACATCTTACATGGAATGTGAAGACTAAAGGACAAAATAAGGGAAGCGAGAGAACTGATTATACTTAGCACTTTTATTCGTTGCGCGATGGGTAGATTAAATAAAGGGTTCTGTTCGAAATCTCGTACGGATTCCAAAGTTCTACAGAAAGATTTTAGAGTTCGACTGGACGCACCTGAAGAAGGTCGGGGATTACATCGATCGAAACTTTGTTAGAATAACATCTAATTTGAAAACAGTAGTCTAAATAATCCAAATGATCCAAATAATCAATCCTTATCTCAAGAATGCAGAAACATAAGATATAATTTAGTTAATCAAAATTGAAGAGTTTGTTTAATCTATCAGTTCAACTTATTTGAAATTATTGACATTTGAATTTCCTCTTATGCAAACAATTGGAATAATTTCCATTTTCCGACTAAGAATGCCAAAACTAGTTTTCAAAATAGTTAATGCCTGAGCAAGGCATAAATTCCAGTTTTCTGACCCCGGGTAATACGGGTTTGTTTTTTAATGATCGATTATTATAAATTGTATATATATATATATACTATGAATATTTTTATTAAATATCAAGTGTATTTACCTACAGACATAGTTGTTTTGAACTTACGTCCTCATCAGTGCAGGAAGTAGTGGTTTCAGGCGATTATATATATATATATATATATATATATATATATATATATATATATATATATATATATATATATATAAATGAATAAATGCCAAAGTTTTGCCAATTTCTAGGACGAACGGTAAAATCAAAAATGTCTATTTCCAATTAATTCAAATCATTTACTAGACAAACCATCTGTTTTATATACTGTTTATATAGGTGTGATATCAGATTCGTAAGGTTAACTAATTTGCACATTGGTTTTTTAAGTTAATTTATTAATTAACTATTATTTCTTATTGTTTTTTAATTCACTGATTTTTTTTTTTCATATAACAAATGCGCTGTTTTGCAATTTTGTTTTCTTTTCCTGACAAATATTTAGGATTTGTGTTCAAACGTTTTCTAACGTCGTTCAAA
>OY744550.1:30197756-30230256 GCA_963556195.1 Sepiola atlantica
TGTGGAGGTAGTGTAGTATATGTTCTGTTGTCATGATACTACCCTCCCAGGCATTATTTTCTCCTTGACTTTTTTTAGGCGGGGGGGGGGGTAGTGTAGTATCTGTTCTTTTATCATGATACCATCGTCCCAGGCAATACCTCCTCCTTTTTTAAGGGGTATAATGCGGTATATGTCTTACCCGCGCTCTGATTATTAAGTGTAATGCTCTATTTCGAACGCACAGAAACTTCTATTTCAAGAAAGAGAGAGAGGGGGACAGAAGACAGGTGCGCGTTATTTTACTAATAACATGTAAACAACAGATTCTCTGAGATTTATCGTACGAGTCACTCAAAAATGATATATTTACTATGATTTTTTTTATTAAAACGTTGTAGTTTTTTTAATATATTATTAGAAATTATGTTTTAAAGCACTGATTATTAAATTCATAAAATAATTGATTAAAAAATTACTAACATTTTACTGAGCAATTAAATAACTGTATTTTATTTTTTTTAATTGTTGATTTTATTTTAGGTACACTTTATTTTCGATTTGAAAAACTTCAAATATTATTATCTTTTTACGACCATGAGTGAGTTTGTTTTACATTTTACGCCATAAAGGGTAAATTTTGTTTCAAAACTGTTTTTATTATTCCGTGTTTTATTTATTTAAATAAAAGATGTGATGATTTTCTTTATTTTTTTGTAAAAAACAAACAAACACATTTTACTGACCAATTAAATAAAACAACTAGCAAAAATATGAAACCGGAGGGAGCATATATTTGTTGTTGTTAATAATGATGATGATGATGATGATGATGATGATGATGATGATGATGATGATGATGATGATGATGATGATGATGATGATGATGATGATGATGATGATGATGATACTACTACTACTACTAATACTAATAATAATAATAATAATAATAATAATAATAATAATAATAATAATAATAATAATAATAATAATAATAATAATAATAATAATAATAATAATAATAAAATTTTCCATATTATATGACATTTTATCTAATTACGTATGTCAGTGTTTTGCAAATTTCAAACCGGAATTAATATTTTATCTTTGCGACAGCGTCCGCTAATTTATGACCATACATTATTTAAATAGGCGTATGTATCCAATTATACACAAACACACACACACGCACGCACGCACACATATATATATATATATATATATATATATATATATATATATATATATATATATATGGTGTGTGTGTGTGTGTGTGTGTGTGTGTGTGTGTGTGTGTGTGTGTGTGTGTGTGTGTGTGTGTGTGTGTGTGTGTGTGAAAGAAACGCTTGGAAGTTATACTAAAAGAGAGAAAATCAAATTGAAACAAAACTGCACATTTAGAAAAATTATCAGAGCATAGATTATTAATCATTTCCGACGGCATTTTCTTCATAATCAAAAGAAAGTGTATATTTATCTTCGCAATATAAAAATACCATCTTTTTTTATTATTTTCCTTGCTTTTTCAATTATATATCATATTTTATTTGGTTGAACAACATATTAATACATTTTATATATATATATATATACACACACGTATAATATTAAATTATATTTTAATATTTTACCTACATTCGATGTTGTTTAAAGCTTTCGGCACTCATCAGTGCTGAGAATAACAATCTCAGACACCTTAGATCTGAAAACGTTCGCCCCATCCCCTTGGCCATGGGAAGTTGTCACATGATACAGAGAAATTACGTTATATTTACGCTGAAAGCGGCGAGCGTAAACATCAAGACAGTCCGATAGAACTCAACGACAGAGTCGGAGTATCGTACTAAAGCTGTGGTTAATGTCTACTTTTTAATATATATATATATATATATACATATATATATATATATATATATATGTATATATATATATATATATATATATATATAATAATAATAATAATAACTCAGTAGAATACAACATTTATGCCAAAATATGTATATATAGTGAGTGAGAGAGAGAGACAAGTGAATGAGAATAAATATTGTGCAAAATACAATATCTATTAAATCATGAATTGTTCAAAACAAGGCATTTTAAGTGAGAGAAATTTTATTATTATTCAGAAAAAATAATAAAATTTCTCTTATTTAAAACCCATTTGTTTTGAACAATTGATGACTTAATAGATGTTGTATTTTGCACAATTTTTATTTTCATTTACTTGGTTATATAATTGCTCTATCTCGTATATGATATAGATTTTACTTTAAAGGTATATCTCATATCTTTATATCCCTTTTCCTTATATATATATACATATATATATATATATATATATATATATATATATATATATATATATATATATGTATATATATATATGTAAGCATTACTAAGCCTGTTATTCCTAATAACCTTTACGATTATATATATATATATATATATATATATATATATATATATATATATATATATATATATATAAGGTATCAGATGTATAACCAACCACATTTAGAACATGAATCTAAATGTTCTAAATGTGGTTGGTTATACATCTGATGATACCGATCTAGGTCGAAATAAGTTATAATGTGTAGAACCTGAATGTGTGTCTAGTTTTCTTCCCCTTTAAAATTTATTACTGCTCCGTTTAAATGTACATTGAGCTCTCTTACTCGGATTCCCATGGAAATCATTCGAACCTGCACACACACTATATATATATATATATATATATATATATATATATATATATATATATATATATATATATATATATATATATATATATATATATATATATGAAGGGTGAGGAGCAAAATTTACAATATTTTGAGGCAAGGATTAAAAGAGAGTGTATGTATATATATATATATATATATATATATATATATATATATATATATAGTCATCTCCATACAGACTGTTTCGCTGTTTCACAGCTCATCAGTGCGGCTAGACCAGTTAGTGCCTCAAGCCGGGATCGAAACGCTGATAGATAGATAGATAGATAGATAGATAGATAGATAGATAGATAGATAGATAGATAGATAGTGTGTAAGAGTTGAGACTAAAATTAGAGATCTACAAACACATCTTTTTGAGCTTGGGGCAAAGTGGAGTATCTGTTTTGAGATTGCACTACATCTTTTTTTTAATTGGCTAATTAAGGAGAACCCCTTCTAGAGTGAGGCAATGTTTAGTCTTGTACCAATCGAAAGTTTCCCCTTTTGGGGAGCTGGGTTTTCAAAATTTTCGATGGTTCAATTATTTATGCAAAAGTTTTTTTATTTAAATTTCAATTGACAATTATAATAAAAAAAACTATATATATACATATATATATATATATATATACATATATATATATATATATAATGTATAATGTTATTTGCAATAAAATATATTATGCTCTTACATATGTAGTTGAACACTCTAGTAATTCCTCCTTCGCAAAACACACCATTATACTATATACATGTGTGTGTATTTGAATTTTGCTGACTTCAAATCAAGTTCTAAATAAAGTGCATACACAAAGGTATTATAGTTGCGCATCTGTTTTAGACCTAGTAATATACAATTTGATAGCAATAATCGCCTTCAAATTATCTTAAAAATGTGTGCTCGATTATTAAGAAAAATTTAAAAAACAAGAGCGTAATATTTATTTTATTGTTGGTATTACAGAAGATCAGAAGTACCGTCGGTTTCAAATCATTCAGGCTGAAAAATTAAAATGCATCCAACATTTATTTAATTTATACATATTTGCTTTTCACTTCAAATTATAAACTCATTTTTTATACAAAGGTTCATGTATTATGTTTATGATATCTATATTTTTTTCTCTTATTTAAAGTTCTCATATTCAATCGATAAAAATGACACGACCATCTGATATATATATATATATATATATATATATATATATATATATATATATATATATATATATAATGTAATTTATTGTTATTGGTGATTGCAGCATTCGTTGTTTTTTGCTTATTATTATTTTGATTGTCTCACTTTCCTAAGTGATTAAGATGCAGAAAATTGCATTATTAGTCGCCCTTAACTTTATAGGATGTATTTTTCGTTAATATATTTTTTTTAATTAATTTTATACGTCCATAAAAGTAATCCATGGACACGTGTTTCTGGCTCACAGCCGTCATCAGCATGGCTAATTCAGACAAGGATCGAACCTTCGATATTGATGTCTATAGTCCAGCGTCTTTACCATTGGACCAAGACACCTTGTCTCGAAATATGCACGATTTTTATCACCTAAATATTTAATGTATTTTTATGTAACCCGCCCTGTCTAGAAATCTTAATCACTTAGGAAATGAGACAATCGAAATAATAGTAAGCAAAAAAAAAACAACGAACGCTGCAATCACCAATAACAATAATTACATAAAACCTGTTATTAATTATATGTTTATGGGGGGGGGGGCAAAGGAACCATTGTTAATCAAATGTTTTTAAATAAAATGCTTTTTTGTGTGTGCATCGGAAAGTTTCAAAAGATGATTTTGTTTGATTTTTTAAACAAATGTTATTCTCGTTTGTTTTTTACTTTTTGTTTCAATGTTTTTTTTTTACATGTTTTTCAAAATTTCAATAAGTCCTTCGGGAGATTAAACGAGCTGACATTATGATTATTGAAATTCATTGTTTTATTTATTGAACGCGATTAATTTTTTCAAAAAGTTATTGGCTGCTTGCTGTAGCCTGATTGTCTAATGCATGCTGCAACCTGATAGGTTAATCGTTTCGTCAACTCTCGAGCGCTACCGAGACCTGCCCGAACATTGACGATGCGAAGTCACGGAAACATGGTGCGTCAGCTATAAGAGTACCGATTATTTTTTATTTATACAAACATGTACATAATCTGCGATACAGGCATGTCGATGTTATCTCATCAGGTACAATGAAATCTGATCCTTCCCTTAGGTCATATTGGTTCTTTCCAAATATGACATAAGGAAAGGATCAGATTATTATTCTTCCTAGTGAGATCTCAGATTTTAACAGCTGTTGATCGATAACATCGACATGCCAGTGTCGCAGATTTTGTACATGTCTTTATGAATAAAAATAATCATATATATATATATATATATATAATCATATATATATATATATATATATATATATATATATATGCCAACGAGAGTGATACGGTCCCTCTCCCAATTAGCGACGCCACACCTTATAATGTGAAGAAAATTATTCCAATCAAATGTTTTACCTGCCTAGGTCTAAGACATAGATATACACTTGCTGTTGTTTCTAAAATTATATACGTAAAGAATAAATGGTTATTTGTGAATAGTTTTGTAGGTTATGTATATTTAATGCCAATAATCAAAGACTCCATCATTGGACTCTGACAGAACCAGGGTATTTTAGGCACTCGAATGAGAATAACTGAAATCTCAGGTCAGTGTAAATAATACATAAATACCCTCATACTCGCATACATAAATACGCACATACATAAATGCATACATATAAATGCGTACATATACTTATATATGCATAATTAGGTACACACTTGAATATCCAGTGTAGCAGCAAGTCCTGGGAGCATATACTAGAAAGAACAGTTGGAAATAATTTATACACCATCCACTATGACTATGCAATCCTTACAGCTACATATCTAGAAAACGGAGCTGTTAAACCTGACATCGTAATATGGGACAAAAGGGAGAAAGTAGCAACCCTAGTTGAAGTCAGTGTCCCTAATGATGTAGGATTAAACAGAGCTGAAAGGGAAAAGATTATGAAATACCAAGGTCTTATGTATGACATGAAAAGAAACCGGAATCTTAGGAAAATCTCCATCATACCAGTAATTATAGGAGCAACAGGACTAATGAAAAAGAATTTCAAAAGCTATTTGGCGAGTATACCCGGTGAACCGAGTGCAAGAGAAATACAAACACTTGCACTTAAAGGGACGGCTAGAATCTTAAAAAGATCTCTAGGCTGGAGTGTCTGAAATAGCCGGTGAATGTCTGACATCCGGTAGGATGCCCCATCTCCAGCAAAAACGGAAAGATAAGAAAAAAATTTTAAAAACATATATAATAAAAGTTTTATTTATATAAACATAAATAACTATATTTGTTTGTTTTAGCACACCTTCCGCACCAGAGATTTGTCCTTGTAATTGGTAAATGGTTTCTCGGAGAGACTGCTTAGAGGGCTTCTATATATCTCTATATAAAATATGGTGACCCGTTTCGTTAAGGTTATTGGGAACTCCCATCCGATTTAGACCGTGTATAATGATGTTGAAATATTGCCATATAATATTTAATTAGGTGGAAAGACATTTGGGGGAAAGAAGATAATTATTATTGAAGAGTTTACTACTTTTAAATGTGTTTTCTTTTTCTTTTTTAGCTGAGCGCATACAAAAATAGGTTTTCCCCTGGGGCCCAGTCTACCCTGTTATTCTCCGCGATCATTATTGTGGGGGAAAAATACAACACGCATGCTGTTTTCTGATTTCTATAGTCAATTTCGTAACCATTACACTAGTCGCATATACAGACAAATATGAAGATGATTCGCTGCATATTCAGAGATGCTGCCGTTTCATCACATTTCTCCATTGACATCACTTCCTAGCCCATGACTTCGTGAGTGGTTTTTTAGACCAGCTGTAAATGTGTATTGCCTGTAGCACACACAAACAGCATTCTTTTATATCCTGTCGTCCATGTGCGGAATTGTGATTGTGTTCCCAACAACCATGACCCTAACCCTAACTTCACCACTCATCTACCGCCATAGGAGTTTTACTATGTTTGGTTGATAGATGATATGGCAGAGGGAAATCAGTTAGAAACCTTTGTAAAATGCAGGTTTCACTCTCTCAGCCTCCACGATTATGGCTCGGTAATATGTCAAGGCAAGATGGTCAGTAATCATTTTAGAGTTTCCTTCGCCAAAATGTGTTGCGATAAACCCGACTGAGAAGATCCATATACAAGGTAAAATATACATACATACGCACATATTACCATATATTGAACTTGAATACTTACTAGACACTGTCCTCAAGTGTCTAAGGTCTCTCTGTGCAAGGGTTTGTCAGGACAACCTGCATGAGGATACTTCCTCTTTCAAGTAAACTCTGCCTAAATATTCAAAATAACATAGTATTCGAAGCCCAAATAAGATCTCCTAAGTATGGTTTCCTCACACTGGCTTATACGAGGAATGGTGCACTTTCTCCAAGTCGCGTTGCCTATAGTTACTACACTTAGCTGGATACTCCACCAGACTAGATGAATTCTTGTCCTGGAATCCGGTAAACCAAGAGACTACAAGAAATATCTACTATAACATAGTAAACTGGTCAATTAATGAGTTGAAAATAAATGTTCTTAACTGCTATATTAATTTAGCGTTTGAGAAGTAAAAAAAAGTCTAATAGAATAATCGAATATCTATGTATCTCATATAGAGATCAAGTGTTAGTCCCAAGAACGGGCCTCTTGATTTCTGAGAACTTGGACTGAACTAAAATGAAACAAAAAAGATATGACATAATAATGGTCTCTTTCTGTCAAAAAAGGGTTGCGCAATTTACAACTGCACTTCTTACAATTTCTTTAAATCCATTTGCAGTGAGAATCCAGACGATCGGAAGAAGTGCAGAGTTAAGCAGGGAAAGATTTCCTTCTCCTAAACAAGTTGTCTACGCTAATGTGTACACACATACATATGCACATATATAATATACACACATATATATGCATTAAATTAAGATATGCAAACACATATTCATACATACATACATACATACATACAAATATATATAATATTTTTATATAGATATTTATTATTTTTACCTACAGACACATGCGCTTCATGCTTACACAATCTTCAGGGTAGAAGATAATAATTACTGCCGGTCTTAGGATTCGAACCCAGTTGTAAAGTCACCTTAGACTCTTCAGCCTGGTATTCAACCCTTAGGCTACCATGGGAAAGAAGAGAATTTAAATTCTCTGTAATGATGAATCGGCGGACATACACAGTAAGCTTAGTCATATAGTGTTCAACAGCAGAGTTCAGAACATCGCATTATGCATAGATTGACAGCTTATTATTAATAGTCTTAGAGGCCCTAATCTTCGTTGAAGAGGGCGATAACAATATTTTTTATATAAATATTTATTATTTTTACCTACAGGCACATGTGTTTCATGCTTACACAATATATATATATATATATATATATATATATATATATATATTGAAAATTACCCCTCTCATAGTGGGAGCCGATCCGATCTCCAAGACAGCAGATCTTGCACACACAAAGGACTCGATATCCTTTCGCATAGAGCTTTATAACAATAATAAATATTTAAAATGGACTTATCTTAACACTTTACTGCAGTTCCACGGTAAATCCGATCCCAGAACTGCATTTCTATTCAACACGTCTGTGTGTATTCAAATGTGAGCACGAACTAGCTTGAAGTGAATTTTCAACGTTAACGTTTTCAACGACTTTTTTCAAATTTGTTTGGCACGGCGTTACGTAAGCTTAGATCAAACCATAGTATCTTTTCTGATACTACACTTCATCTGCTCTTCCCTCGGTCAGTTTCGATGAAATCCTTCTAGACCGAGGAAATTTTTTTTGTCCCAATCGAGAGAGGCCCTTTTGGAGAGCTGCATTTCCCACACATTGAAAACCGACGTTGGGTCTAACTCTGCCCCCGTGGGGAGGCAAGTACATAGGATCGTAACGGCACGAGATTATCTTCACTTACGGCTTAATAATATTTTTACATTTATGATTAAATTTTAAATGCACGAATAACGAGTTATACTTATACCATAAGTATAACTCGTTATATTAAAAAAATTAATAATGTTCATGGCCTTTTGGCTAAGATCAAAGTGTAGTATCTGTTCCGATGGATACTGCACCCCATAAACTGGTATTGTCTAGGCCTTCGGGGCTTGATTTACGCCGGTCTATGGGTCTGTCCTGTGCAGTTGTAGGAGGTCCACCCTCCCAGGCTTCGTCTCACCTCTTTGGGGAGGAGTAAATTTATTGCTTACTGCCTGAGGCGCCCCTACCGGGGAATGCCGACGGGGCTGCCCAGGCAATTTTTAAACCCCACTTTCCCGACCCGACCTTGGGTCAAATCTTACTTGTGGGGGTAAGATAAAAACTGGCCTTGTGCCTAACTCCTGGAGAGGAGTAAATCAATACTTATACCGTAAGTAAATACAAGGTGGCTCGTTTTATTTATACACTGCTTGTTTCCGTTTCAAACAAGAAACTCCTCGAATAAAAAGTGAAAGTTATTTTTCGTAAAATTATATATATATATATATATATATATATATATATACGTATGTAGATAATAATTAAATATTTGTTATTAAATAAGTATATATATATATATATATATATATATATATATATATATATATATATATATATATATATATATAATTATTTAATAATAAATATTCTAAATATTATCTACATACGTATACGTTTCATCCTTGCGGAATCATCAGTGTAGAGATAACCATTCAACACGGTCGCATGATTCAAACCTTAGAACAAGAGTCACCTTTTAACTCAATTCCGAGCGCTCAAAATGATAAGGCCAATTCTAACTGCTACACGACGTGATGAGAAATACATCCTATTTATGTCAAGTAGGCGGACAACCATAGTCATCCGTCCTAACAGTGTTCAACAGAAAAGGACTTGCATTGATATCTTAGATTAGACGGCTTGTATTATTTTTCATTAAAGGGCCCGGCTGAAAGGGTGCTACTAATAATTAATTAATAATAAATATTATAATATTATTATTATTATACGTATACGTTTCATTCTATTTCTATTAGTTATGTTACGGACAAAAAAATACTCGCTTGTGTTTAAATTTATCTGGCATACATATGTATTTAGTGTATTATTTAAAATGTTATTTGTTCATCACATGAATGTAGAGATTGTTTCTATCTAAATTAATCACGTATACTACTTGTTTCTGTTTCAAACATAAAACGCTATAAGTAAAGGGTATACTTTTTTTACTTGTTTAAAATTGTGGTATTAGTTGTTTAATCTAAATTATTACTCATTTCAAATGTTACGGACAAAGAGCTATACCCGCCGGTGTTAAAATGTATCTTAAAATATAGACTTAATTATAGCGACAACATATATAACTACAGCTAATATATCATATTATTTATAACTAGCAGGACCTGTGTCCCGTCGTTGCCCGAGAGAAACTTAAAATAATAATCTAATTTTTAAAATATAAGTATTAGAGTATTAATTCTAGAAAAACAAAACGAAAATAATAAATTTCACTGTTAGTAATTTAAGTGATTCAAATAGGATTTGTTTAATAAGTATTTATTGTTTTACATCAAACAAAATGAAAAATATAGTTTACCGCAAACTGGCCAAGAATTGGGTGTTTATTTTACGTTAAATGTATGTAGGAAAGTGATCCCCACTCTATAAAAAAAACTGTTTAAATTATTTAAAAAATCCTTCTTTGCGGATATTTTTCAGGCTGTTTACATGTAGTCGACCAAAGTAAGTAGAATCTGATTTTTGTAGTTGGTGGTAGGGGATGTTAAACTTGTAAAGTTTGTGAAAAAAATGGGCTGGACATTCAAATAGAACAAGATCCTATTCTAATATTATTCTTAATAATATAAACCACCGTTGGAAATTTTTTTTAAGTAAATGTGACCCAAAAACTATTCGTGAAGCTTACTTTACCGGTTTATATGTAATCGGCCACAAATAGTGAAATCGGATTTTTGTGGAGGTTAAACTCGGCAAGAAAAAAGTTAAAGTAACAACCAACGAATGACCTTTTCCCAGCGTTTGTATGCATTTAACTATTTTTGAAAAGGCATCAAAGTGCTGTTTGTCTTCTGAAAAAAAATATAAATTTGTAATAATTTACATACACGAAAGACGAATGCAGAAACCGTCATGTTGAGAAGCTGTTCGTTAATTGGTATATTCCGCTCTATTCTGGAATGTGAATATGCTGATTGAACGGCGGACCAAATTTAGTCTTTAATTCTGAATAAATAGTGAATGTTCTATGTTTAACGTGAAGAATATGAGAAGAAAAAATCTAGCTGTAATTAAAAATAATCGAAAAAGCTTACCAACGCAGACGTCTAAACTCTTAGCAAACATTTGTCGTTTTTAAGGATGCGAATGTGAAGCATTCGTTATGTATTCTAGAATAACCGGTGTTTGTTTAATTCTTATTCCATAAAACATTAGCAGACGACGAATCTGGTGGTGGTGAGAGTAGATAAATAGTAGTGAGTAAAAATCGATGCCACTTTCTCTTTGGAATATTTATTTGGGAGAATCCGGTAATCCGGAGAAAATATACTAAATATTGAAATAAGAAGAAATTTCTGGAAACACGTATGATGGCTTAGGCTAATTGGATTGCAGAACAGATAAGCATATGGAGGTTTTGGTTATTGTCTTATCGACTTTACTTTCTTATCTAGATTATATTATATATTTATTATATTTCTATTACCCTTATGTTGTTAAATCAGATCTAAAATAACAAAGCAAATAGTTATATATATATATATATAAATATATGTGTGTGTGTGTGTGTGTGTGTGTGTCTGCATTTGACTACAAGTTCGTGTTTTTGGAGCTTACAATTAATTTTTCCTATTTATATTACAAAGAGGTGCTAATTTTAAACTTTCCCAATATTAGTAAATATCTTTTATTTTTTCCCAATATATATGGATCATGTAGTAATATCTTAAATGTTTCATTTTTAAATGTCATCATGATAACTATATATACTCTGAAATTGGTTTTCTGTGGCTATATATATATATATATATATATATATATATATATATATATATATATATATATATATATATATATATATATATATATATATATACTGTTTCTTCGTTATTGTTATTTACGGTTGCTTTATATATTTCATTAGTTGTTAAACATTTATTCATCAATGGGCAATTGTTTTTGATTCTACAATTGCATAAGGAGGTATTATTATTAACACTATTAACACCATCACTACCATTACCATTACAGTTACTACTATTGTTAATATTATTATTAGTAGTAGTAGTAGTAGTAGTAATAGTAGTAGTAGTAATAGTAGTAGTTGTAGATTTGTTCATTATTGTAAAGAAATTGTCTGTAACATTAATAATTGTAATAATAATGTATATATATATATATATATATATATATATATATATATATATATATATATATATATATATATATATATATATATGCAAGAAAAAAATAACTCTTTGGTCATGGAATGTTATGCTTGAAACAGAAATAAGGAGTATTTAAATAAAATGAGCTATCCTGTATTTCATTACAATATAAGCATAACTTATTATTCCTAAATTTTAAATTTACTAACAAATTGAGAATATTCTTAAGCTACAAGTGAGGATAATTTAGAGTCATAACGTTATGCCAAATAATGTTTTAAAAAAGCGATGTTAAAAATGTACTTCCAGATAGTTTCGGTCCGTATTTAATATGTATACTGGTGTTGAATTTAAATAAACTTCTGAACGTACAGTAATGTGTAACGTAATAAGTGCATTTAATTTTTGTTATTATTGTATTGTTATATATATATATATATATATATATATATATATATATATATATATATATATATATATATTTTACTGTTGTCTTATATATTTCGGAGAAACACTCCATTTTCAAGGATGTATTTTTTTTTAAATAAACAAACTTATAGACAACAGTAAAAAAAAGGATCTGCCTTGCATTGTAGGAGCTTTCTATTGACACTTGTTATATATATATATATATATATATATATATATATATATATATATATATATATCATAAAATAGAGGAATACGCCTACAAGCACAGAGGATGCAGAATATAATAATAAGCATAAAAATCAAGACAGATTTTTTTTTTTCATTTTAAATTCCATGTATTTGTATTTTCGTTTTGCAATCATTTCGGTAAAAACATAGCCTTGTCAAGCAGAGAGATATTAATTTTTAATATATATATATATATATGTGTGTGTGTGTGTGTGTGTGTGTGTGTGTATTGAGTTGAAGTATTGTTACATATCAGTTTAATATCAAATTATATTGAGATATAAATGTATATCAAACGTGATAGTTCCGACTTGAGAGCTGCCTTCATTTTAAATACAGAGAAAATGTTTATGAATAAAGAATAACAAAACTTAACACATACCAGACAATCATTTTTATTCGAGCTTAAAAGGCCTCTTTTTGTATTAAGTGTTTTTTTGTATGTAATTATAGACATAGCCATAATCTGTTATATTTTTGAAGGGTCACTACACCAACAATGTCCGTCTCTCCAAGCATTTATATAAGGTAGTTTTTTTTTCAATTGGTGGAATACATACAAGTGCTACTTTGTATAGACTAATCCTTTACTTATACTATGATCATGCGACACTATTTATTAGGGTTCAATGTTAGATCAAATGGGTGGGTATAGATATATACGCGAGTGTTGAGCCAAGGCCGTCGTAAAGAGAAGGTCATTTCACTGAGTCTCGTTTTTACTGCTGACGTCACAGTGGTCGGTACTAAGATGATAAACAAGACACTTCCAAGGGAACGGTTACACACTACATGTAGACATATGACGATGGTAATTTCTCTTAAATTATTCCATCTTTGATCTCGTAATTGTTTGGTATTTAAGAAATATGGTTTTGGTTATGATTTTTTTCATCTTATTTTTAAGGTGGAATTTTGATAGTGATTTTAAGGTAAAACTATTTTGGTTTTAATCTTGTTTGAACTAAAATTCAAGATAGATGACAAACCTGTCTGGAAATTATTAAATAAAAAACAAATACTTGCTTGTTTCCCCATAACGTTTGAAATATTTTTTACGCAATAACAAATCTGTATAACATAAAACGTTTTGTTTGTCCTGAAAAGAAATTCTAATTTAATTTTGAACGTATATAACACTTAACTTTTATGCCCACGTGTCGACATCATTTTTTTCTTTAACAATTTGTTAGCAATAAAATATTATCGACTAGAAATTCCATAAAAGCTTCAAAGTTTAGCATTTGTTCTGATACTACAATTACTCTTTTCTGTCCTCGGTCAGTGAATTAGAAATCCTTCTAGACTGAGACAATTTACATTTTTGTCTCGATCTAGAAGCCCCCTTTTTGGGAGCTGGATTTTTTTTTCACATTAAAAACCGAACAGAAAGATTATTATACGCCAACATATGGAATGTGACTGTGTTCATTTCTATCTGAAATGATTTCATCTTTGATCTAGTAATAGTTTAGTATTTAAAAAAGGATATTGATGATTTTGTTCATGTCGTTTTCACGGTTGCAAAACTCAGTAATTTGATGGTAAAACTATAAAAAAACAACAACTCATAGATGGTTGACAAACCTGTCTTGATAGAAAAGGCTTAAATTAAAAAATACTTGCTTTTCTCTAAAAACTTGAAATATTTTTTACACAATAACAAGTCTCCATAACATAAAACGTTTTGTTTGTCCTGATACAAAATTAACTTTTATGCTTAACCGTCGACTGTCATAAAATAATAGCAACTAGAAACTCGGTTCAAACTTGTTTCTTTTTGTAATAAAAAACTATTTTGACCCCTAGAGTAAATGTGGTATCGTGGTGACTAATGATTCTATCAAAGAGTAGGATAGACAGAGTATGGACAACGACATTCCACATCCCACACTTCTGATTGTCTTGTGCCTTATTTGTTTAAAATTCAAATTGTATTTTTATATTTCTTGCTATAAAATAATTATAAGTTCAAAGTGTAATATCTGTTCTGATACTACACTTCGTCTTTTCTGTCATCGGTCAGTAAAGGTGAATGAGAAATTCTTCTAAACTGAGGCAATTTTAATTTTTGTCCTAATCCAGAGTGCTACTTTTTGGGAGCTTGAATTTCCCCACATTAAAAACCGAACTTCTGTCTAACTCTGTCCTGTCCTCGTGGGGAGGCAAATAAATAGAAAGAGTAAATAAAAATGTTTATTTTCTTTAACGTAGCAACCACACAACTTAACTATTCATTTTGAATTCTTGTTTTTTTTAAATGCAATCTTTTAAGTTTTCTAATGTTTTTTTTTGTAAAAGACTCTCATTCATAACTGACAGTCTGACTTTTCGACATCTCTCTCTCTCTCTCTCTCTTTCTCTCTCTCTCTTGCTATTTAATAGCATGACGTCATTTTTCAATGCAGCGGCCTTAGTTTACGAAGGTCACTGGTGAGCCCATTTGTTTCATTATTTTCAATGCAGTCCTTTTGTCTTATTTTATATATATATATATATATATATATATATATATATATATATATATATATATATATATATATATATATATATAACACGAAATACAGTAGGTATTTATATTTCCTTTGTATAGTTTTTAAATGGTTTAAACTTTTATATAATTTTTAAACGCTTCTAAATGTCTAATGCCTAAACAAAGTTTTAATTGTTTTAATTTTTTGTAATGTTATTAGGCATTTATATGACGTTACAAGATGGCAAAAAACTACGGTTACAAAAAAAAAAGGGTTTTTTACCCCGCCTAATAGACCTGTATCGTCTGGGCCTTTGGGTCTGGATTTACGCCGGTCTATTGGGGGTTGTCGGCCCTGTGCAGTTCTAGGAGGTGCACCCTCCCAGGCTTTGCCTCCCTTCTTTGGGGAGGAGTAAGTTTATTGCTTACTGTCTGAGGCGCCCCTGCCGGGGAATGCCGACGGGGCTGCCCAGGCAATTTTTAAAAAGCCAGAATGCTCAAATTCTCGAGCGCTGGTTCTTCCCCACTTTCCCGACCTTGTGTCACATCTTACCTTGTGGGAGGAAGATAAATAGGACGATTATAATGGAAGTAGTAAGCAGAAACAAAAGAAGGAAAAAGTTGGGAAAAAGTCTCCTGGACCATTTTCTAATACCTTCTTAATACTTTGTGATATTTTTAAAGATTTCTAATATTTTTACTTGTCGTAGTTTTTAATACCTTAACATTCTTTGGCATTTTGCATTTTCTAGATAGTTAATTTAGTTATGCTTTATTATTTATATTTTTTGAACTATTGTAACTATTTATCTTTTTTATTAATACCAGAGATTTGCACTATTTCCCCCTCAGAGTAATAAAAACGTGCGCATTTTTTTTTTTCGTTGACTAGAAACTTACCGTTATTCTTTGGTGCCTTTTTTTTTAACTTTGAGTCTCTCCCCATTTTAGTATATAGATGCTGTATGTATTTTGGGTGTTTGTCCCTAACCATAATCTTTTAGTTCTTATATTTCTAATGTGTGTCCGATTTCCAATCAATCTGCTTGGACTTCCTCATGTTTCTCTTTTTACATTTTTTAAATATTTTATTGTTTTTTTTTGTGAGAATACCGTGTTTTTTTGTGAGAATACTGAAGGGGTTTATCCGTGTTTCCTATGTGATGATCAGTTCCCGATAATTTGCAATGAAAAAGCGAATGAAAAAGTGTATCTTTTAATTCCAGTTAGTGCCAAAATAAAACTAGTTATGTATACTAGCAAATATATGCTCCCCCCGGTCGCATATTTTTGCTAGGCTGCCGCGTCAGAAATGGCGCTAGTATGTAATTTGGGTAAAGCTTTTTATCATTACAATTAATTTAAATAATATATTGCACATGATGATTAACAACATTAATAAAAAGAAAAATTAAGTTTGCATTGTTATCGTCTGCTCGCTTTTATTTCCACCCAATCGTTTTGCGCCAAATCCACGTAAGAATTTACAAAATAATAAATAATAATAGTTTTAGTTTTTCAAAGAGAAAAAAGAAAAGTGTACCTAAAATACAATTAACAATTAAAAAATACAGCGAATACGATTCTAAAAACAGTTATTTACTTGCCCAGTAAAAGGTGTCCCCCCCCCTCCCAAGTTATCGTCTGCTCGCTTTTCTTTACACTCAATCGTTTTGCGCCAAATCCACGTCAGAATATAATAAGTAATATTTCATGTCTTTCAAAGCGGAAAAAAGGTGTACGTAAATTAAAATCAACAATTAAAAAAAACAAATTACAGCGAACACTATTCTAAAGTCAGTTTTGTAGTTTTCCAGTACAATGTGTTCTTTTTTTGTTGACAAAAAAACTAAATTCATTATAATGTGTGTGTGTTTTTTTAAATAGTAATTTTTAAATCAATTATTATTTTAATTAAACAATATAATTGCTAATAAAATTAAGAAAATAAACAAACTCAAAACGTTTTAATAAAATAAATCAGTAAAGTATTAACGCGCCCGTTCAGAGGAAGATACGCTGTTTAATCAGTTGGACGTAGAGGAAATAACTACGTAACTCATTTTATAAATAAATAATAAAAGAAATAATTATAATTTATAAGTAAGATTATAAGCGAGCAAAATAGCGTAAATACATGTTGAAATCTGAAGAGAACAATCATGAGTGAATGTTTGCGAATACTAATTTATTAGAAGTTCAAAAGCAATTGATTATGTAAATTGGGAAATGCGCATAGTGTTTATAGCGGTTTTTTAATAGTATATAATGAAGCTGGCGAACTTAATAAATAGTTATAGTACTCTGATAGAGTTTCGGCTTCAGACAGATACATAAACTCCATCATTAATAAATGTTAATATGTTAAGTTTTGTAATTTTTTAATCATATATATATATATATATATATATATATAGTATCACTATTTTTTAAATATTAAAGTGTTTTTTCGTTTCGGACCCTCTTACCCTCATCAGTATAGGAGTGTCAGTTGCAAGCGGTCGCATGAGCTCGAACGCCGTTCGTAGATTCAGGCTAGAATCACGAGACAAACGCTCAGGACCATACGACGCCGAGAAATCGACACATATATTAATTGAAATTAAGATACACTTACCAGTGAGACAGGGAAAGTGTCTTGCCGTCTACAGTGTTTAACGCTCAGGCGGAACTTGCCTATCTATCTATTTATTTATTTATCTATCTATCTAGCTACGTACATAAAAGTAATCCATGGACACGTGTTTCTGGCTAACAGCCGTCATCAACATATATATATATATATATATATATATATATATATATATATATATATATATATATATTATCATTATTATTATTTCATGTATCCACATAAAATATTATAAGGCGATATAATTTTTTATGTATCAATTTTCAGTATTTACTTCAACAGTGCTCGATACATGAGTAGAGCTAGGTAGTAAGTTATGAAAATATATTAATGGCAATTCAGGTACACAGATGCTTCCGCGTTTCATCCCGGGGGAATCGTCAGGCTAATATATATATATATATATATATATATATATATATATATATATATATATATATATATATATATATATATATATATATATATATATATATGGGGGGTGCGCGTGTGTATTTGTCTCGTAATAGATGAGTATTGTCGTTTGAGAGTAATAAAAATGATTTTTTAGATTTAGTTCTCTCAAAAGCCAATGAGTATATGCACATATATATTTACACACGCATACACGCGCGCACAAACACACACACACACATATATATATACCTATATATATAGATAGATAGATAGATAGATAGATAGATAGATAGATAGATAGATAGATAGATAGATAGATAGATACTCTAGCTAGCAATCGTATTGTCTATGCAACCCTTCATCTCACGCTATCATAAGAGAAAACCTAATATATTTTAAAGCCGATGTGGGTATCTCACATCACAAGTGAACAACACTAGAAGCGAGTGACATAGTTCTTTGACATTACAGAAACAGGATACGTTGTACCTAATCACCGTTATGCATCGTTTCACAACATCCGCAGAAATCTCATAATCTACAGACGACATTGGTTTATGTACAGTGTACGTTTTATTTATTTTATTATTTATGTGCTGCTTTTTTTGTTTGTCTGCAATAGTTAATTAACTAAATTAATTTGATAATAATATCAAATCACATCACCAAATTAATCAAACAGGTTTGTCTCATTTACAAATCCGCATGCATTTTTAACATTATATATATATAAATATATATATACGTATATATATATATTTATATATATATATGTATGTATATATATATATATATATATATATATATATATATATATATATATATATGTATGTATGTATGTATATATATATATATATGGTCGAGCTTAATTAATAAAGAGGATATATAGATGGTTTGTCTGTTTTCTTGTTTACCTATCTATATGTCTATCTATTTATCTGTCGCTGTCCCTCTCACTATATATATATATATATATATATATATATATATATATATATATATATATATATACCCATCTACCTCTCTTTATCTCACTTTCTCTCCTTCTTTATATCTCTATCTCTCTCTCTCTCTCTCTCTCTCTATATATATATATATATATATATATATATATATATATATATATTATATCGGATTAGAGACGAGTCAACGTTCAGATTTTGTTTTTATAAATAATCATTTGTCTATTTAAAATTTAAATTTTCGACCCATATAAGAGTCTTCATCAGGAAAATACAAACGATATTTTCATTTTTTTTTCGCGGCATGCCACTTACCAACTTTAGTCTTCTGTTCTTATCGAATATTCAGGTTTTAATGTCCAATTCCAATGGTATATATATATATATATATATATATATATATATATATATATATATATATATATATATATATATATATGCGTGTGTGTGTGTATGTGTGTGTGTTCGTGTATATGTGCAATAATATATATATATATATATATATATATGGTAAAAATCAAGACAGTCTGATAGAACTCAACGACAGAGTCAGGGTATCGAACTTAAACTGTGGTGAATGTGTACTTTTTAATATATATATATATATATATATAATATATATTTTTATGTAATTATTTTTATTGGTGAATGTGTACTTTTTAATATATATATATATATATATATATATATATATATATATATATATATATATATATATATATATAATATATTTTTATGTAATTATTTTTATTGTTGATTGCAGCGTTCATTTTTCTGCTTACTATCATTTCGATTGTTTCACTTTCCTAAGTGATTAAGATGCAGAAAATTGCATTATTAGTCGCCCTTAACTTTATAGGGCGCATTTTTCGTTAACATATATATTTTTATTGATTTAGTACGTACATAAAAGTAACTTTTATGTACTTATAAACTAATAATAATATATATATATATATATATATATATATATATATATATATATATATATATATATATATATATATATATATATATATATATATATGTATTAATCGGCTTACAGAAACGCAATTACATTTTAGCACTGTAGTCCTTCGTCGGAGCCGAGAGATAATAATGAAAATAATTTTTTCGTACAACGGATACAAACGAAACAAAATTGGAAATCTGAAATAATTGACCTCCTTAGAAAAATGACGACAAAATAACAGTACGACGGGTTTGGAAACGCGTCTTGTCAGTTGAAATCGGTCAGACAGTCCACTAGCTCTCGTTACCAAGATTAATTCTAGAGAAGGGTGATGAAAGGTGATGAAAGTTAACCATGTCAAATTAGCTATATCGTTATTACTTCATATTCATTATTCCTCCTTAACCTATGTTATTGATTTTTTTTTGTATAAAATTTATTAGTAAGTATCCGCAAATGAAAATGAAAGTGTCATTTTCTTTCTTACAACTCGACTGAATTTAAAATCTCACCTATTATTAAACTATTGCCAATATGCACATATATATGCACACAAACATGTATACATGTACACATATATGCATATATATATACATATAATATATATATACATACACAAGCATATACCTATACATATATATATATGTATATATATATATATATATATATATATATATATATATATATATATATATATATATATATATATTAACAAAGATAAGACCTTGATATGAAATATAAAAATATAAAAATCCCAGATGACTCAAAGAAAATTAGCTTTTTTTCTTCAGTTTATTTACTATAGAAAATAAAGGGAGTAATATTTTTACTGTAATAGGTGTACAATAAACTTTATTTATATTACTATGATGTCCTATTCATTTATAAGTCTTCATTGCGAGCTATTTTTTATTTTTTTACTAGTTAAATATGTTAATCTATGTGACTTTAAAGTAATTCTAAGTGTAATTTCTAAGTACTTTATATCAATATTTATTTCTCATCTTGTGAAATTATTGTTTTGTTAATTTGCGTAACATGTTTATCGTATCTAATGATGTTTTTAAAGATATTTTTATATTTATAATTGCTGTTCACTTTTTTATATTATCTCTGAGTTACTTGTATATTCATCCAAAATAATTTGCCTACAACTAATTCCTGCTTCACCTCTTTGGTTTAATAAGTTACCTCTCTCTGAGCACATAATGATCGCTAATTTTTCATTAAGACATATGATACTTAGGATTAGTAATGTAGGTGTTGAGGTCGTCTGTAAAATGCTCCACTGACGGATGTGTATTCTATCATTAGTCTTTAGAAACTATATGTATTGGGATAGTTAAGTGGCATTCCTTTTTCTGCGCTATGGTTAGAGTATTTATTTACCTCCTCTCCAGGAGGTTAGGCACAAGGCCAGTTTTATCTTACTCCCACAAGTAAGATGTGACCCACGGTCGGGTCGGGAAAGTGGGGTTTGAAAAGCCAGCGCCCGAGAGGTGAGCAGTCTGACCATTAAAAATTGCCTGGGCAGCCCTGTCGGCATTTCCCGGTAGGGGCGCCTCAGACAGTAAGCAATAAACTTACTCCTCCCCAAAGAGGGGGGAGCCTGGGGGCGGGATGAACCTCCTAGAACTGCACAGGACAGACCCCATAGACCGGCGTAAATCAAGCCCCGAAGGCCAAGACAATACCAGTCTATGGGGTGCAGTATCCATCGGAACAGATACTACACTTTGATCTTAGCCAAAAGGAGTACCTGGTTTTATAATCTCACGTAAAATCTCTTTTGATCAGGATTATATTCTGGGTACACTATTCCTATGTAGACTATACTCTCAATTAGACATTTTTTCTGCAGTGAACAATTATTTTTCGTTTCTGAAATTACACTCCTATTTGTTATCGTTACTGTCTTAGATCTTATTAATCTTATTTCTCATATCTATTATCTTAATTTAGCCTATCTCTATTGTGCCTTTTAATTATTTTCGATTTTTTTGTACAACTATAACTAAGTTTTATACTTTCCTACCCCAGGTGTGTCATAGTTCAGTTGGTGGTAGTATAATGTAAAGGGACTCTGTTGGTTACGTATTTCTATTGTTTTGTAATTTAGCCAGAAGGATTTTTCTAGTCGGATACATTTGAAAATCTCCGATTTGACATTGATGCAGTTTTTATATGGGTTATGGATAGCTTGTAGCATTGAGGTTATCTGTGGGGAATAGTAGGCATCTTTTGGATATGAGGGTGTGGGGATTTTGCTGTTCTTTGAGGTTCTATCTATTACTTGCTTGGGCGGTAATGTCTCGTTTACTCGGGTATTTAAAAATGTTATTATGGGCGTAGAATCTCTATTTAATGGGTCTTTGTATCATCTCAATATAGATTTTGGTAGTGTTCGTGTCTGAAGTAACTTTAGATTTATAGACAACGGATTCCTAATGGACAATTTTCACCTGTTCTGCATAAGCAGTTAAGGTAAGGCAAATTGATAGAAGTAGTGTTTTTTAGTTTATCAGAGAACCCACGAAAGATTAGCAAGAGTAACTAGTTTTAAGCGTGTTTCTATCAAAAAGGTTTCATGTAGGTTAACGGAGGTAGGAAGAGCTTATTTAACAAGTGGCGTAAGTATTTGTCTATCTTGAATTTTAAGCTGAGGGAAATGGGTAAACATGATAATGTTCCTTTTCCTATTAGGTATATGTGGTCTGGTGGGTTGGATTAGTGTGTATGAGATTGTTTGTTTAACGCCGTTTTCGTGGATGACTATTATATAAGATATCCAATTTCCGAATTAGCCATATAGATGAACATGGGGGTCACTGTTTGAACCATTTCCCAAAACTAAAACTCTTGGCTCGAGTCTATATTTTGGAAGGAACCAATTATCAGAAAATATCGTTTTTAGCAGCACACAGATTGGCTAATTGACAAATATTATAAATCGTGAAGGACAACACGTACAAGAATCTTTTCTAAGAAAACATGCCTAAACAAACAATAACAACAGACAGTTTTTTACGAACACGGAATATTTGTTATATGCGAACACAAAAAGGTACGCACCGTCTGACTTGAACCGGTGATTTGATTTTTACCAATTCTTTTATGGGTCTTCACCTGCTCAAAGGTGCTTCTTCCTTCTCCCTCTCTACCTATCTGCTGTTTCTCTCGCTTTATCTATCTGCTTTACATTATCTCCCTTCCTTCACGGCTTTGTTTCTCTTTCTCGATTTCCTTGTTTCTATTTTCTTTTCTATTTCTATCTCAATCGCCGTTCAGCTTTCCATACACAATGGGGTTTTTTTGTTAATTTTTTCGTGTCATCTTCCTCCCTGTTTCATATTCGTTTTCCATCTATTCTCCATCGCCCTCCATCTTTATATAATTCATTTCTATCATTCGTTACTCCCCCTGCTGTCGAGCTGTTTCTACATCCGGTACACCAATACATTGTAATGTATAGTTTTGAAGAAAAACATACTTTATATTAGCTCTTGTAGAACCTAGGATCGAGCAGTTTATTGTTGATTTTTAACTAACTTGTGATACATGCTATATATATATATATATATATATATATATAGAGAGAGAGAGAGAGAGAGAGAGAGAGAGTGAGAGAGAGAGCGAGAGAGGAGGGATATATATATATATATATATATATATATATATATATATATATATATATATATATATATATATATATATATATATATATATATATATACTGGTGATACCAGATCAGGCTGCCCTGTGGCTCCCTGAGACGAAATTCACCTACATTGACGTTTTTTTTTGTTTTTTGTTTTTTGTAAAACTTAATTATGTTCTACAAAACCAAAAACAAAAACAACAGCCCCTCTCCCTTTCTCCCTCCCCTTTTTTATTTTATTTTTAGAACTTGAAGCATAAATCTTTTACTATAATGACCAGATTCGGCATTAAATAACCCAAAAAGGGTTGATATGCCGTAAAACAAAACTACCAAACCAAAAACGATGATTAAACATTTGAAGATATAAAGAACTTGAAGCATAAAAACTTTTACTATAATGACCAGATTCGGCATTAAATAACCCAAAAAGGGTTGATATGCCGTAAAACAAAACTACCAAACCAAAACTATATATATATATGAAACTGTTTTTGAAACCAGTAAAATGCAGAGGCTTTTTTTAAGTGAACATATAATTTATTTAAATTCAAATTTTCGATTCACACAGAAATCCTCATGAGGATAATAGACAATTTTTTTATCTTCCTTTTTTAAACGACTTGGTGTCGCTTGATCTTGTGCTTCAGTTGTTAACGAAGCTCGTTGTGTAATAATGTCCTCAAGTGATGTGTGTGCCCTGGTCGCATGTTATAAGTATTACTAAAATATTTCAACTGTATTAAATGCATTTAAATTTTGTAATTTGAAACTGTTTTTGAAACCAGTAAAATGCAGAGGCCTTTTTAAAGTAAACATATTTATTTAAATTCAAATTTTCGATTCACACAGGAATCTTCATCAGGATAATAGACAATATTTTTATTTCTGACTTTTTTTAACGACATCGTGTTGCTATATATATTGTCTCATTTTAGTTCAGTTGACGATCTCAGAAATCAAGGAGGCCTTTCCTAACCCTAACACTTGATCTCTATATGAGATACATAGATATTCAAATATTCTATTAAAGTTCTCCTTTACCTGGCAAACGTTGAGTTAGTAAAGAAGTTAAGAACATTAATTGTCCTCCTTCCAATTGACCAGTTAATTATTTTATAGTATATCTTTCTTGTGGTCTCTTGGTCCTACAGGATTCCAGGACAAAAAATTATCTGGTCTGGTGGAGTATCCAGCTAAGTGTTGTTATTTGAGGTGACATCACTAGGAGAAGGTTCACCACTCCTTGTATGAGCTAGTGTCTAGCCGTTACGAGAAGATCTTATGTATTTGTATTGGTGTTCCCAATTGTGTATGATGCTTATTAACAATCAAAGTAAACAAGGAAATGATTGAATAAATTCTCTCCTTTCTTTATTTTCTACTGTTAACTGAAAGAGACAGAGAGAGGGGTAGCGTGCCTCATTTTACTGCAGCCGAAGTTCTAAAAAATCAAGGGGTCCCTTCCTGGGACTAACACTTGATCTCTATAGGAGATACATAAATATTCGGATATTCCATTAAAGTTCTTTTTTACCTTTCGAACGTTGAGTTAGTAAAGAAGTTAGCAACATTAATTTTCTTCTCCCTAATTCACCAGTTACCTATGTTAATGTATATCTTTCTTACGGTCTCTTTGTCTTACCGGATACCAGGACAAGAAGTCCCCCAGTCTGGTGGAGTATCTAGCTAAGTGTTGTTACTTGAGGTAACATTACTTGAAGAAAGTGAACCATTCCTAGTATGAGCCAGTGTATACCGTGTCGAGGGGATCTTATTTGGGCTTCGAATACGTTGTTATTTTGAATATTTGATCAGGGTTTACTTGTAGAGTGAAGTATACTCATGTCAGGTTGTCTTGACAAACCCTTGTACAGAGAGACCGAAGACACTCGGGAATGGTATCTCGTAGGTAATTCAAACTCTCCTTTGTGTGTGTATGTGTGATAAAAGCGAGAGTGATAGATACAGGATAAAATAAGGGCGAAGGGCAAACAGTACGTGAAGGTTTTAGTGATAGATAGATGTTTAGTATAAAATGTTTCACCTCGAGAGATTGGAGACTATATTTAATTAACAATGTGTAAATATGTACTTACTTATATCCCCTATACATGCATATCAATATTTTACTCAGGGCAGATTCTGGTGCGTATATCCCTTGAGTACAATGTTCAAAGTGCCTCGTCTTCAGACAATACTCTCCCGGTAATTAATTAAATAAGGTAGAAGATCAACGAAATCCGTGTCGTGTGATATGACAAACTTTTATATCATCCATTATGCGGTAACACAGAAACACAAAAACGCAGAAAATACAAAAATCTGACAAGAGAATCGTCGAGGTTAAATCAGTTTTCAGTGGGTTCTATCATGTTAAGACAACTTGCATTATTTCTGACGCATATTGATTTATTTATTGATTTTTATTCTTACAGACTCTCTATCCTTTCAATAAAAGGAGATAGCGTATGTGTCGACCGTATATTTTCCAGTATTTACCATAGCTTGGTGGTTCTACAATCCACCCAGTGTATCCACTTCGAATCACTGTATTCAGTGGTGAGGTGGCAGCTGAGGTTTCCATCTCCAATTCAGTGCTAATTAGAACAATTAAAGTGCATTTTCACGATCATAATCCAATCCCGAAATAAAGGAATATTTTAGCATAGTGCTCGCACAGTCTGTCAAGATCCAGCTCCTGCCGCTTCGTCGCAGTCTTGCATCCCCGTACTTGTTTTACAAGTACTTTCACGAGATGTGTTCAGATGAACTTGCTGCACTTGTACCTCCTTAACACAAATACTCTGACGCAGCCGACTAGCAGAGAAATCCCACACATTCAGTGTAGAGGTTCCTGGATGCTGAAAGATTTCCTCGGACTGCTTATCCTTCCCTTATATAGATTGTGAAAATTGGGCAGACTCTAAAAAGGTTCGCCTAATGCTCCGCAAAGTAGGCACCACCGAACATAGTAAGTTCGTGGATTTCATTTTACTCCGGAAAAACGAGTGATTTGACTTTTGCTGAAGCTATTAATCTTTCAACGGAATTATTTAACCACAATACTTATTTGTTTAAAAAACGCCGGAAGTGTTTAAACCTGGTCAAAAAAAGACAACGAACATTATTTAACGTTCACATAAGTCGTCAATAAACACTGTCACGATTTCAAATAAGCCGAACTTAGATCTGCTAATTTTAAATGCTTAATTTTCGTACAATGGAAATACGTATACGGAAAAGACGCTGAAATCAGACGTAGGGTTCTAAATAAATTAGAAAATTAATTGAAGTTAACATTACATAAATTAGCTGAAGACTGCCAGAGATTTATAAGTGTTAAACAGGATTCGAAGGATAGAAAAAAGTCTTGCATTGCATACATTAGAAAAGTACGTAATAATCGTGCTTCTACACAGGCAAGCCAACCCTGTACAAAAACAGGATAAATTGCCGCCGAACCCTTGTTTTCGCTGTGGAAGCCTTCATTTGTTTATGGACTGTCCATTTTGTTTTAATACCTGTCTGACTAGTAATAAAGTCAGACACAAAAGTTCGCATTGTAGAACGAATAGAGGAAATAAAACGCGGATTCAATCCACAAGTAAAAATGAACAGGGCTGCATTAACATAAGGAAATATGTGCACGTCAGAATTCTCGATAAAAATATAAAATTACAATTAGATTCGGGATCGGACGTGTCAATGATAAATCTGCATATATGGAAAAAGTTGAATAAATCCACTCTGTTAAGAACCAACAGAATAGCATGTACAGTGACTGGTAAAAGAATTAAATTTGAGGGTGAGATCATTACAGGCGTGACTCTAATGGGAACTACCAAAAAGTTTTAAATACTCATGTTAAAAGACACTAATAATCTTTTAGGAACAGATCGGTGTAACCGTTCTGTTCGTGGGAGTTAACAATAAATATGTTTTGCCAGATAATAGATAGTCGAACGACCAAATCAGAAAAACTAAAGCAGGACTCGAAAAAAACTTTTCTGGCGGTATTGGTCGATGATGACAGCCAAATTTCAACTGAACGAGAACGTTCAGCCCGTATTTAAGAAAAAAGGAATGTCTTTTTCCTCGTGAGAAAAAATAAATTAGGAATTGGACCGACTAGTGACGACCGGTATCTTATCGAAAGTGAAATATAGTCAATCGGAAGCACCCACGGTCTAAGTGAAAAAGAAATCAAAATAAATCCGCGTGTGTGCAGACTTTTCGACAGGATTAAATGCAACACTAAAAGAGTATCACTATCCACTGCCAGCCTGGAAAGTGTTTTCAAAATTAAATGGAGGCAGATTTTTTTCAAATATAGATCTGAGTGAAGCGGGCCTCCAAATACCCGTGGAAGCAGAGAGTTCTAAACAGCTGTGTATAAATATGCATCGCGGTTTATACAAGTTCGAAAGGTTTTCTCTCGGGGTCAAAGTTGCTCCCGCAATTTTTCAGCAAGTGATGGATACCATGCTGGGTGAACTTGATGTTACTATCGCATACCTTGACGACATCCTAATCAATAGTAAAAGTATAGATAAATACAGAGAACACGTTTGCTAAGTGTTTTCGCGAATCCTAGACTACGGGTTTAAAGTTAAAGAAGAAAAATGTGAATTTTTTTATCAGAGAAAATCAAATATCTGGGTCATGTAATAGATAAGGACGGCAGAAGGCCTGACCCAGAACGGGCCACCGCAATCAAGAACATGCCGACTCCCGTAAACGTCACTACACAGTTTCCTGAGACTGGCAAATTATTACCCGGCTTTTATCCCAGAGATGCATAATTCCCGTGCTCCACTGAATAGACTGTTAAGAAAGGATAAGGTTTCGGAGTGAGCACCCGAATGTCAGGTGACACTCGACAAAACTATTTAAATGCTGACATCGGATTGATTCCTTACGCATTACAACCCAAACATAGACATAATAGTGGCTAGCGACGCAAGTAGAAGCGTACATTCTACATGTAATGCCGGATGGAACACATAAACTCATCGCGCATGCATCAAGGACCCTGCTTCCAGCGGAGAAGCATTACTCTCAAATTGAGAAAGAGGCTTTAAGAATAAGTTTTGCTGTAAGTCCCATCGCTATATGCACGGTAGATAGTTTACATTACAGACGGACCATAAACCGTTAATCACCATTTTCGGTTCGAGAAAAGGTATGCCTGTGTATACGGCGAATAGACTACAGAAAATGGGAACAATTTTACTGAATGATAATTTTAAAATGGAGTATTTACCGTTAAAAAAAGTTCTATCACGCGGATGGATTTCTAGACTGGTGCCGAGACACAGTGAGCCACTAGAAGACTCTGTAATTGCTTCCCTGCGAGCGGACGAGGAGATAAAAGTTATGCTGCGCAATACGGCAAGATGCGACCCTACATGAAATTAAAAGGAAAGCCTCCAATGATGTGTTTATTATCATTACAAGGAATTAAAATGACTGATAAAGGCCAACATTTTACAGTTTTGCATTATGCGACGATGTACTCTTGTACAGAGGGAGAGAGATAGAGTGAGAGAAAGAGAGAGGGAGAGAGAGAGTCGTCATTCAAAAAAAAAACTACAGAAGAGAATCTTGAAGGAGTTTAACGTTGGCCACCCGGGGACACATAGGATGGAAAATTTAAGGTACAGCTACGTGTAGTTGCCTAAAATGGACCAGGACATTTAGAACATCGTCAATACATGTAAATGTTGTGCCTTGAGGGCCAAAGCACTTCATATCAAACATAGTCCGTGGCCAAAGATACAACTTTAAATAGTTTTATGCGATGTTCCAGATAAAACAAATCACGACTCCCCCGTACCATCCTAGATCAAACGGCCAGGCTGAGCGCCTTGTTGACACTTTAAAAAGAAAACTGCTCGCGGCACTCCCACGGAAACGGCCATGCTGCAGTTTATACAAGTATAAGGGACAACGCCAAACGATGATGTTTGCGCGAAAAGTGAGATCCGTTTTTGACAAATTACTGCCAAAACAGACCAGATAAAGTCGAACCTCTATTGTACCAAAAAGACGCTACATCCCACGGGATAGAGTATATTTCAAGATGTTTAAAAATAACACGTATTTCTGGGAACTTGGTACGATAGAAAAGAAAATTGGAAATATGGTTTACATGAGCCAAGGTCCTCAGTTTTCGCATAAGAGACACCTAAATTTAATAAATACTTGATGAATTTGCGTAATTTTGGGTGTATAGTATTCTTTTCAGCTACCACGTAAGTACATAACGACATTTATAAATTTCTTTAGCTATTATTTTAAAGAGGGGCTTAACATGCCGGGGCTAAACAGCAGAAGCACTGAAAATATAACCGGAAATGACCAGAAAAGGTTGTTTTCGTCAAAAGAATGTTCATCATTTATCCACGGTATAAAAATGTTCGTAAATACAACTATGTGCTATATTAAAGTGAAAACGATAATTGAAATTGAATAATTAAAATTGAAAATGAAATTTAATTAATGAGATTTTCTATCGCAAAGCAATATGCAAATTAGTTAATTTTACGACTTCGATTGCATAGCTATGATCAGTATATTATAAAATATCGTTCTTCTTTTGTGTGAAGTTGATATTGGCGTTCTAATATCACTTTTAGTGTGTGTGTGGGGGTGGGTGTGTGGGTGTGTGTGTGTGTGTGTAGGTGTGTGTGTGTGTGTGTGAGTGTGTGTGTGTGGGTGTGTGTGTGTGTGTGGGGGGGTTGTGTGTGTGTGTGGTGTGGGTGTGTGTGTGTGTGGTGTGTGTGTGTGTGTGTGTGTGTGGTGTGTGTGTGTGTGGGTGTGTGTGTGGTGTGTGTGTGTGTGGGTGTGTGTGTGTGTGGTGTGTGTGTGTGGGTGTGTGTGTGTGTGTGGGTGTGTGTGTGTGTGTGGGTGTGTGTGTGTGTGTGGGTGTGTGTGTGTGTGGGTGTGTGTGTGTGTGGGTGTGGGTGTGTGTGTGTGTGTGTGTGTGTGTGTGTGTGTGTGTGTGTGTGTGTGTGTGTGTGTGTGTGTGTGTGTGTGTGTGTGTGTGTGTGTGTGTGAGAGTTCGTTTCTGTTATGACGGCTGACTAGGGTTTCCCGCCTGCTTGGCATAAATCGGATTTATTTCTCCTCGCGTCGTGTAACGGTTGGAATTAGTTAAAGCGTTTGAAATTGGCTTTAAAGGTGACTCGTGTTGCGGTGTTGGAATCGTGCGACTAGTTTGAACAGTTATCTCAACACTGATGATTCCGCAAGAATGAAACGTATACATATATATGTAATACTAAAAATATTTATTATTAAATAATTATTTGTTGACTCCTTTAAGCCGGGCTCTTTAATGAGAAATAATACAACCCGTCTAATCTAAGCTATAAATGCAAATCTCTTTCTGTTGAACACTGTTATGACGGCTGACTATGGTTTTCCGTCTGTTTGGCATAAATAGGATTTATTACTTATCACGTCGTGTAGCGGTTGTAATTAGCCTAATTGATTATAGCGTTTGGAATTGGAGTTAAAGGTGACTCTAGTGACGGGGTTCTAATGGTGCGACTCTTTTGAAGAGCAATCCCTACACTGACGATTTCGAAAAGATGACACGTATACTTACGTAGATAAAAATTAAACTATTCATTATTAAATAATTATTTGTAGGTCCATTTCGGACGGGTTCTTAAAATGAGAAATAATACAAGTCGTCTAATATAAGCTATAAATGCAAGTTCCTTTCTGTTGAACACTGTTATGACGGTCGCATATGGCTTCCCGCCTGCTTGGCATAAATATGATTCATTTCTCATCACGTCGTGTAACGGTTAGAATGAACTTCACTGTTTAAAGCGTTTGGAATTGGAGTTAAAGTTGACTCTTCTGCCGGGGTTCGAATGATGTGACTGGTTCGAACGGTTATCTTTACCCTGATTATTTTTCAAAGATGAAATATATACGTATGTACATAATAATTAACATACTTATTATTAAATAATTATATATAGACACATATATATATATATATATATATATATATATATATATATATATATTGAGCAAGTTCAAATATGTTAATAAAATGAACATAAACCAATGTTTTCAAGAGTGCTCAATACCAAATAAAGCAATTATAAAATTACACAAACAATATTATAATCTTACGTCAATCAACCAACGTTTCGATGCGATGGTATCTTATCAAAGACTTATATATATATATATATATATATATATATATATATATATATATATATATATATAGAGAGAGAGAGAGAGAGAGAGAGAGAGAGAGAGAGAGGGGGCACTCTGAATGACTTTAATAACAAGCAGTACTAATAGCTGCATGCACGATCCGAATACGTTCGTTGATCACTCTAACTGCTTGTGTAAATTTAGCCGCCGATTCGCTATTTACAAAGTTAAATTCCTCCCTAATTATTGCCTAATTGTCTACAGACTCTTGACTACAGATCAGTGATGATTTGTGATCAGGGTTCGCGCC
>OY744550.1:30232756-30265256 GCA_963556195.1 Sepiola atlantica
AGCAAGAGAAGTGGAAAACATCAAACGATTAATGTCCGAGAACAAAACAAAACTCCCATCTCTAAAGAACGAAGATTGGAAGAAGTTAAAAGTTGAAACAGAGAAAGTAAACAGAGTACTCACGTACATCTCAACAGACACTATCACAGATCTAAACAACTTGATATATATATGGGGGCAAAATCAATAAGTATGAAACTAAAAAGGGAAAAAAGAAGACTGGCCAAAAGAATGGACAGACGAAATATGGATGGGAGATCAGACTGGAAACCCAGATCACCAAACTTCAAAAGGAAGCTAAACCCGTAAATTGGATGAAGGAAAACAGTAAATGATAGAAGAGCAGAAATCCGAATCGCAAGGAAAGACTAAATAAGAAATATGAAAAACTAAAACAAAAGATAGCAGCAAAAGAAGGAAGATTGAGACGATACAGATACAAATCGGAACAGTACAAACAGAACAGGACCTTTGAAAACAATGAAAGCTAGTTTTACCAAAACGTAAACAGAGAATGAACAACAACAGAACAACCGGACTCGACAGAAACAAAGCATTTCTGGGACAAGATATGGGAAAAGGCTGAAGATCACAACAAAAATGCTAAATGGCTGAAAGACATGAAAGATAAATTTCTAGAAATTGAAGAAGGAACAGAAACAGAAATTAATGAAGAAACAATTAAGACCACACAAAAATGAAGCAAGGAACAGAAATTACAAGAAACACCATAAGCACACCCCGTCTCTCCCCCCCCCAAAAAAAAATAAAAAGATAAAAAATAAAAAATATATAATTAATTAAAGAAAATGTTTTTTAACGGTGCCGGCCTAGGCTGACACCAGAAATATTTGTAGAGGGTCGAGGAGGATGAGAAAACCGAGGAGGGACAGCACAAACCAGACCTCCACTGGAAAAGTGCGGAGAATGCTGGGACCTTGGGGAGGTTATTGCTACCCAAATCCCAGAGACGACCAATGGTCCTTACCAGCGAGAAATCAATGGTAAGCGGCTGTTGCGATACCGCATCGTTATCGAAAAGAGGTGAAGAATACTAGAAATCTGGAGAGGCTTGTTGTCACTCAGACTCCAGGAAATACCACTGGTTGTTGTTGGTGAGCAATCACTGACGATGATCAGTGTGCGACACCCTAGTGAGTTCAAATAATAATAATAATAATAATAATAATAATAATAATAATAATAATAATAATAATAATAATAATAATAATAATAATAATAATAATAATAAATAAACGATTAATAAATAAATAGATAAAGATATATATATATATATATATATATATATATGTGTGTGTGTGTATGTGTGTGTGTAAATTAATAGATCTATATTCAATAATAAAACTATAAATAACGGCTCTTAGTAATGATAAGACACAGCCCTCTGAAGACGGTCGAGAGACCGAAAGCGCTCGACGAGTGCCCACGACACAACGCTAGGTGTCATACTCCACCGGTTAACACCTGAGAACCGCAAAATTGCCCGCTGCGTCGAGAGATTGACACGAAAGATGTTGGAAAGAGAGAGATCCGTGGTCTTCAATGAAGCTTGCGTAAACAATGATTTGCTGCCGAACTATATATATATATATATATATATATATATATATATATATATAATGGGTCGTTCAGTTTTAAAGCATTGCTGGGTATTTATGATAAATTGAAAATATAAGCCATTATCAATGCAAGATTAATTATTTTTTTATTACTTTAATCTTATTAATTTCGGAATAAAATCCATCATCACAGTTGACCAGTATTGTGTCATTTTTGTTTTCATCAAAAAACAAAAATAAAAAAGTTTGTTTATTTTTGTATTTTTATGAAAAAAAATGACAAAATACTGGTCAACTCTGATGATGAATTTTATTCCCAAATTAATAAGATTAAAGTAATAAAAAAAATAATTAATTAATCTTGCATTGATAATGGCTTATATTTTCAATTTATAATACATATATATATATATATATATATATATGTGTGTGTGTGTGTGTGTGTGTGTGTGTGTGAGAGAGAGAGATTTCATTTAAAGGAAATTTAATTTCCCTCAAAAACGGAATAGTATATGAAATGAGTCGATAAGCTTGAAAAACAAACTAATTAAAGTGTTGATACAAAAACATGTTTTCATTTGCTGCGATATTTCGATTTGCATAGTTAAATATGCATCGTCGCAAGGAATCTTTATTCGGGTGAAGTAAATATTTATACAAATGAAACGAGGGAAAAAGATAATATGATTGAATTAAGGAAGAACGGGGACTGGTGCGGTGTTAAGTGTTGGTGCCAACCTGGTGGTAAAAAACGAAAGATGGGGGACGACTAGGATATATATATATATATATATATATATATATATATATATATATATATATATATATATATATATATATATATATATATATATATATATATATAGTGACATTTTCAGGCCATCTTTGAAGAAAAAGTAAACAAAACCGAGACAAACTTAGCCACACATACGTCCTTAGCCTTTGCACTAGGATCAATGTGTAGTATCAGTTCAGGTGGATGCTACACTCTATAGGGCCGGTAGACCTTGTGTTTAACATCCTGAGGTAAATTACTTAGCCACACATACGCACACGTAATAATCAAACATATTTCGTCCTTCTCAATGTTACTTCCTCTCCATCACTTAGCGTACGTCCTATCTTCTATCCATATAAGCTCGCCCTCTCGCCAAATACAGGCCAACACGATCTATATATTCGTCCCCGTTTCATTATAAAGGCAGGTCAGTCAGATTTTCGGAAAAGCAATAGTCGCGTCTACGAAAAGAAACAAAAAACTGCCAAAATGCCTAAATAAGAAACGCTCTGACAAACCGTCCTAATTACAGCTAGCGTGAACATTAGCAATGGGGAAAATCAACAGCAGTATTAATTTACATGGGAACATCTCGCTAGGTAAACATATGTTAAATAGAATGTCCGAAAAATACAGCTTCGAAATATTTAATGTAGTCTGAAACTAAATATGGGAGATGTAAATACTGAGCCTTTTAACTCTTGGCAGAATCTCAACTTAGCCAAAAACGGCAACTAAGAATATCGAGGCCATTCCGAAAGAAGATCGAAGAAAAACTGCTGTTCGAAATTGAGAGATTCAACTCCAACAAGAAGCGTTGCATCTATTCGATCTATGTCCCGTTAGAAGAAAATTCACTGAGCGCCAGAAGAAAGAATAGACCGGCACTGTAAAATTATTTATTTTCATAAGAAGAAAATACGGGCGCAATTTCGAGAGACGAGAAACTAACGCTATTTGATAATTCAAAGGACTATATGTGAAACAGAGATAATACAGAAGACATCCACCTTCCTCTATTTCACTAACATCTGTCCAGCTAAGTTTTCTTTTATGATTACAAAACTCACACGCATACACATCCACACACATTTTCCACTAACACTTATCTCTTTTTTTTTAAACTTAGTTCACCCCAAACAAGGCAAGTTTCAACTGTAGACATATGAGGCTACTGAGAATTAGGGTGAAATTTTAGGGGGCATCCTAAATTGGGAGCTTTGCAGCGAGATCTTTGTACATATTAGTTTTAAATTTCTGCATGTCGGTACAGTCGGGGAAATAGTGAGCAGGGAGAGAGTTCCAAAGGCCAGCAGCTCGAGGGAAGAAGCTATTGGAGTAGAAGGCTGTCCGGCATCTAGGGACCTCCACAATGTATGGATGGGATTTAGCTAACTGTCGGGTTTGTCGAGTGTATTTACGTCGAGGAGTCACGTGAGCAGCAAGTTCATCGAAGCACATTCCATTGAAGTACTTGTAAAACAAGAACACTCCATTGAAGTATTGTAAAACAAGCACAAGGATGCAACATTGCAGCGATTTGACAGGGGTTGGAGCTTGGTGGATAGTGAGGGACCTATTAGATTAGATACTATTTTATGGACCTTGTCTAAGTGAGAGAGACTGGTGGATGGTGCAACGAGCTCAGATGTGATAACAATACTCCATGTATGAGCAGATGGTGGCTTTGTAGAGATATAGGATACTGTCAGGTGTGAGAAGTTTTCTTTGCAGCGGCCTTTCATCTGTTATTTAAATGAATTGCATTTTCAAGCCTTGTGTTTGTCGTCTATCATTATTTTTTGTTGCCACATACGTAAATATTCAGTCTTAAGTAAAAGTACTTTTAACGGGATTAAATTCTCGGCTCCAGTTGTACTGCGCTGAATAGGATCTTGACCTATTTATAAAATTACGATATTATATACATTTTTATTAGTTTTGTCAATTTTATTTGGGGGGGGGGGGCTTTTTCATTTATTTAATATAAGTAAAAAAAATAACTATTTTATTCTGACACAGAACACCGTTTGTCGTGCTTTAATATTGGAGCGGATACATACCGAAAACGTCGATTGGTCAAAATTAAGCTCACTTTAATAAGTATCAATTTAGAGTTTAATTTTTCCGATGTAAGTGTGTGTGACTTGTCTAACATTAAACTCAATGACCTTTGCACAGCATATTCTGTTTGAATACAGAAAGATGCTACCTTACATCTTTATCGAAATAGATAAAGCCGCCATACAGTCAGTACTTAAGGACTGTGTGTTGCGTATACTTACATGCTTCGTTTCACACCGATCCTTTGAAGATGGGGGTTTAGGCCTTGGGCAAGTTTTATTGCACCTAAGCCCAACCCACACAAGCTGACAAGTTGGTACGTTTCCTAGAATATATATATATATATATATATATATATATATATATATATATATATATATATATATATATATATATATATATATAAAGTAATCCAACAAAAGATATAAGCGTCAACTAATATCTTATAATTAGTGAAAACATCCGGATAAAAACTGAAGCTCAATATACTGGATAGAGCTTTAATATTATTATATAGAATGAAGTAATAAAATAAGGTGTCAATCAAATTTTATTAAAATTTAAAGTTCAAGCAAAGTATCTTAACGTCCTTATATATATATATATATATATATATATATATATATATATATATATATATTCTAGGAAACGTACCAACTTGTCAGCTTGTGTGGGTTGTTATACAGATCTCCACCAAAAAAAAAAGATTATAAAAAATTTAAAAAAAAAAACAAAAACAAACAAATATGTAAAGAAATTGATGAATATATATAGATAAACAATTAAACAAACAATAATACATAGATATGTATATATATATGTATATATGCATTTGTGTATATATGTTGTATATATATACTAATATTGTTATACAGATCTCCACCAAAAAAAAAGATTTTATAAAATTAAAAAAAAATTAAAAAAAAAAATTAATTATAAAAAAAAAATATTTTAAAAAATCCAGAGTTACTCCCCTTTATCTTATATTAAATATATCAAGTTAATTCGTTAATCTAATTTGACGAAACTCACAATTAGTAATTAATAACACTTCTTTAATAGATGATAATCGAAATCGATAAGTAGATAGATCTAGAATATTTAAAATATGAGACTAATTACTTTAATTTATATTAAAATTCTTAAATTACGATAGAAAGATAAACAAATTAAAAATACGAAGATAAAACAAAGTAAATATTCAAATATAAAAAAAATAAAAAAATAAATAAATAAAATAAAAAAATGATATATATATATTATCAAAAATAACAGTTTATCGAACACCATACACCTAACCAACATTACACTAATATTCTAAACACCAATCATATATTTAACATAATATTAAAATAAAACTTAACTTAATTTATATTCTCTGTGAAACTGTTTTTTTTTTTGCTGCGGTCTATATCTGGCAGCCATTTTGTTTTGTATTATTCTCTACACAGTCGGAGAAGAATAAAATATTATTCTTCTTCTGGTCTAATTATTTTTGAAAAAGGGATGTCTTTTCCCGAAATATCAAATAGTGATTTTTAATCACCCGGACAGCTAAAACACTCTTGCTGTTATGTAAGAAAAAAAAAAAAAAAAAAAAGGAAAAAAAAGGAAAAATAAATAGTAAGTCTTATATCGTATTCGATTTATTTTTATTGTTTTTGTTCCTTTCCTTTCATCTTGCATCTTACCCGGAATTGCATTGCCCACAGCCTTTCAAAAACTTACTACTACTATACCCAGCAATGCTTCAAGCAAACTACCATTCTCTACTATATATATATATATATATATATATATATATATATATATATATATATATTGTTAAATATAAGTGACAACTTATGTCTGGATATCCTTTGGTAGATCCTTTCAATAGTCCGAATCAGAATCTTAGTTTCGGAGGGGAATTGGCTGATGAATTTGCCATAGTTTTGATTTGTGTCCCAAGTACTTTCAGACCCATCCGGGTCCATCTGCAGGGGAATGAGGATAATCAGGTACAGATCATCTATACTACTAACACATTGTCTGTACCTGATTTTCTTCATTTTTTTCCCTATTTTATTCCTTTTTATGACCACGCCAAGAAATAAAAAAATGCATAGGAGCATTTTGTAAATATGTTGATGTTAGCCGAAACAATTGTCTGCGAAATTAAAATAAGTTGTATATAATGACGTGAGTCTGTCCTCTATGATATTGATACTACATAAAAATACTGAATATATATATATATATATATATATATATATATATATATACACTAGACAAATACCCATCCCAGGGCGGGTAAAATTAATGCTCCAAACAGAACAGTTGTGCATCACTTTATATCCCCTTCACTAGTATATATATATATATATATATATATATATATATATATATATATATATATATATATATATATATACATATATATATTCTTATATATATATATATATATATTCTTTTATATATATCATATATATATATATATATATATATATATATATTATTTTATATATATTATTTTATATATATATATATATCATATATATATATATATATATATATATATATATATATATATATATATATATATATATATATATATATATATATATATATATATCGACAGATACCCATAAACTTGACATTTTCTGAATCCTACACCTTTCACACGCATAATATCCAAAAATTGGAGAAAAAAACATCGATTTCTTTGTATAGAAATGACCCTAAACGTGTGACTGGTGGACCCTACATTTGGTCGCCTTCTGGCGGATCGTAATATAAAACGCATACCAGCTACACGTTTCGTTTAAGCGACCTATTTTTCAATAAATGTTCTACTCGCTTTCGTGGCTAAGTGGTTATCGCCGATCCCAGACGACTCACACATTTTTTTATATTGTTACACTTTTGCCTACGAGGGAGGGGGGGGTGACTATAGACCGATTTTTTTTAATTCAACTTTATTATGTAGTAATTTGAAAAGAAATCAATGTAATAGGTAGTACTTTAACTATTGTGAATATCATCCTATCTCTTCGAACACACATGGTTTATTAGTGCTCTGCATGCCCCTTAATTATATTTGCGTGTTTCATCAGTGCTCAGGAGGCATACTCATTTTTTCTTTTTTTTCCTCACAAATAATTTAATTTCCATACAAAGATAATGGGCGGAATAGGATTTAATAGGGCTCTTTAGGTCTCTTTAATTTAAAAATTGTCCATTATCATAGATAGAGCGGGTGTTTGGGAAATACCGGTATAATGGGATGGGCAGGAAGCCTCCTACAACCGCGTCTCCTTCATTCTTTCCATCCTTTCTTCCTCCATTCAACAATTACACACCGAAAATTATTCTAAACATTAAAATTGTCCGATGTGACCTATTTGCGTTCTGTCAGGTGTTTACAAATTTTAATTCAATTTTTTTATATTTCTCCCGGGCAACGGGTTCAGCTAGTACACAATATATTATATTACCTCATAATATATGTATATATGCGTGAAATACTATGTGTAGTTAGTCCGATATATGTGCTCTATTGCATAAGTAAGAGCATACTATTTATAAACATAAAATATACAGGCTTTAGGACATGAAAGAAACCCGGATTTTACGAAGAGACACCCCATAATTTGCAAAAATAGTACGTAAGACTAAATGAAATAAAATGTTACTTAAAATATAATGCAATATATTGTGGCAATAAAAAGGAACATTTACTATCTAAAAGGAGAATGAAATACTCCGCATGTCGTGCATGCCCATCTGCCATAGTAAAAAGGGACTTTTCTTCACAATTGCAGAGTTGTATAGTTGTTACTGATCTGCACATGTGAATAACTAATTTGCATGTTTGGAGACAAACTGGCTCAAATGAAAGAACGAATGGAAAAAGGCAATCTAACTTTCAAACATAGTTCTAGCTCCACAACTTTCTCTTTACATTGCTCTCTGAAAATCGACTAAGTGGTGTCGAATTTTAGAGAGCAGAGGAAAGAGAAAGTTGTGGTGCTAGAACTATGGTTGAAAGTTTGATTTCCTGTTTTTCTTACGGTTAACTATTTCGGCTTTAAATGGACAGCCGTTTCGGCTTAAAGATAATTCCTCAGTTACATGGGACTGGGGCAGTCGTTGAATCAAATGTAGAAATTAGAATTAGTGTGTGACTTATATGGAGTGAAGCAGCTTGATCATGTCATCGCACTGCGGCTATCTGGGGGTGGGGGTGTTCGCTGTTTCCCAACAACTAACTAAAGAAGAGAAATCCGATGCAGCGCGAATTAAAGAAGCATTATTTACTGCCTTTGTCGATGACAGATTTACGGCGTATGAGAAGTTCGAGGCACGTGTGTTGCGTTCGGGCGAGACCGTAGATGTATATTTGGGAGATTTGCGAAAGCTGTTAGTCCTTTTTGGAGGAATTGCATATCATGTGATGGTGTGCCGGTTTGTACGAGAGCTTCCTGGCCCTGTGAAAAGACTGTTGCGGTCCTTCTCCAGGGTGGATTATCTGACCTTAGAAGAGCTCGAGCATTGATGTTGAAGTAGGGGAACGAACCATGGCTGCAGAACAGCCTGCCCGAATCACTCAACCACAGGCGGGCATGAGCAGATCTGATTATAAGTGTTATAAATGGAATTGACCAAATCATTTCGCGAGAGACTGCATACAGAGGAGGCAGACCATCGGTCAATGCTATTATCAGTGCAACAAGACTTGTCATCTGGTCAGAGATTGTCCTGAAAACAAAATTTGTGATGAAACATCGGCGCTAGTCTATTCCCTAGTCAGAATCTGAACTCGGCGCTACCTATCATTACCATCTATGTTGATGATGCCTCATGTTTGGCTCTCCTTGAAACTTGGTTCACACGTTTCATTTTAAGCGCAAAGCTATGTCAGTCTTGGTGAAATCAGATGGTACTAACTACATTGACCGGCGCTACGAAGGTCTGCTACGAAAATGGCATCATTAGGGTTCCTACATAGACTGGTAATGTTGACACAATCAACGTGCTGGTTATACAAGAGAAACCTATTTATTTTATTATGCTTCTTGGCATAGACGCCATTAAGGCACTGGGCGGCGTCCGCATCACGCACTCTACAAGTGTGGAGTTTGGGGAGACTCAACCCATCTGTGCAGCGTTTTGTATTAATGGAGTTTATTTTGTCGCAAAAACGGACGAGCAGAAGTGTGTGTTGGTTGTAGCATGGAAATGGGCAGTGGGGCATGCACCAGAGAAGTATAAAACTCGGATTTCCGAATATCCTATGTCTAATAAATTGAGAGAGGATTATGAACGCGGTTGGTTCCTGCCATATAATGAAAAGGAATTTGATCCACCTAAGTGACTGATATCATTCTTAGCCACACTACAGGGCTAATAAAAATAAGGTTCGTCCTTTAATGGAATATCGTGAATTAAGCAGCTATGTTAGATCATTCACTGGCGATGACGATCTCTGCGCAATGAAAATGAGAAAATGGAGACAGCCAGGAACGAAGGTATCAATTCTGGACCTCAGGAAGGCGTGCCTACACATCATTGTTTGGAGATCCCTATGGCCGTACCAGATAGTGATATTTAAAGGACAAAGATATCGTCTAACCCGGTTAGGGTTCGGCTTAAATGCTGTGCTCGAGACTGTGTTTGCCCAGGATGAGAAGATAAGAGCTACGTTGGTGTATATCGATGACATATATATTAATGAGGACATGACATCGGCAGAATCCGCGAGGAAGCGTCTGGCTCTGTACAGACTCACTAGTAAGGATTTGGTAAGCTGGAAAACGTTGCAAGAGTGCTGGGATTAGCAGTTTGGGAGGAGCATGGTCAACTGTGATGGCGACGGGGAAGCAGTACTGTGGAATATCTATCTTCTTCGTGTGTTGGTAAGCGGTGGGACACTTTGCTGTGTGGATTGCTTCGAGTGGCGACAAGCTTTGTCAAGCTACAACTGTCACACTGCGAATGAAACGCTTCGCATGTCGTGCATGCCCATCTGCCAGAGTAAAAAAGAGATTCTTTTCACAATTGTAGACTTTTATAGTTGGGACTTATCTGCACACGTGAATAATTAATTTGCATGTGTGGAGACCAATTGACTAAAATGAAAGGACGAATAGAAAGCAGTGAGTCGATTTTCAGAGAGCAGAGAGAAAGTGTTGGTGTTGGAAATCTGTCTGAAATTTGGATTGCCTTTGTAATCTTTTTTGCTTGCGGTTAGATTATAATAACATATATATGACTTAGGAATGAAAAGTAAAACCCGGTTTCACGAAGAGACGCGACCAAATTTGCAAACGAGAAATGGTGTATTTAGTCATCAGTCCAGAATAACTCGCTGAAAAACTCACCTGTCAGGGAGAGTAGAAAATCAAATATCAATTTGCGGTTTCGAAACATCAAAAAATGTTATCTGTTAACAACCACCGATTTTAGTGTATCATACCGATTAAGAGGGAGGTGCGTAACTACTTTCCAGTAACTGCACTATCGCCGAGGGGGAGGAGCATATGGATTTATTATGATGTAAGAAATTGTAAGGCCATTTAAATCTATAGTCTAATTTAAATAAGAAATAAAACGGGTCGCAAAATGTTTGCACCTGGAAAACTGGGACAAGGGTAGTAACCCTCAACAAGATACGAAACGGGTCGCAAAATGTTTATATCTGGAAAACTGGGACAATGGTAGTAACCCTCCACAAGATATGAAACGGGTCGCAAAATGTTTATATCTGGAAAACTGGGACAAGGGTAGTAACCCTCCACAAGATACGAAACGGGTCGCAAAATGTTTATATCTGGAAAACTTTGACAAGGGTAGTAACCCACTGCAAGATATGAAACGGGTCGCAAAATCTTTATATCTGAAAAACTGTGACTAGGGTAGTAACCCTCCACAAGATATGAAACGGGTCGCAAAATGTTTATATCTGGAAAACTGGGACAAGGGTAGTAACCCTCCACAAGATATGAAACGGGTCGCAAAATGTTTATATCTGGAAAACTGGGACAAGGGTAGTAACCCTCCACAAGATACGAAACGGGTCGCAAAATGTTTATATCTGGAAAACTGGGACACGGGTAGTAACCCTCCACAAGATATGAAACGGGTCGCAAAATGTTTATATCTGGAAAACTGGGACAAGGGTAGTAACCCTCCACAAGATACGAAACGGGTCGCAAAATGTTTATATCTGGAAAACTTGGACAAGGGTAGTAACCCACTGCAAGATATGAAACGGGTCGCAAAATCTTTATATCTGGAAAACTGGGACAAAGGTAGTAACCCTCCAAAAGATACGAAACGGGTCGCAAAATGTTTATATCTGGAAAACTGGGACAAGGGTAGTAACCCTCCACAAGATATGAAACGGGTCGCAAAATGTTTATATCTGGAAAACTGGGACAAGGGTAGTAACCCTCCACAAGATACGAAACGGGTCGCAAAATGTTTATATCTGGAAAACTGGGACAAGGGTAGTAACCCTCCACAAGATACGAAACGGGTCGCAAAATGTTTATATCTGGAAAACTTGGACAAGGGTAGTAACCCACTGCAAGATATGAAACGGGTCGCAAAATCTTTATATCTGGAAAACTGGGACAAGGGTAGTAACCCTCCAAAAGATACGAAACGGGTCGCAAAATGTTTATTTCTGGAAAACTGGGACAAGGGTAGTAACCCTCCACAAGATACGAAACGGGTCGCAAAATGTTTATATCCGGAAAACTTGGACACGGGTAGTAACCCTCCACAAGATATGAAACGGGTCGCAAAATGTTTATATCCGGAAAACTTGGACGCGGGTAGTAACCCTCCACAAGATATGAAACGGGTCGCAACATGTTTATATCTGGAAAACTTGGACAAGGGTAGTAACCCTCCAAGAGATATAAAACGGGTCGCAAAATGTTTATATCTGGAAAACTTGGACACGGGTAGTAACCCTCCACAAGATATGAAACGGGTCGCAAAATGTTTATATCCGGAAAACTTGGACACGGGTAGTAACCCTCCACAAGATATGAAACGGGTCGCAAAATGTTTATATCTGGAAAACTTGGACACGGGTAGTAACCCTCCACAAGATATGAAACGGGTCGCAAAATGTTTATATCTGGAAAACTTGGACATGGGTAGTAACCCTCCAAGAGATATAAAACGGGTCGCAAAATGTTTATATCTGGAAAACTGGGACAAAGGTAGTAACCCACCGCAAGATATGAAACGGGTCGCAAAATGTTTATATCTTGAAAACTTGGACAAGGGTAGTAACCCACCGCAAGATATGAAACGGGTCGCAAAATGTTTATATCTGGAAAACTGGGACAAAGGTAGTAACCCTCCGCTAGATATGAAACGGGTCGCAAAATGTTTACATCCGGAAAACTTGGACAAGGGTAGTAACCCTCCACAATATATGTAACGGGTCGCAAAATGTTTATATCTGGAAAACTGGGACAAGGGTAGTAACCCTCCACAAGATACGAAACGGGTCGCAAAATGTTTATATCTGGAAAACTGGGACAAGGGTAGTTACCCTCCACAAGATATGAAACGGGTCGCAAAATGTTTATATCTGGAAAACTTGGACAAGGGTAGTAACCCACCGCAAGATATGAAACGGGTCGCAAAATGTTTATATCTGGAAAACTGGGACAAAGGTAGTAACCCTCCGCTAGATATGAAACGGGTCGCAAAATGTTTACATCCGGAAAACTTGGACAAGGGTAGTAACCCTCCACAAGATATGAAACGGGTCGCAAAATGTTTATATCTGGAAAACTTGGACGCGGGTAGTAACCCTCCACAAGATATGAAACGGGTCGCAAAATGTTTATATCTGGAAAACTTGGACAAGGGTAGTAACCCTCCAAGAGATATAAAACGGGTACCAAAATGTTTATATCTGGAAAACTGGGACAAAGGTAGTAACCCACCGCAAGATATGAAACGGGTCGCAAAATGTTTATATCTTGAAAACTTGGACAAGGGTAGTAACCCACCGCAAGATATGAAACGGGTCGCAAAATGTTTATATCTGGAAAACTTGGACAAGGGTAGTAACCCTCCGCTAGATATGAAACGGGTCGCAAAATGTTTATATCTGGAAAACTGGGATAAGGGTAGTACCCCTCCACCAGATATGAAACGGGTCGCAAAATGTTTATATCTGGAAAACTGGGACAAGGGTAGTAACCATCCACAAGATACGAAACGGGTCGCAAAATGTTTATATCTGAAAAACTGGGACAAGGGTAGTAACCCTCCACAAGATATGAAACGGGTCGCAAAATATTTATATCTGAAAAACTGGGACACGGGTAGTAACCCTCCACAAGATATGAAACGGGTCGCAAAATGTTTATATCTGGAAACATGGGACAAGGGTAGTAACCCTCCGCTAGATATGAAACGGGTCGCAAAATGTTTATATCTGGAAAACTTGGACAAGGGTAGTAACCCTCCAAGAGATATAAAACGGGTCGCAAAATGTTTATATCTGGAAAACTGGGACAAAGGTAGTAACCCACCGCAAGATATGAAACGGGTCGCAAAATGTTTATATCCGGAAAACTTGGACAAGGGTAGTAACCCTCCACAAGATATGAAACGGGTCGCAAAATGTTTATATCTGGAAAACTTGGACAAGTGTAGTAACCCTCCAAGAGATATAAAACGGGTCGCAAAATGTTTATATCTGGAAAACTTGGACAAGGGTAGTAACCCTCCGCTTGATATGAAACGGGTCGCAAAATGTTTATATCCGGAAAACTGGGACAAGGGTAGTAACCCTCCACAAGATATGAAACGGGTCGCAAAATGTTTATATCTGGAAAACTTGGACAAGGGTAGTAACCCTCCAAAAGATATGAAACGGGTCGCAAAATGTTTATATCTGGAAAACTTGGACAAGGTTAGTAACCCTCCGCTAGATATGAAACGGGTCGCAAAATGTTTATATCTGGAAAACTGGGATAAGGGTAGTACCCCTCCACCAGATATGAAACGGGTCGCAAAATGTTTATATCTGGAAAACTGGGACAAGGGTAGTAACCCACTGCAAGATATGAAACGGGTCGCAAAATCTTTATATCTGAAAAACTGCGACAAGGGTAGTAACCCTCCACAAGATACGAAACGGGTCGCAAAATGTTTATATCTGGAAAACTGGGACAAGGGTAGTAACCCTCCACAAGATATGAAACGGGTCGCAAAATGTTTATATCTGGAAAACTTTGACAAGGGTAGTAACAAACCGCAAGATATGAAACGGGTCGCAAAATGTTTATATCTTGAAAACTTGGACACGAGTAGTAACCCTCCACAAGATATGAAACAGGTCGCAAAATGTTTATATCTGGAAAACTTGGACAAGGGTAGTAACCCATCCACAAGATATGAAACGGGTCGCAAAATGTTTATATCTGGAAAACTTGGACAAGGGTAGTAACCCTCCACAAGATATGAAACGGGTCGGAAAATGTTTATATCTGGAAAATTTTGACAAGGGTAGTAACCCTCCGCAAGACCCTCCAGAGCTGTCTTGCTTCTCAAAAAAGTACGTAAGACTGAATGTAATCAAATTTTACTTCAAATATATTGCAAAGCCAGACACGAATTCACCTTAAGTAATAACCTAGGGGCGTATATTAGAGGGGGCGTATATCAGCATGGATATTATTAATGGGGAATCAGAGGGGGAAACACCTGGGGAATGGGGGTTGTTAGTATATGTAATGGCTGGTTTCATTGCTTGAGTTAAACTAACATTCTGATGATGGTGTAGAGACTCTTTGTAGGAAGTTATGGAATGGATGCGATCATAGTCTCTAGGTGTAAGACGTACACGTATGTTTTGTGTATATATACATATGTAGAATTGGCCCACGATAAAACACAAATCAATAAGATACAAACATCTCTAAATCATTCTTGATTTGTCTTGTATGGTTTTTAGTTTGCAATTCAGAAGCACATTCTCTCTCTCTCTCTCTCATATATATATATATATATATATATGTAGTCTAAAGAAGCTTTGAATCATTTTAAACAAAGAAAGAAAATGCAAGTTTAAATTCCCAGGAATACAAACTAAATCCAACATATCGCAGACTTAGCACTCGCATAAGCCGACTTACTGCTGGAAAATTTACAAATACAAAAGGGTATTCAAGTATATATAACAGTGAAACAAAAACATCGGACCTTAACTTAAATTGTGAAATAGGAAACGGGGATCATTAGCTGTTTACCAGGTAACTGTTTCGAAGACTTAAAAACAGAACAGCTATAAGATTCATGGCTCTCCAGTGGTACTGATCAAATGACCATTTCCCAATGATCAAATGTAGAAACAATTGAGTTATTATTTCACTAATATATATATATATATATATATATATATATATATATATATATATATATATATATATATACAACGAAAGCTTGCAAAAGAAAATTTAAATAAATGAATTTTTCATTTAAATTGCACGATTGCTGATTTTCAAAATATTCCACTTAAATACATTCTCATGCGTGCCTCAAAGATGTTGTCAATTTCCTTATATATATATAAACAGTTTTTCATGGTAAACAACTGATGATCCCTTAAAATAGTGTTAGAAACTAACTAATATAATAACTGTAAAAAATAAATTGACTTACATGATTGATTTTCCACTGGAAGACTTGGGACTATAAGTTTTTTTTAAGTTTTTTTTTTTTTATAGTTTTAATGGTTGAGAAACTTCCGAGACTATATATATATATATATATATATATATATATATATATATATATTGTTTTTATGGGCTGTGAAAATGTTCGTTGACATTCACTATCATGAGTAAAGAATGAAAGAAAATCAATGTTCTAGTTATTTTTCTGGTTGTTTTCCTTGTTTTTAAAATGTTCTGAAAATACGTTAATTTAAAACCCGCGTCATTTTTGTTGTTGTTTTAAACACGTCTATTATATACTTCACGCATCAGCTTATGGTTAAAAATAGATGTGATAGAAAGAGAATACATTGAATTCAAGTTGCGAGCTTGTGCGTACGAAAAGGAGTAAAAAATTAGTATGTGTTTCCTGTCCTAGCATGACGCGCGCGGTTCTCAGTTTTGTTGAACCATGCATGGCCAAGGTAGCCTCAGCTAGTTGAGTGAATGTGCCCTGGCCACACGGCAATATCTCAATCCGTAAGTGAGGGCTACACCTGGTAGCCCTCAAGGTTCTGTGTTGGGTTCGAGTTCGTTCGGCCAGTTCGGAGGACTGATACACATCCCTCTAACTTTGAAGGGGTCCGCTGTAATTAACTTTCCATATTCAGGTCGGCATTCGTTGGACAATAGTTGCTCTCCAGGTTCCGAGTCATTGAAGCTGTCTTCCAAAAGCATACTCATTCCGATGTGTTCGTCGAGCATGGTCCCTCTCGCTATCGCTTTCTTCCCCGAAGGAAGCTATCAGCCCAAAGATAGGTCTTTCAGACCTCAAAATAGAGAGGCGGCTGCTTTAAACCCCAACAAGATAGCTGCTGGTGTCCCAACCAACAGCTGACCAGGCTCACCAGGAAATAGAAGCATTTGTTGTCTAATTTACCAATCTATATGGACTGGCATTTCCTCCTGGAGGTACCATTGTCAATCAGAGACGTTCGACTGTCGTAAACCACAAAAAATGTAATCCTCTCATCTGAGTCCGAGGAAGAGATTGTTTAAAAAGAAGGGATTACAAATGGAACCGGCTCAGCAGACAATGTTGAGAACGAGGCATCGAAAACCAAAAAAAATTCTAAGAAAATTAAAAGGCAAGGGCTGAGTCCCATTGCCCACCTGAGACAGACAACCAAACTGGCAAACAACTCTGCCTCGCCCATAAACCCCCTACTCAGACGATACAGACAACCTCATTCACTATTATACCGTTCTCAACCCCGCCTTATTATCAATCCTTAAACACCAGATCCGCAAGAATAACGCGGAGGATAAACTAATTTCCCTGCGCCCCCCACCCCAATAACAACATTCTTGCGTCTTGAGATGTGCGGCCGCAGCGAGATACTGTGAGAAAAGGTGACGCCCGCAAATGGGGCCCGTCACAGAGAAGCAGCTCGTGGATGACAAGCAACCCAGCCTAAAAGAATTTGTGCAAAATTCGGAGGGAGGTTCCCTGTTTATGTTCACGTTTCGTTTTATAGAGCATTTACATTTACTTTCTCTCTAGACGTCGAAGGTGTTGTCCCGGGCGGGTGAACTATACTGCGACCAGCAATAATAGCTTTCTAACAAAACTAGTTATTTCTCGATTTTCTGTGACTCAATTTCGGAATTTTTATTCACAGGTAATCTAGCACTCTGTTATAAAAGTGTTGCTAAACAAAATAAGCATAAACTCATAGCTAGTATTTGCGAAATAACATATTTCTTGAAATCACTGAATGGGCGGAAAACCAATAGTAATAGCTTTTCAATTAAAACAACTAAAATTAACGTCTATTAGTGAAAATAAGGAATAAATAAATAGAATAAAGATTAATGACGTATATCTTTAAAAGTTAATTGATATAATGAAATATATAATAATTTATATTTCAATACATATAATGAACAAATACCTTATTTACCCATTAAACCACCATTGACCTTTATTACTTCAAAAAGTCTTGTATTGACTGAATAAGTTAATTTTCTAATAGTACCTATAGTGTTTTCGCTTGTCAGTTGTTATGTGAATCTATTAGTGTTCGGCTCGCGACGTAATAGATACATATACATACTATGATACATTGTTGTTGTTTCTAAATGTAAGATACTACAGTACCTAGTGGCACTGCACTTGCTGTAGTATTTATTGCTCCCCGTGAGTACGTTTACATGAACATTGACATCTCGTTTAATGATAGACCAACAGTTTTCTATAGGGTTTAAATCTGGGAAGCAGTGAGGCCAGATCATAACGTTTGTACCTTTGATGCCAAAAGATGCTAAAAATACTTGAGTGGCATCTGCAGAGTGAGAATGAGCATATCGTGCATAAAGACAATGTCCCTTAGTCGAGCAAGATTTGTGTCATCGAGCCAAGGTGACAGAGATTCTCTCCAGAGAATACAGCAAACATAATTTTTACTCCGTCGGGTTAGGGTTATAGGACCAACAAGTCTATCTCCAATGATACCTGTCCATATCATGACCACTCTACTTTTTATTGTGACTCTCATCTCCGGAATGAACCTTATCCTTTTGCCTAGCCATCAGGTCCATCCAGGGGTTGCCCGCGCCTCACCAGTGAAAAGAACCTTACTCATATCCATCTTCATATATTTATTTGACCATTCCATTCTCAAATTTGTGTGTATAAGAGGAGTGTATAAGAGGAGGCTATGTAAGTGGAACTTTCACAGAATCCATTGTTTGAAGAATTGCATTTCTTGTTGATTTTGGTACGTCAGGACACGCAACTGCTGTGAAGATTGATCTGCTTGATTGTCGAGGTTTTCTACGAAATTGACAACCAATATTTCTGAAATCCTTGCTGCTGACAGTCTTGGATATTCCAGCATCATATCGTTTTATCCTTGGGAAGGGTCCTTTAGAAATGGTTTTCCAATATCCACTTGACGACTTATTTCCAAGCAATTACACTAGGGGATCCTTTAGCTGTTTCCGTTATTGTAATTTCATGTTCTCCTTCAGTTAATGATTCTGAACGTGTCATTGTTGATAAGTAAAAAAAAAGCTATTATATCTGGCCACCCATGAATGAAAAAACACGTTAATGCCTACAAATTACTCACAACAATATGTAAATCATTCAAATAATGTTATCACAATGTGCCAGAATTTGCGTAAAGCAATTGCTGAAATTGGTTAACAGAATGATGAGTAAATTTAATTTTTATTAGAAAGCTATTATCGCTGGTCGTAATGTACATCAGAAGGCAACCTCTGTAAAGTTGCGTGCTCGCTCTAAAAAAAAACGTTAGATCTGTGTGTGAAATTGAGGTTTAGTGATCATGACTTTGCACCTAGTTAGTTCAAATGTAAGGGTATGTTGTCTCAAAGTCGTGCTGGTCATGTTCGGTGGGGTATGTTGTTTCTTGGAGTAGATGTAGCTGCGATCGGAGAGACACACTACGTTTCGTGTTGCAAGGTGTGGACTGGAGAGGTGTCTACTTGCTTGCGAAACACGTCCGTCTCAAACGATGAATGTCGTCCATATGAATGTGAGAGGGAATCTTACCGTGGCCGATGTTGCTGTAAACAATTGCAAAATTTGGTTTATCGCGGTACACGCGCACAAATTTTAGAGAAAAGCACTTCTTTTTTTTCGCGGTTGAACGTGTTCGTCAGGGGTCCGAAGTGCGTAATTTTAATGGGAAGTTATAACGAAGAAGAAGAAGAAGAAGAAGAAGAAGAAGAAGAAGAAGAAGAAGAAGAAGAAGAAGAAGAAGAAGAAGAAGAAGAAGAAGCAGCAGCAGATACAATATTTCTTTCTTTTCTGGCGACAGGTTATTTCAGTATTATTGGATGGAAATGTGATACTATTCTTTAGTGGAGCGTGATGTAGTTGCGTAAAGAAAAGTGATATTAGTCGCCAAGATTTCAATAAAATCTAGACCTTACTAGCTTCATTTCACGTTTTTGCAAGGAGAAGCGCTTAAAAGAAGAGACAAGGGCCAGTTGGATGCACAAGCAATTGAGACCAGGTTTAAAAAAGGGTTAGGGTTAGGGTTATGTAAGCGCTTAAAGAATAGAACAAGGGCCAGTTGGATTAAAAAAGGATTGAGACAAGGTTAAAAAAGCGTTAGGGTTAGGGTTGGGGACACGCTTAAAAGAAGGGACAAGAGCGAGTTGGATGAAAAAACAATTGAGACCAGGTTGAAAAAAGCGTTAGGGTTAGGGTTGGGGACACGCTTAAAAGAAGGGACAAGAGCGAGTTGGATGAAAAAACGATTGAGACCAGATTGAAAAAAGCATAAGGGTTAGGGTTATGGAAGCGGTTAAAAAAGAGACAAGAGCCAGTTGGATCAAAAACAATTGAGACCAGGTTGAAAAAAGCGTTAGAGTAAGGGTTAAGGAACCGCTTAAAAGAAAGAGACAAGAGCCAGTTGGATGAAAAACGATTGAGACCAGGTTGAAAAAACGTTAGGGCTAGAGTTAAGGAAGCGCTTAAAAGAAGGGACAAGGGCTAGTTGGATGAAAAAACGATTGAGACCAGGTTAAAAAAGGCGTTAAGTTTTGGGTTAAGGAAGCCCTTAAAAGAAGGGACAGGGCGAGTTGGATAAAAGACGATTGAGACCAGGTGAAATAAAGCATAAGGGTTAGGGTAAAAGAAGCGGTTAAAAGAAGGGACAAGGGCCAGTTGGATGGGAAAACGATTGAGACAAGGTTTTAAAATGCGTTAAGGTTAGGGTTAGGGATCAGCTTAAAAGAAGGGACAAGAGCCAGTTGGATGAAAAACGATTGAGACCAGGTTGAAAAAAGCGTTAGGGTTAGGGTTTAGGAAGCGCTTAAAAGAAGGGACAAAGGACAGTTGGATTGGAAAACGATTCAGAACATGTTGAAATAAGCGTTAGGGTTAAGGTTAAGGAAGCGCTTAAAAAAAGGGACCAGGGCCAGGTTGATGAAAACACGATTAGGACCAGGTTGAAAAATGCGTTAGGGTTATGGTCAAGGAACGCTTAAAAGAAGTAACACGAGCCAGTTGGATGAAAATACGATTGAGAACTGGTTGAAAAAGCGTTAGGGTTAGGGAAGCTCTTAAAAGGGGCAAGGGCCAGTTCGTTGAAAAAATGATTAAGACCAGGTTGGAAAAAGCGTTAGGGTAAGGGTTACGAAACAGCTTGAAAGAAAAGACAAGGGCCAGTTGGATTAAAAAACGATTGAGACCAAGTTGACGAAAACGTTAGTGTTAAGGTTAGAGAAGCGCTTAAACGAAAGAACAAAGGTCAGTTGGATCAAAACGATTGAGACTAGGTTGACAAAAGCGTACGTGTAAGGGTTGAGGAAGCGCTTAAAAGAAGGGACAAGGGCGAGTTGCTGAAAAAACGATTGAGACCAGGTTGAAAAAAGCGTTAGGGTAAGGGTTATGGAAGCGCTTAAAAGAACCGACCAGAGTCAGTCGGATTAAAAAACGATTGAGACTAGGTTGAAAAAAGCGTTAGGGTTAGGGTTAAGGAAGCGCTTAAAAGAAGGGACAAGGGCCAGTTGGATGAAAAACGATTGAGACTAAGTTGAGAAAGGCGCTAGGGTTAGGGTTACGGAAGCGCTTAAAAAAGAAGGGACGAGGGCGTGTTGGATTAAAAAACGATTGAGACCAGGTTGAAAATAGCGTTAGGGTTCAGGAAGCGCTTAAAAGAAGGGACAAGGGCCAGTTGGATGAAAAAACGATTGCGACCAGGTGGAAAAAGCTTTAGGGTTAGGGTTAAGGAAGCGTTTAAAAGAAAGAGCAAAGGCCTGTTGGATGAAAAACGATTGAGATCAGGTTGTAAAAAAGCGTTAGGATTAGGGTTAAGGAAGCGCTTAAAAGAAGGGACAAGGGCCAGTTGGATGAAAAAACGATTGCGACCAGATGGACAAAGCGTTAGGGTAAGGGTTAAGGAAGCGTTTAAAAGAAAGGGCAAAGGCCTGTTGGATTAAAAAACAATTGAGACCAGGTTGAAAAAAGCGTTAGGATTAGGGTTAAGGAGTCGTTTAAAAGAAGGGACAAGTGCCAGTTTGATGGTAAAACGATTGAGACCAGATTGAAAAATGCGTTAGGGTTAGAGGTAAGGCAGACATTAAAAGAAGGTACAAGGGTCAGTTGGATAAAAAAAGGATTGAGACCAGGTTGAGAATTTGTTAGGGTTAAGGTTAGAGAAGCGCTTAAAATAAAGGACAAGGGCCAGTTTGATTAAAAAACGATTAAGACCAGGTTTAAACAGCATCAGGGTTAGTGTAAGGGAAGCGTTTAAAAGAAAGAACAAGCGCCAGTTGATGAGAAAACGATTGAGACCAGGTTTAAAAAAGCGTTAGGGTTATAGTCAAGGAAGCGCTTAAAAGAAGAGACAAGAGTCAGTTGGATGGAAAAACGATTGAGACCAGGTTGAAAAAAGCATAGAGGTAAGGGTTAAGGAAGTTGTTAAAAGAAGGGACAAGGGCCAGTTGGATGGAAAAAACTGGTTGAAAAAGCGTTAGGTTTAGGGATCAGCTTAAAAGAAGGGACAAGGGCTAGTTGGATGAATAAATGATGTAGACCAGGTTGAAAAAGCGTTCGGGTTAGGGTTAAGGAAGCGTTTAAAAGAAAGGACAAAGGCCAGTTGGATGAAAAAACGATTGACGCCAGGCTGCCAAAAGCGTACGTGTTAGGGTTGGGGAAGCGCTTAAACGAAAGGGATAAGGACGAGTTGGATTAAAAGACGATTGAGACCAAATTAAAAAAGCGTTATGGTAAGGGTTATGGAATCGCATAAAAGAACCGACAAGAGTCAGTCGGATTAAAAAACGATTGAGACCAGGTTAAAATAAGCATAATGGTTAGGGGTAAGGAAGCGGTTAAAAGAAGAGACAAGAGCCAGTTTGATGAAAAACGATTGAGACCAGGTTGAAAAAAGACTTAGGGTTAGGGTTCAGGAAGCGCTTAAATGAAGGGAAAAGTGCCAGTTGGATAAAAAACAACGATTGAGACCAGGTTGAGAAAAGCGTTTAGGTTAGGGATACGGAAGCGCTTAAAAGAAGGGACAAGGGCTTGTTGGATGAAAAATATTGAGACCTGGTGTAAAAAAGCGTTAGGGTTAGGGTTAAGGAAGCGCTTAACAGAAGTGACAAGGGCAAGTTGGATAAAAAAACGATTGACACCAGATGGAAAAAGCGTAAGGGTTAGGGTTAAGGAAGCGTTTAAAAGAAGGGTAAAGGGCCAGTTGGATTAAAAAACGATTGAGACCAAGTTGACGAAAACGTTAGCGTTAAGGTTAGAGAAGCGCTTAAAAGAATGGACAAGGGCCAGTTGGAGCAAAAAAACGATTGAGACCAGGTTTAAAAAGGCGTTAGGGTAAGGCTGAGAGAATCGGTTAAAAGAGAGGACAAGAGCCAGTTGGAAGAAAAAAACGATTGAGACCAGGTTGAAAATAACGTTAGGGTTGGGGTTAAGGAAGCGCTTAAAAGAAGGAACAAGGGCCAGTTGGATGAAAAAACGATTGAGACCAGGTTGAAAAACGCGTTAGGGTTAGGGTTAGGGAAGCGCTTAAAAGAAGGGACAAGGGCAAGTTGGAGGAAAAAAACGATTGAGACCAGGTTGAAAAACATGTTTGGGTAATGTTAAAAAAAGCGCTTAAAAGAAGGGGCAATGGCTAGTTTGATGGAAAAACGATTGAGACCAGGTTGAAACAAGCTTAAGGGTTAGGGTTAAGGCAGCGGTTAACAAAAGGGACAGGGGTCAGTTGGATGGAAAAACGATTGAGAACAGGTTGAAAAAAGCGTTAGGGTTAGGGTTAAGGAAGCGCTTTAAAGAAGGGGCTAATGCCAGTTGGATTAAAACACGATTGAGACTAGGTTGAAAAAAGCTTTAGGGTAAGGGTTAAAGAAGGTCTTAAAAGAAAGGAAAAGGGTCAGTTTGATGAAAAAAGGATTGAGACCAGGTTGACAAAAGCGTTAAGGTTAGGGTTATTGAACCACTTATAAGAACCGACAAGGGCCAGTCGGATTGGAAAAAGCATAAGGGTTAGGGTTAAGGAAGCGGTTAAAAGAAAGAGACAAGAGCCAGTTGGATGAAAAACGTGTTAGGGTTAGGGCTAAGGCAGCCCTTAAAAGAAAGGATAAAGGCCAGTTGGATCAAAAACAATTGAGACCAGGTTGAAAAAAGCGTTAGGTTTAGGGCTAAGGCAGCGCTTAAAAGAAGGGATAAGGGCCAGTTGTATCAAAAACGATTGAGAGAAGGTTGAAATAAGCTTTAGGGTTAGGGTTAAGACAGTGGTTTAAAGAAGGGGCAAGGGCCAGTCCGATGAAAAAACGATTGAGACCAGGTTGAAAAAAGCGTTAGGGTTATGGTCAAAGAAGCGCTTAAAAGAAGTAACAGGGGCCAGTTGGATTGAAAAACAATTGAGACCAGGTTGATAAAAGCGTTAGGTTTAGATTCAGAGAAGCGCTTAAAATTAGGTACAAGGGCCAGTTGGATGAAAAATACAATTCAGACCAGGTTAAAAAAAAGCGTTAGGGTTAGGGTTAAGCAGCGCTTAAAAGAAAAGTACAAAGGCCAGTTAGATGAAAATATGATTGAGACTAGGTTTTAAAAAGCGTTAGGGTTAAGGAAGCGCTTAGAAGTGGAGACAAGGGCCTGTTCGATGAAAAAACGATTGAGATAAGGTTAAAAAAAGGGTTAGGGTAATGGTTAGGGAAGCGCTTAAAAGACGTGACATGGGCAAGTCGGATAAAAAACGATTGAGAACAGGTTTTAAAAAGGGTTAGGGTAAGGGTTAGGGAAGCGCTTAAAAGACGTGACATGGGCAAGTCGGATGAAAAACGATTGAGACCAGGTTGAAAAAGCGTTAGGGTAAGGGTTTAGTAAGCGCTTGAAAAAAGGGACAAGGACCAGTTGGATTAAAAAATGATTGAGACCAGGTTGAAAAAGGCGTTAGGGTAAAGGTCAATGAAGTTCTTAAAAGAACAGAAAAGGGCCAGTTGGATGATAAAACGATTGAGACCAGGTTGATAAAGCGTGAGGGTTAGGGTTGGGGAAGCGCTTAAAAGAAGGGACAAGAGCGAGTAGGATGAAAAAACGATTGAGACCAGGTTAAAAAAAAGCATAAGTGTTAGGGTTAAAGAAGCTAGTTGGATGAAAAAACGATTGAAACCAGGTTGAAAAGGACGAGTTGGATAAGGCGTTAGGGTAAGGGTTAGGGAAGCGCTTAAAAGGGACAAGAGCCAGTTGGATGAAAAAACGATTGAGACCAGGTTGAAAAAAGCGTTAGGGTAATGGTTAGGGAAGCGCCTGAAAAGAAGGGACAAGGGCCAGTTGGATTAAAAAACAATTAAGACCAGGTTGAAAAAGAGTTCGGGTTAGAGTGATGGAAGCGCTTTAAACAAGGTACAAGGGCCAGTTGGATGAAAAACGATTGAGAACAAGTTGAAATAAGCGTTAGGGTTAGGATTAAAGAAGCGCTTAAAAAAGAGAGAATACATAGTTGGATTAAAAAACAACTGAGACTAGTTGTAGAAAAGCGGTTGGGTTAGGGATAAAGAAACGCTTTAAAGAGGAAACAAGGGCCAGTTTGATGAAAAAACGATTGAGACCAGGTTGAAAAAAGCGTTAGGGTTAGGGTTAAGGAAGCGCTTAAAAGGAGGGACAAGGGTCAGTTAGATGAAAATACGATTGAGAACAGGTTGAAAAAAGCGTTAGGGTTAAGGAAGCGGTTAAAAGAGGGGGCAAGGAGCAGTTGGATTAAAAACGATTGAGACCAGGTTGTAAAAGCGTTACGATTAGAGTTAAGGACGCGCTTCCAAAAAAGAAAAAGGGCCAGTTGGATGAAAAATCGATTGAGACCAGGTTAAAAAAGGCGTTGGAGTTAGGGTTAAGGAAGCGCTTAAAAGAAGGGACAAGATCCAGTTGGATGAAAAAAAAATTGAAACCAGTTTGAAAAAAGCGTCAGGGTTAGGGTTAAGGAAGCGGTGTAAATAATAGATAAGGGCCAGTTGGATGAAAAACGATTGAGACCAGGTTTTAAAAAGCGTTACGGTTAGGGTTAAGGAAGCGCTTTAAAGACGGGACAATGGCCACTTGGAAAAAAACGATTGAGACCAGGTTGTAAAAGCGTTACGATTAGAGTTAAGGACGCGCTTAAAAAAGAAAAAGAGCCAGTTAGATAAAAAAAAACATTGAGACTGTGTTGAAAAAGACATCAGGGTTAGGGGTGAGGAAACGCTTAAAATAAGGTGCAAGGGCCAGTTGGATGAAAAATCGATTGAGACCAGGCTGAAAAAAGCGTTCGGGTTAGGGTTAAGGAAGCGCTTTAAAGAAGGGACACTGGTAAGTTGGATGAAAAAACGATTGAGAACAGGATAAATATGCGTTAGGGTTAGGGTTAAGGTAGCGCTTACAAGAGGGGACAAGGGCCAGGTGGATTAAAAACGATTGAGACTAGCTTGAAAAAAGCGTTAGCGTTAGGGTTAAAGAAGCGCTTAAAAGAAGGGACAAGAACCAGTTGGATGAAAAAACAAATGAGTCCAGGTTAAAAAGCGTTAGGGTAAGGGTTAAGGAAGCGCTTAAAAGAAGGGACAAGGGCCAGGTTGATGAAAAAACGATTTAGACTACGTTATTAAAGCGTTAGGATTAGAGTTAAGGACGCGCTTAAAAAAAACGGAAAAGGGACAGTTGGATGAAAAAACGATTGAAACTAGGTTGAAAAAAGCGTAAGGGTTAGGGTTAAGGAAGCGCTTAAAGGAAGGGACAAGAGCCAGTTAGATGAGAAAACGATTGAGACCAGGTTGAAAAAGGCGTTAGGGTAAGTGTTAGGGAAGCGCCTTACAGAAGGGACAAGGGCCAGTTGGATTAAAAAACAATTGAGACCAGGTTGAAAAAAGCGTTAGGGTTAGAGTTAAGGAAGCGCTTTAAATAAGGTACAAGGGCCAGTTTGATGAAAAAACGATTGAGACCAGGTTGAAAAAAGCGTAAGGGTTAGGTTTAGGAAAGCGCTTAAAAGAAGGGACAAGGGCCAGTTGGATGAAAAAATGATTGAGACTAGGTTAAAAAAAGCGTTAGGGCTAAGGCCGCGCTCAAAAGAAGGGACAAGGGCAAGTTGGATAAAAAAACGATTGAGACTAGGTTGAAAAAAGCGTTAGGGTTAGGGTTAGGGAAGCGCTTAAAAGAAGGGGCAAGGGCCAGTTGGATGAAAAAATGATTGAGACCAGGTTGAAAAAGCGTTAGGGTTAGGGTTAGGGAAGCGCTTAAAAGAAGGGACAAGGGCCAGTTTGATGAAAAAACGATTGAGACCAGGTTGAAAAAAGCGTTAGGGTTAAGGAAGTTCTTAAAAGAAGGGACAAGGGCCAATTGGTTGAAAAAAGCGTTCACCGAAAGTTACTTTGAAGTATATGAAAGGCCTAATAGAGTTAAATAATGTCAAAAAGTTCATAGCGCTTGCAGAATATTTAGGGAGAAGGCTTGATCACACGGCAAAACTATCTCTCGTAATACTGGCGTGTGAAATGTAAATGCTCATACCTTTCCCATGTGTATTGGTTCATTAGTACATACCGATTGCATGTGCAAACATGATTACGCCAATCCCCCTTCCTGTCTCATTCGGTCTACGAAACCAATGCAAGTACATTACATGAGTTATTGTAATAACATTAATGGTTGCAAGCGTATAATAGATATTCTAAACAAAGTTTTCTTTTGTACAGCTAGCAAACAAATATTATCTTAGACTCGAAAATCTCCCCGAATTAGATAGAGAATGTCGAGATAGGGCATTTGTAGAGTAACGAAGAGGGGAAGCACTTGTTTATCATAAAAAAAATGTGATATTTAACGAAGAGAAAATCAGAAAAAGATTGTTTCACCCTTAGTAAGAGGAAGTCGAGAAGAAGTAGGTTAATGGCATATGATTGTTTAAAAAGCATTTCTGCAGTATGTCAAGATAAACATTTGTAGAGTAGCGAAGAGGGAAAGCACTTTATTTCTTTCTACTTTTTAATTTTCTTTTCTAGGGGAGGGGGGATATTTTAAGAGATGAATGCATGAGAAATGGAAAAAGGGTAGAAAACAAAAGAAAATGTTAATTTACAAAGCGTGTTTGTAAGCTGCATTATCCCTGTGCTCTCCCTTATTAAGGGGATTACAGGGCCGCAGTTATAAAACTCTATTTGATATTGAGCACTTTTTATAATCCCGGTTGAAATTATTTGGATTGCTATCTTGTGGATGTTTACCTTGCCTGTATTATATATATATATATATATATATATATATATATATATATATATATATATATATATATATATATATATATATATATATATATATATATATATATATACAGGGTGGGCCAAAATAAGGGTCCTATCTTTAAATTTGAATAACTTGAATTTGAATAACTTCCACAAAATAAAAGTTAAACTCACCAAACTTTATGTGTGTGTAGACTGACCCTTCCGAGATTTTTTGAAATAAACAAAACAAATTTTAGCCGAAAAACACTTTTTAAAACTTACAAAAACTAAAGTATTGTTTTTTACACTGTTTTGAGTTTTTTAAGCAAAAATAATGTTTTCTAAATGAGGGTACGTTCCTTAGGGCTAATACGGCTCATGCTTACTTCGGAAGGGGTCCTTTACTTATTCTAAAAAAAAAAAAAAAATCAATAAATTAAAAAAGTTATGAATATTTAAAAATAGGACCCTTATTTTTGCCCACCCTGTATATATATATATATATATATATATATATATATATATATATATATATATATATATATATTATATATATATATATTATATATATATATATATATATATATATATATATATATATATATATATATATATATATATATATATATACAGGGTGGGGTAAAAGTCACGCATTAGTTTGAATCAGTAACAACTTTAACATTTAATCGAATCTTCTCTTTATTTTTCAGAATATTACAGATATAAACATTGATAATTTATCATGGAAAAATATAGCACTGAACAACGAACCAAAGTTATTGAACTTTACTTCGGAAACCATCGTTCAATAACCTTAACCCAAAGAGCCTATCGTCGGCATTATAATGTCAGACAATCTCCCAGTCAGACCACAATTGATCGTCTTGTGGCCCGGTTTCGGCAGCAGGGTTCAGTCAGTGATCTTCCACGATCTGGCAGACCACGTTCAGTACGGACAGCGGAAAATGTAGCACTCGTTGAGGATAGCATTACTGAAAATCCACACACCTCAACTCGAAGACGAGCCACTCAGATTAGGATGTCTATAAGGTCACTTCAAAGAATTTTGCGTGAATTGCATCTGTTTCCATACAAAATTCAATTGGTACAGGCATTACAACCCACAGATTTGCAATCACGCGTAGATTATGCTGTTCACATTCAGCAATTAGCCAGAGAATAAAATGAGTTCATCCATAAGCTGATAATGAGCGACGAAGCCCATTTTCATCTGAACGGGTTCGTAAATAAACAAAACTGCAGAATATGGGCCATTGAAAATCTAAGAACCGTTCATCAACGTGAATTACATCCACTAAAATGTACCGTATGGTGTGGTGTTACCTCGGAAAGAGTGATCGGTCCATATTTCTTTGACGACGAAGAAGGTGTCGCGGTGACGATAACTGCACAGCGGTATCAACAAATGATTGAAAATGTTTTAAGGCCAGCTGTTCAGGACAACCCAGAAATGTGGTTCCAACAAGATGGAGCTACTGCCCACACTGCCCGACAAAGTATGGCGCTCTTAAGGGGATTGTTTAGCGAGCGCTTAATTAGCAGATTTTCTAATCTTAACTGGCCTTCACGTTCACCAGATTTAACAGCCCCTGACTTTTTCCTTTGGGGTTATCTTAAAGAAAAGGGTATATGTGAACAAGCCTACAACGATTCAAGAGCTTAAAAACAATATCAGACATGACATCCAAGAACTAGAGCCAGTTATTCTAAGGAGTGTAATGGAAAATGCTCTAACTAGAGCCCGTCTTTGTGAGGCCGAAAATGGTGGCCATTTAAAGGATATTATTTTTTTTAAACTACTTCAACAAAATTACCAAGTAAATGTATTATTTATCAGAAAAGCCTAGTAAATTACTTGAAATGTTGTAGTTTCTATCACCTAAACAAACCAATGCGGTACTTTTGCGCCACCCTGTATATATATATATATGCACATATATACACATATATATATATATACACACACATACACAGACACACACATATATATATATATATATATATATATATATATATATATATATATATATATATATATATATATATATATATATATTATAATGCTTGTCTACGAATACTCCCGTTGTAAGATGCTATTGTAGGAAATAAATAACACAAGGTAATTACTGGTTATCGTTTTGTTTATTAAATCTCTTCGGTATGATTCGACTATTTTTAGAAGTATATATATATATATATATATATATATATATATATATAGTCTCGGAAGTTTCTCAACCATTAAAACTATATTAAAAAAAAACAAAAAAAAAAACTTATAGTCCCAAGTCTTCCAGTGGAAAATCACTCATGTAAGTCAATTTATTTTTTATTTATATATATATATATACATATATATATATATATATATATATATATATAGAGATATATATATATATATATATATATATATATATATATATATATATATATATATATATATAGTAGGACAGTGCGTATATATGTATGTGTGTGTGTATGACTGACTTCAAATCCCCTTAAATATTTGCCCTTTAAAATGCCTCATTTATTTGAAACTACCTTAGATAGGGGAAAATAGTAAAAAAAAAAAAAAAACTGGGCAAGAAGATTGTTGGAAGCATTATTAATCGCTTCTACTCTGTTTCCTTGCGTTTAGTGCATTTAACAAGACTTGTTTTCCTTCCTTTCGTAACGGTAGTGTTCCGTATACCAATTATTGTAATGTTGTTTACCAGTTTAAATGCCAGTGTGATGCTGGCTATATAGAGTGTACTTCCTTGCATTTGCAGAGCAAATAGCTTTCTATGCGGTTGACTTGCTAACACCACATTCATCCAAGTTCGGGTGTTTCGTTTTTTAATCAAATATTGTCCTTATTTTAAGTCTTTAGAATTAGCTTGATATCCCATGCATATTTCATTATTAGTATACTGTTAGATCATTTTTTTTATCTCTTCATATTTGTTCTTACTAGCAAAACAATATAGCATATCATAATTATTTATTTGTGTGTTAATCCAACGTAGCAGGACGTGCACTGGATTTCTTCCTCCGCCATACACGATCGCGTGCCACTTTTCCACCGTTCATTCAAAATGTCTGGTTCAGCGGCTGTGTTCATACCAGCCGTGGATACATCCTTGGCACATATCTGGCAAAGAGGGGCACTCGCCGCCTGGTAAGGGCTTTTATTTTGTCGGAGTGAGGTATAATTGTGTTCGATGTTAGAAAGTGCACTAGCCCAGGTTTTAATCTTCTCTCTTTGATAAGGTGTTGGTTCATTGCCCATCGCCTAGAGCGCTCGTACAGGAGAATGCCGACGGGGCTGCTCAGGCCACTTTTTACAGAAGCAGAGTGCACCTCTTACTAGTGCGCTAGCTTTTATTCCATCTTCCGGTCCTGTGCCACATCCTCCAGCGATGGTAAAAAAGTAAATATCGCCATACACGGTGAAAAGCTTTGTGAGGGTGTAATCCAGCGGTCTTGAGATCTTAGTGTAGGTATCTAATCACTTTGTTTTAGCTGTCTTCTCGGTCTTTTCCCAGAGGGGGTTGAGGCTTAATATTAAATCCTGATTGGAACAATACAAAATATAGCTTACTAAAAGTTTAAATCAGGTTATCAATATCTCGCCTCTGCCTTTTGGCTAAGATCAAAATGTAGTATCTGTTCCGATGGATACTGCACGCCTGTCCTGTGCAGTTCTAGGAGGTCCAACCTCCCAGGCTTCGCCTCCCCTCTTTGGGGGGGGAGTAAGTTTATTGCTTACTGTCTGAGGCGCCCCTACCGGGGAATGCCGACGGGGCTGCCCAGGCAATTTTTAAATGGCCAGAGTGCTGACCTCTCGAGCGCTGGCTTTTAACCCCACTTGCTCGACCCGATCTTGGGTCACATCTTACTTGTGGGAGTAAGATAAAACTGGCCTTGTGCCTAACTCCTAGCGAAGGAGTAAATAAACAAAATATCAATCAAAACTGGCTTCTTGGCCTTTTGGCTAAGATCAAAGTGTAGTATCTGTTCCGATGGATACTACACCCCATAGACTGGTATTGTCTTGGCCTTCGGGGCTCGATTTACACCGGTCTATGGGTATGTCCTGTGCAGTTCTAGGAGGTCCACCCTCCCAGGCTTCGCCTCCCCTCTTTGGGGAGGAGTAA
>OY744550.1:30267756-30285256 GCA_963556195.1 Sepiola atlantica
AAAATTTCTAAACAAATGGAAGGTGTCACGAATGTTTCACGACAAACTGTCCAGAAGGTTGTACGAAATAGGTTTTTTTGCAAGATCTCCTCGGAAAAAGCCGCTAATAAGTAAAAAAGCAAAAAAAACAAAAAAAACAAAGCAGCTAGATTGGCGTTCGCAAAAAAAGCATGTTATATTGTCAGAAGAAAATTGGAAAAAAAATTAATGTATTTGGCAGTGATGGAAAACAATTTGTAAGAAGAAGAAAATTTTGAATCCTAGCTGCATCAAAAAAACTGTTAAATTTGGTGGAGGTAGCGTGATGGTTTTCGGCATGATATCATGGCAGAGTACATCACCACTTTTACGCTTAAATACTAGAGTAAATGACACTGTATACAATAATGTTTTAGAATAGTATGTTTTGCCAGTGTTGCACAATTCTGGTATCGAAAAGCCTGTTTTTATGCAGAATAATGCCCCCTGCCATAAGGAAAAGATGGTCATGAATTATCTGGCTGATCAAGAAGTAGAGGTAATTGACTGGCCTGCTCAGAGTCCTGACATGAACCCTATAGAAAACTTATGGAAGACTCTAGGACAGAATGTTATGGCGAAGAATCCGGAAAACATCGAAGACTTGTGGCTGAAACTGACAGATGAATGGGCCAAGATAACTGTGGCCCAATGTCAAGATTTAGTGAAATCCTGCAACCGTAGATGCACAGCAGTTATTAAACACAAAGGTGGAAGTACCAAATATTAAATCTTTTGCCTTTTTAATGTGATTTAGTTAAAAATGATATTTTGTTCTTTAATTTTGGACACTTGAAATCTGTAAAATGGTGGATAACTTTAATAATATTATTTATATGTATATGTTTATATGTATACGTATATATATATTATATATATATATATATATATATATACATATATATATATATATTTCAACTTTACCGATTTTAGGAAAATACGGAATTTTCTAACCTTTATTGAAGTAGTAGGAGCCAGATAATGTTATTTATTAAAAGTATAAACGCTCGATTTGACAATATCTCAATCAGAAGATATTACAGTCAATCAGAACCGCCGAAATAATAACCCCCGCATGTTACAATTAGGTGCGTGATATAAAAACCCAAACAAACTAGCGTTCTCTGTCTTTTCGAGTTTTTTTTCTACAGCTAACGCACAGAGCGTGTACATAAATACATCTTTGTCCCTGGTCCGAAGGCACGTAGCACACGCAACAAGAAACATTTTCAAACTCACTTACACACAAGTTTACACGTATACTCTTACACTGACTATACAAAAGCAAACATATATACACACGCTGTCTACTATTTTACAGAACTTACACACTGACAAGTGCAAACACCAGAATAAACATGTCTAATCTACTACTTTCTACAGACTAAACAGTTTCTTCATTTGAAAAGTTAGAACTCTTATTCTTACCAACTATTTATTTTTAGTTGTTCAACAAGTTGTCAATGAACATTGAAATAGTCTTGTATGGATAGTCCTGATCATATTTTTTTTATATTGTCTTTCTCTCTACAAAAATTGGTGACAAGCGACTAGCGAAGCAGTTGTCACTCTGACGACAACCCCATACCTTATTTTTGGTTCTTCTAAACACCTGTGACTTCTTCACCACACTTCAAAGAATTGGTGACCCGCGTCTTTAAAACATCTCAGTTTTCCAAAAACGGTAGGTCGACGCCCAAAATTTTGTAACTTCTGCTTCGTTTTTGCACAGCCTTTTGACAACTAAAAACACTTCTCTTTGCACGTCATTACGCATATATTTATTTAATCTTCGTGCGTATCCGCTAAAAAAATAATCTGAATTACAAATCTCGTCAACTGACGAATATTAAAAAAAAACTGAAATTTCAAAATATTTTCTGACCGACAACGAAAAATAAATTTGAATTTCAAATACTGTAAACTTGACATAAAAACTCAAATTTCGTCAACCGGTAAATAAAAATTCTAATTTTTAATCTGTCAACGACGCTCGCTCTCTCTCTCTCTCTCTCTCTCTCTCTCTCTCTCTCTCTCTCTCTCTCTCTCTCTCTCTCTCATTAAATAATTATGGGTTGGCCCCGTTTCGAATGGACCCTTTAAGAGAAAAAAGCTGCCTAAATGCGAAGTTCATGCCCATATGATCTGTTGAACACTTTTAAGACGGCTGACTATATTGTCCGCTTCATGACATAAATAAGATGTATTTCCCGGCTATATATGTATATATATATATATATATATATATATATATATATATATATATATATATATATATATATATATATATATATATATATATATATATAAACGTTGTTGAATATGACAGACAACTTATGTCTGGAAATCTTTGTGTGGATCCTTTCCATTTACCGTATCAGGGTCTTTGTTTCAGTGGGGAATTGGCTGATGAATCTGCCATAACTGTAGGTGTCCCAAGTACTTTCAGGCCCATCCGGGTCCATCTTCATGGGAATCAGGTAAAGACCATTGTGTTAATGCTAATATTAGTAGGTAGTTTTGGCGGGAATTATATTATTAATACGGAACTAAAGTTAGAACTATAAACATTTTAGAATGTTATCACTAGTGTTCAAATTAATTGTGTTAATGGCTGTTTATTTGGTTTTGATGTATAAGGCTTCTAATATATAGAGTTTTTGTTTTTTATTGGTATGTTCTAATGTTGTGGTATTTTCTACAAAGAGTTTTCGAAATTGGAAGCGGGAGCAGGAATGATGATTAGTAGGACGCCGAGCTATGGCGCTAGTAAGGGATAAATGTATTGTTAATCTACTCGACAAAGTTGTAGTAGTCAAGCCAACGTATATGGGTTTTTTTTCGCTGTCGGAGACACAGATAGTTTAGAAATAATCCACACGACCATATTAATAAATCCAATCCTCCACTTAACACGTTTATAAAATTATTCTTCCGTAACCAGTTTCATCGTAATTATAAAATTGATGAACAAGTATTAAAAAAATAGTATTAATAAAAACGTACTTCGTACTGACCCAAATAAAAAATAAATATAACTTATCATTTACTACAGTAAATCAAAAACTGCTAACCTTATAATTCTTCACCCTCGACCAGAGTTTTAGATAGGACGAACCTCGTCTTTGAGTTGAAATGCCCATTGGGAGACTGTGTCTCCGACAGCGAAAAAAACTTATATTGCATTGCATAGCATTGAAGTATTTCAAGGTCCTGCATTTTTCCCTCTCAATCACATATGTTATTACTATAAATTTACAAGATACCCACTAGTATTTTTATATGTACGTGTAGATTTAATAGATTATATGATTTCCTTTTCTAATTTGTATATGGATCTACGTGAGATTAGTTACTTAAATTTAGGGGTACAATTCTGAGTAATTTATTGCCTCCAGATGCATAGTCAAATTATCTTTAAATCCCTGATTAATATTACTTTAGTCCTTATGATGTGTATAATAATAATACATTTATTTTATGTATTATGATGTTTATAATAATAATACATTTATGTGTATAATAATAATACATTTATGTGTATAATAATAATACATTTATGTGTATAATAATACATTTATGTGTATAATAATAATAATACATTTATGTGTATAATAATACATTTATGTGTATAATAATAATACATTTATGTGTATAATAATACATTTATGTGTATAATAATAAGAATACATTTATGTGTATAATAATAAGAATACATTTATGTGTATAATAATAATACATTTATGTGTATAATAATAATACATTTATGTGTATAATAATACATTTATGTGTATAATAATAATAATACATTTATGTGTATAATAATACATTTATGTGTATAATAATAATACATTTATGTGTATAATAATACATTTATGTGTATAATAATAAGAATACATTTATGTGTATAATAATAAGAATACATTTATGTGTATAATAATAATACATTTATGTGTATAATAATAATACATTTATGTGTATAATAATACATTTATGTGTATAATAATAATAATACATTTATGTGTATAATAATACATTTATGTGTATAATAATAATACATTTATGTGTATAATAATACATTTATGTGTATAATAATAAGAATACATTTATGTGTATAATAATAAGAATACATTTATGTGTATAATAATAATACATTTATGTGTATAATAATAATACATTTATGTGTATAATAATACATTTATGTGTATAATGATAATACATTTATGTGTATAATAATACATTTATGTGTATAATGATAATACATTTATGTGTATAATAATAATACATTTATCCACATTTGCGCGTATCTTATCATTTTTAGGCCCATTTAAAAAAATGAAATCGTTCGATCGCCAAAGATGAAATAACGATGAATAATAATCGAAATTTGATCTGGTATCGCTAAGATTTTTTTTTAATTCCGATCTTACTTTTTAAAATGAATTATTCTCAAATATAGTTCCGTCGACTTAAGTGGTTTTAGAAACCTACTCTATACATTCTGTTTTTTAAATTTTATTTTAATGTAAGTTTAATACACATCTCATTGTCAAACTTTTAAATAGATAAATTTAAAAAGCGACATTGTTTTCATTTATTTAAATGACAACTATTCGGCTGGCAATGTTTTTACCATAAGAAAAAAAGAGAAAATTTAACTGTTATAAAAAGATTTAAATAGTTACCCCTGTTACAACGTTGACTATATAAATGGGGAAAACACATATCTGTTTTATTTATTTAAAGAATATTTAGCTAACAAGAGCAGTTATTTTAAAGGAAGAGACAATGTATTTTAATTATTATTACGTACGTAGTGGAATTTTACAATCAGTAATAATTCTAGAATTTTTATTTATTTCACGGTATAGGGTAAATTAAAAACAGAAAACTTGAATTTCAAATGAATAAAAATGACTCCTTAAAATACTTTTAAATAATCCAAAGAAACTGAATTTTAGAGGAATATTTATTAATTGTTTTCTAATACCTATTGTTAAAATTTCACAAAAATCGAAGGTATCTGTATTTTCACAAAGGGGTCCCCTCTCCTCTTTACATAAAACAAAAGTAAACTAATTGGGGAAGCATACATTGCCCCGACCTGTGCGAACATAAAAAAATATATTAATGAAAAATAAGGAGCTGCATATTTGGGTAGGAAATCGGCTCCAGATTCATATTGAAGAAATAGAAGAAAACATTTTTTCAGCAAATGAGAAGGGGTAAACTATCTTCATAAAAAATCATCAAAGAAACCGTCAAAGATTTTGCGTTAACCCGCTGAGAGCCGATCCACACACTATATAAACAATCAGCGGTCAAGTCCAGTATTAAAAAACTGTCACCACTATAAAATACGACGCATAGCAGTTTGAACAACGTACACCCTCTTCACATCAAATAAGCACTACTTAAACAACTCGTGAGAGAGACATACAAACACGGAACGTTTCATTTTTCATACTACTTTCTTGGCCTTTTGGCTAAGATCAAAGTGTAGTATCTGTTCCGATGGATACTGCACCCCATAGACTGGTATTGTCTTGGCCTTCGGGGCTTGATTTACGCCGGTCTATGGGTCTGTCCTGTGCAGTTCTGGGAGGTCCACCTTCCCAGGCTTTGCCTCCCCTCTTTGGGGAGGAGTAAGTTTATTGCTTACTGCTTGAGGCGTCCCTACCAGGGAATGCCGACGGGGCTGCCCAGGCAATTTTTAAACCCCACTTTCCCGACCCGACCTTGGGGCACATCTTACTTGTGGGAGTAAGATAAAAACTGGCCTTGTGCCTAACTCCTGGAGAGGAGTAAATCAATACTAATCATCAGCAGGAGCTTAACACGTACTGAAAATATTTGAAACGACGAAATATTTTTGGCCACATTCTACCGTCGTACAGACTTTTAAATCGTTTGATGTTTGGTAAGTAAAACGTATGTAATTTATTTGTATGAATTACGTTGTTAATTTATTTCATTTAAGCGCATTACTCTACAGATCTATGCACACTACTGGTTGTCTGCAACCCGACCATGGGATGAATATTTGCGAGAGCGCCCCCAGTATCCTATAAAAATAAGGTTGTATAAAAACAACTCAGTCTCGAGGAAAGGCTACTTGTAAAGCAAGGGTTGCGCGATCCACAACCTCAACCATCTTGAACCGTCGTTGCTTGAGTCCAGTGACCAGAACAAGTCTATGACGACTGGAAATAATTCCAGGATAAGCAGTGGAATAATTGTTTCCTTGTGCTAAACTAATTGTATAACCAAGACTTGGACGTCTAGTTGACCTTACTATTTGACCCATAGGTATAGTATATGGATTCATTCAAGTGACTGGTAATACCAGATCAGGCTGCCCTGTGGCTCCCTGAGACGAAATTCACCTACATTGACGTTTTTTTTTTTTTTTTTTTTTTTTTGTAAAACTTAATTATGTTCTACAAAACCAAAAACAAAAACAACAGCCCCTCTCCCTTTCTCCCTCCCCTTTTTTATTTTATTTTTAGAACTTGAAGCATAAATCTTTTACTATAATGACCAGATTCGGCATTAAATAACCCAAAAAGCGTTGATATGCCGTAAAACAAAACTACCAAACCATTCAAGTGATCCCAAAGTCAAGTGATCCAGTACATAACTAAAACTCGAACCTGGTACGCCGACCCCACATTTCGTGCTGTAACTACTACACCACGCCACTTTCACTCAAAGTTATATATGTGTATATGTAATAAAGAGGGGTGTGAGATTTGGAGAATATTCCATTTTTACTCTACTTAAAGATTTAATTTTATGAATTTGACAACCAGGCAATGCCGGGTAGTCATACTGGTTTTTTGTTTCCTGTATTTTTCTTAATGGCTGTGAAAATAATTTAATCGCTTTACGATACAGCTTCGAGTAAAAAAAAAAGAAGAGAAAAAATGAATGAAGATTAGCATTGTCTGAGTTCAAAGAAAGAATTCGGCTTGATAATCTTTCATGAAAGAAAGAAAAACGATACATAAGCAATGGGTGGGCCAGAGTGGGCATGTTAAGCAACTTATTTTTTCGTTGGCCCTTTTTTTTGTCTACAGATGTCCACAGTAAGCGTCTTCGTTTTTTTTTATTTTGTTTTTTTTTGTTTTTTTTGTCTTGTCTCCTTGTTCTCTTCCCTCTGTTCTCTTCGTCCTCTTCTTTTGTGGCACTCTGATTTTTTGATCAACTACAGCGAGAATTGCGATTCAGATGATCTTGTCTTTAAGACTGCACTCCATGCGTGTGTGCGGTGGTGGGTTTTTTTTTCCTTCCTTTTTCTTTTCTTTTTTTATATGCGCTCCTCCCACAGCGTCTTGAAAAAAAATAATATAAAAATGTGTTATCTATTTTCTTGTTTTTTTTTTTTGTTTTTCTAAAAATAAGCAAATCCCATATATATTTGTTCTAACGACAAAATTCTCGACCGTTTTCTTACTTTGGATTATTTTTTAAAAATTACGTTAAAGGTCATCGCTTATCAAGGCCCAAAGGCCACTCGAGGATAAGGGTTAAAGCATTCGATTCGCGGATAGGGGTTAAAGAATTTGACTGGTGGATGGTGAGACAACATTGCGTTCATCGGCACGATGGTTGTAGCCGGGCAGAAATTGATTATTTACGGGAAAGGTTTAACAATAACTTGTTTACATTGGACTTGAACACGACCATATTGTAGTCGGCAGGAAAGTAGGCCCGCGGCACTGTGTTCCACAGACGGGAAAGAAGCTCTGCCCATGAAAGTTTCGTTTCTTCTTGGGAACGTAGAGGGAGAAAGGGAAATCATTGACAGTGGTAGTAGTAAAGCAGGTTCTTATTGTGAATGTTTTACAGGGGAAGGGGGGCATAGATTTGAGATCATTCGAGCACCTGCAAAGAAAATAACGGTAGAGCAAAGAAAGACTAGCAACATCTCTTCTGTGAGAGAGTGACTGTAGGGAAGAGAAAAGGGCATCCCCCCACTAGGTTTCAAAGTCGGTTTTGGACTCTGTCAAGGCAGGAAAAGCTGCTCTGAACGGCACCTCCCCAGATGTGGCAGCAGTGCTCCATCTTAGGACAAATTCGACTCTTGTACAGGTAGAGGATGGCGTCGGGTATGAAATACTTTCTGGGGCATTAAAATGATCCAACCATTTTTCTAGCGGTCTTAACAACAGATTTAATGTAAGTCTTCCATTTCAAATCTTAAGAGAAGGTTAGTCCTAGGAGCTTATCAAAGCAGTGTGCTTCATGGAGGGGGGAGTCGTTCATTTGAACTGGGACAAAGTGGTGATCGGAGCGTTGGTGGTAAAAGGAGAGGAGCTTGGTCTTTGACGCATTAAAAGTAACCAGCCACCACTTGCTCCAGGTCAGATGAGAGAGAGAGAGCCAGAAACAACCTGATCATTAATGCTCTCCGAGGTGTTTCCATAGATAGTTGTATCATTCTCCTCATTCGTATTAGTATATTCACAACGTTTCGGCCGATGTGACCTCCTACCTTCTTTAGGTGTCTCTTCTCGAAATCGGGAATATATATGTCGAACTTCGGAATATATACAGAATTTATTACTGAACCCATCATTTAATCCCCGAGGGTAAATTGTTCTCGTTCCGTCAACCACGACCGCATAGAAACGTTAATTATTATGTTATTATGAAGATTGAATCGTCAACTCCAGAAGACTGTCACTTAGTACTGATTACTAATCAACGTCTTTAAGCGTTGCGCCACGAGTCTTTATAGAAATATTCAATCTTTTATTTTCATACAGGCTGTATTTACCCGGCATTTTAAACTTTTGTCAAGTGTCAAAGAGACGTTTGTTAATTGTATTAACTTCCATGCCACCACAGGTAGACGTAGCACAACGCCGGAAGTTTGTGATAAAAAGACCAGCGCACCAGAAGTAGTGCACTGGGGCCCTACAAAATTGCATGGGCAGCCCCGTTGACATTCCCCAGTAAAGAAAACTTCAGGCGATTGGCGATAAATCAACCTCTTCTCAAAAAGAGAAAGTAAAGCGTGGGAGGATGCATCTCCTAGGACCGCGCAAAACTATACCTCAGCCTGGAAGAGCAAGGCATCTGGTGCTGCATCGGCCCGCTCCGTCAAGCTGATGTTCGGAGACGTATCTTCGACTGGTATTATGTCATATTTATTTGACGCTTGTTGTTTCTGTTCATTTTTTTTTTTTGCTGGCTGCTGCTGTAGTTCTTCATTTTCCTTAATCACTACTATCAGTGAGGGCTCGCGGAAAATACCAGATCTCAGCTTTTGGGGAGAGAACATGCCATCTGAACCTTGAAGCTGAGCATCATTTGTACCAATTTGACTCAGTTTTTCTCGCAATTCAGAAGCAAAATCTTCATCGCCTTGTTCTGAATCAAGGTCATTATCTTTTTTATTCGTTGACTCACTTTCCACATCACTGGTAGAAACATCAGGGGCAAGATTACATTTAGTGGGAGACACTATCGTAGATAGGTTGTCTTCAATACTGCTCAGTATACTATTATGGGACATTAAAGGTTTGAGCGATACTTGTTGCGGTTCATCTGGCAGTGAATTGGGATCAAGGAGTTTAGAATGATCTGGAGTGTTAATTATTTCTTTGCTTTTAGTTGTCATTATAAGGAGCCTATCATCAGATTTGGTACTCTCTGAACTCACCGTTATATCCTCTGAATAGGACCCGCTACTAATCTTTGAAGCACTCTCGAATACTTCTCGTTTAGCCATGAAAAACGTGTGTATTCTAATCCTTCATTAAAAGAATCAAACTGCCGAATATATTCAGTTTTAAGGATATTGCATGAATTTGCAACATCACTTCAAGATTTTAGACATTCATTTTTGATAGCTAAATTAATAAATCGCTCGATCATTTGATTAGAAGCTGGGTGATAACTAGTATTACTGGTACGCTTAACATCCAGGATTTTTTTATATAATTATTGAACTAGGCAGGATTCTAACTCCCTGCCAAGATCAGCGGTAATTGTCGCCGGGACACTATAATGCGAAATCCAGCCCTATGTTAGGATACGCGCTAGTTTAAGCAGAAATATCATTTAGGTGGCTTCAAGCCATCGTTAAAAACGACCAATATAGGTCAGTAAATATGAGTATTGATTTACTCCTCTCCAGGAGTTAGGCACAAGGCCAGTTTTTATCTTACTCCCACAAGTAAGATGTGACCCAAGGTCGGGTCGGGAAAGTGGGGTTTTAAAATTGCCTGAGCAGCCCCGTCGGCATTCCCCGGTAGGGGCGCCTCAGGCAGTAAGCAATAAACTTACTCCTCCCCAAAGAGGGGAGGCAAAGCTTGGGAAAGTGGACCTCCCAGAACTGCACAGGACAGACCCATAGATCGGCGTAAATCAAGCCCGAATGCCAAGACGATACCAGTTTATGGGGTGTAGTATCCATCGGAACATATACTACACTTTGATCTTAGCCAAAAGGCCAAGAGTTCAGTAAATATGAGTATTGATTTACTCCTCTCCAGGAGTTAGGCACAAGGCCAGTTTTTTTATCTTACTCCCACAAGTAAGATGTGACCCAAGGTCGGGTCGGGAAAGTAGGGTTTTAAAATTGCCTGAGCAGCCCCGTCGGCATTCCCCGGTAGGAGCGCCTCAGGCAGTAAGCAATAAACTTACTCCTCCCCAAAGAGGGGAGGCAAAGCCTGGGAAGGTGGACCTCCCAGAACTGCACAGGACAGACCCATAGACCGGCGTAAATCAAGACCCGAAGGCCAAGACAACACCAGTATGGGCTGCAGTATCCATCGGAACAGATATTACATTTTGTAGTGTAAATGGCAAATTCCAAACCTTTGTCTGACCAGCCAGGGTTCAACCAAGCCAATGTGGATGTGTTTAAATCGTGCATCAGGGATACTGAAAGTTCCGAGTGTGGCTCGTACATGTCTATGCACTTTAGATTTCTGGCAGGGTAAAGAGGAACGGGTCCAAGAAATGATTTCACGTCTCATATTCGACCAGAAGAATCTGTCTGAAATAAGTTTCACTGTGGCAGAAATTCTGATGCAAGGAAGGAAAGACAGTTACATGATGAGCTACGAGAACTAAGGGGCCAGGTGAATTCAGAGAGGTATCGCATAAGATTGGTTCATACGCTGTAAGAAAACGGATGTACTGAGATTTGCAAATTGCAATCTTTGGAGCTGATAGGTTTAAAACATCCAATGATGGCTGGTCCAAAGCCATTTGAAGGAGGTTAATGTCCTCAGGTGAGGAAATAGCACCAATGGGAAGGTGAGATAGTGCGTCTGCAGCCGTATTCTGTGAACCGGTTATATGTCGCTAAAGAACTGAGAAATGAAGTCCAACTTCCCGAGGGAAATATTTGTCCGGCTTAACACGTAGCACGAACGTAAGTGGGCGATGATCTGTGTAAATGGCAAATTTCAAACCTTCCAATGCGTGGTGAAAATGTTTAATAGCTAAGTAAATCGCCAAGAGTTAACATCCAAAAGTGTTGTTTGGTTTGATACTGACCGACACCGACACCGACACCTCAAAACTACTATAACGACTTTCTGTAGGTGTTAATCGATGAGAAAAGTAGGGCAAAGGTTGCTGATGATAATGGTGTAAAATTGCACCGACTGCACAACTAGATGCATCCACGACAATATAAAATTCAGCATCATTTATGGGAGTTGACAGCAAAGATGAGTCAGCAAGCTTTTACTTCGCCTCGTGAAAGGCTTCTAGCTGGCAGTCATCAAGTGAAATAGGTTCATCTTTTTTTCTTTCTTTTTTTTCTTTTTTTTTCTTTTATTTTTATTTTTTATCTACCTCTCACAAGGTAAGATGTGACACAAGGTCGGCAAAGTGGGATTAGATAAGCCAGCGCTCGAGAGGTGAGCACTCTCTGGCCATTCAAAAATTGCCTGGGCAGCCCCGTCGGCATTCCCCGGTAGGGGCGCTTCTTTCTATTCTTCAATAGATCGGTTAAAGAAACAAGTGTATTTTCACAGTGTGCGATGAACCGTCTGTAGTAGTTTAATAGTCTGAGAAAGTGTTGTAACTGACGAAAAGAAGTCAGTGGACGTAAATCGAGCAGAGCTTTAACCTTTTCATGAAAGGGTGAAATACCCTCCGAGGTTAAAATATGACCGAAAAATCAAAGACTTGTGGCACGAAAGATATATTTAACAGGGTCTATTCTAAAGTAGTAACACTGTAAACGTTCGACAAGAATACGGGAATGTTTTAAATGTTCTTTCAGTGAGGAGCTATCTATCGGGATGTCGTCTATATAGTTGTATACGAAGTCTAAGTCATGAACTACTTTGTCCATGAAACGCTGAAAACTGATAGCTGCATTACGTAAGCCGAATGGCAGTGTTAGAGATTAAAACGCGCGTAGATGGGTAATGACAGCAGTCTTAGAAATATCTGCAGGATTAAACGGAAATTGGAGGTAGCCTCTACAAAATGTAACGTTGTAAAAGTTTTACAACCGTGCAAAGATGAAGCGAAATCTTGAATATAAAAGATAGGATAGCGATCAGGAACATTAGTCGATTTCAGCCAATCACCAGAACGCTTAAGAACCACATACAAAGAAGATAATACCTAGCCGGAGCATATGATATAATTTATGCCTAGCCGCTTTTAACTTTTCCGGAGAGAGGCGACTAGGGTGCTAAAAAAACAGATGCAGCAGTAGTTTCGATGAAATACACAGCAACGTCTTTAAGCGTTGCGCCACGAGTCTTTATAGAAATATTCAATCTTTTATTTTCATACAGGCTGTATTTACCCGGCATTTTAAACTTTTGTCAAGTGTCAAAGAGACGTTTGCTAATTGTATTAACTTCCATGCCACCACAGGTAGACGTAGCACAACGCCGGAAGTTTATGATAAAAAGACCAGCGCACCAGAAGTAGTGCACTGGGGCCCTACAACGCTTAAGAACCACATACAAAGAAGATAATACCTAGCCGGAGCATATGATATAATTTATGCCTAGCCGCTTTTAACTTTTCCGGAGAGAGGCGACTAGGGTGCTAAAAAAACAGATGCAGCAGTAGTTTCGATGAAATACACAGCAGAATGAGCAGGTTGTTTATTTAAAAATTTAAATTTGTTAGATCCAGAAAAGAATTTAATTTTTAAAAAAAGTGATAAGGGTCTCCAGCGGAAGCTACAACGAATACGGGACTAATAAGTTCATTAGAAGCTTTCCAACCAGATAACGATAGGTTAGTACCGGAATATATCAGCTTGCGTCTACGCATTGTCAACTATCAAATTAAAAGAGCTTTTTTAGAAATCGGCACTTAGAATAGAGATGAAGACATTTGCCATCAAAAAGAATTCACGTGAAATCTCTGCGTAATTGCAATGGATTCTGCTCCGATGAGTTGGCTACTCTGGTGCCCCCCTCGACGTAAATTCACTAGACTAACTCGACAATCAACTAAATCTCATTCATTCACTGTGGAGGTCCCCAGATATCGGAGAGCCTTCTACTCAAATAGCTTATTTCCTCGTACTGCTGGCCTCTGGAACTCTCTCCCTGCCCCCTGTTTCCCCAACAGTACAGGCATGCAGAAGTTTAAAACTAATGTAAACAGACATCTCGCTGCGCAGATCCTAATCTAGGTTGACCGCCCCCTACCTTCTCCCCTTTTCTTTTTCTCAGTAGCCCCTTACGTCTACAGTGGCGGTCTGCCTTGTTTGGGGTGAACTATGTTTTTAAAAAAATATTTAAGTCTAAAGATTGTGCAACTTGACAAAACGTGGGTATAAGAGAACGGATTACAAACCTAAAGTACAAATGTTGAAGTAGGGGGTTTCTCTTTTGAAAAATTTTCAGAGGCAAATGCTACATGCGGCGCTTGTGTCGACCAACATGTGATACTGAGAAACCCTTTACGTAGAACGTACGACTGGTGTGTAGGTTATGAGGAGGAAGTGCTGTGCTAACTTCTCTCATTTTCTTGGTTCTTCGGGAGGATTTATTTATCTACCTCCCACAAGGTAAGATGTGACACAAGGTCGGGAAAGTGGGATTAGATAAGCCAGTGCTCGAGAGGTGAGCACTCTGGCCATTTAAAAATTGCCTGGGCAGCCCAATCGGCATTCCCCGGTCGGGGCGCCTCAGACAGTAAGCAATAAACTTACTCCTCCCCAAAGAGGGGAGGCAAAGCCTGGGAGGGTGGACCTCCTAGAACTGCACAGGACGGACAACCCCCAATAGACCGGCGTAAATTCAGACCCAAAGGCCCGGACGATACCGGTTTATTAGGTGGGGTAAAAAAACACCCTGGCTGGGAGGAATGCACAGGGTTTGCTGCAACAGCGAGCCTAATCGCCGAAGCGCCTGTGGTACATGCAACATTTGTCGGAATCAGTATTATTATTGTGTCAGGAAAGATGATCGACAACAGTGCCGACGCTCTAGCTAACCCCAATGTCTCTATCTCCTTAATCAGTTGCATAGCTGTATATGCAAGGTCAGGGCCTGATTTAGCGGCCATAGATGAAATTTCCGCTACTATGCTGGGGTTCGTTACTCGAGAGTTCCTCCTTGTATATCCAATAACCTTGTCCGCCAAGAACGCAAGCTGTTCGACCGTATCCGTCTCCATCATGAGGGCAAGTATGGCCTGTACGTTAGATGGTAGTCAAGATACGAATAACTGTCTCAACTAGCTAGAGCTCCTGCATTCGCCGAAGAAGCTGGCTAGACAACCGATGTCCGAGTAACTCATCGTTTACGAGTGTTTAAAAGCGGCGTTCAGCCGACAGAGGTGGTCGACGAAGGACTTTACCCTTCAGACTATCATAAGAAGCTCTAGGCTGGGGGTCCGTGATAAGATCTTTCACGGTAACCGTTAAAGAGACCGGAGATACGCCAAATAGCTGTTTAAACTCTGAAGTAATACCGTGGGCAGCGAAGTGTGTAGCAGTCATAAATGAGATTTACTTTGTAATGCGTATCGGTGTCTCTATGAGGTGGTTTGGCAAAATGTTGGCCAATCAGCTCGCAGGGTGCATTGATATCATTAGTTCCCTAAGGGACTACTTCATCCCTGTTAGGAGATTGCAGACGATCGCCAGACGGTTCCCTGGCACCAACCAAGACGGATCGCCTCAGGGAGACTTCTGCAAACAAAGAGGAAACACCTCCTGCCTCCTTGTCCAGCACCTACTATCTTCGTCTGAAGATATTTGCTGACAGACCTCCGGCAGCTCTAAGAACTTCATAGTTTCCTCTTCTTCTCTCGGACACTGTCCAACTTTCTTCCACCTATACCAAACGGTATAGGTAACCTTTTTGAATAAGCTATTTTCGTTGTTGTTGCAAGCAGATGTTTTGTTATTTCATTTCGTGACTGAAGCATAGCTAAAAAGACATCTCTCCTTTTACAATGGTGACCCCGACGTGTGAAGCATAGATAAAAGAACAACAACTCCCCTGTTGCAAGTGCGCCTCAATTTGCGTTAACCACACGTGGGCGTCACCGGAAAAAGCTGGGATAAAATGACTGATCATTATCGTTAGAAATAAATGATTCGAAATAAGCAATCGGCAAAAAAACCGGAAGTCTGAACTAAGTAAGCTTGTTAAACGAATAAATTGGAAGTGTAGACGAACGACCCTGATATCAAAAGAAACAGGGGAAGAGCGTTAAGGGACAAAATCTGGGAAATATTTGTAAAATATTATCATTGACTTCTTTGAAATCTTTATTTGACAAGAGAAGAAAATGTAGAATGAAACTACTTCTTTCGTGCGAATCAGATGATTAGTTTCCCCGATATTTTTCTAGATAGAAATCTTTCTGGAAAGACATCGGGTACTTACGGTAAGGACCACGAGAAGGTTGCCAACATACTGTGGAACTGACTGGATTCGAACTTGGAACACCCAGGTCTTCAGTCCGTGTCGTTATCCACTTAACCACAGTCACCTCCCAGCGTGTAAAGCTACTTGTAAGACCAAGGGAGAAAACTGCGGCATTTAATATTTAGTCAGAAAAGTTATTTAATTAACATATTATGTGGCAAAGTCAAAAACAAAATATTTTTTTTTTTTTGTTTTTGTAAAGTGAATAAAAAAAAACAAATGATTCAACTAGGCAGAAAAATATTTATTCTGACATCGCCACACTTGGATGTCAGAAACTTCAAAGCAACCATATTTGCATCACCGCCGCGCGGGAATTGGGTCACCACGTGGTGGCCATATTAAAATTGGACGGTATCTATTTTTTATAATTAAAAGTAATTTTTTTTTAAGGTAGATTAGAAAACATATAGATCTCCGATTAAAAGAAAACGTTATACAACAACTTTCACGGCAGGAAAAATAAAACCCAAAGAAAAATGCATCTACTAACATATGTAACCACCAGCCGGTATTATCTCTCGATAAATCCATGATATTATTTTTAAGAAAAATATTTAGTTGTGCCATAACGTTGTTTTTCTTGTTTTTTAGGCATTTATTTACCTTTAAAGTGCTGAAAAAAACATGCTGCTGATAGAGAAAGAATAGAAAACTAGAAGCTTTTGTTGAAATCGGAATGTCTGCGTTTTATATATATATATATATATATATATATATATATATATATATATATATATATATATATATATATATATATATATATATATATATATATATATATATATATATATATATATGAAGCAATCCAACAAAAGATATAAGCGTCAACTAATATCTTATAATTAGTGAAACATCCGGATAAAAAAACTGAAGCTCAATATACTGGATAGAGCATTAATATTATAATATAAAATGAAGTAATAAAATAAGGTGTCAATCAAATTTTATTAGAATTCAAAGTTCATGCAAAGCATCCTTAAGTCCTTAGCTCATGAGTTTTCAAAGATAATTCTTCTCTTCAGAGGACCATTACCGCAGTTATACTACTACAGGCAATAAAATTACGCTTTGAAAATATATAAAATTATATACACAAATATATAAAAATACATAACATCAAACATATCAATCCAAAAACATACTTTTGTTGAATCCATACAGTCCATCCAGGTCATACAAGTTGAGAAGCATAATCAGGAAGGACATTACTCCAAGATACAAATAGCAGTCCAAATATGTGAAATTGAAGGGGCCGGCAAAGTTATCCAGTCGCGAAATGTGTCCATATTCAATGTTAATGATAAATAAATCAATCAAAACAATACAAAAATTCCAATCAAAGTTCCGAGATCCCAACATGTGCAACTCCAATCAAATCCAAATTCGTTGTTTAATTAGAAAACCCGCTAAATCCGAATCGAGCAAAATAAGACGGACTCCCATCACATCTAGCCAGAAGAGCGAAAAACATATAAGCGATCTTCTCTCCAGACATAACAAATCCCTAACGAACAGAAGGCGATATCAAATTGTCTACATCTCAGAATGACCCCAACGGGCTCAAGACCATGTCTGTCCTACTTCCTGCCTGA
>OY744550.1:30287756-30385256 GCA_963556195.1 Sepiola atlantica
TTTATTTTGTGGAAGTTATTCAAATTCAAGTTATTCAAATTTAAAGATAGGACCCTTATTTTGGCCCACCCTGTATATATATATATATATATATATATATATATATATATATATATATATATATATATATATATATATATATATATATATATATATATATATATATATATATAGTCTGAGTTTCCAAAATGTTGCTATAAAAGGTTTTCGTGTTTCGGTCGTGTCAGAGTATCCATTTTATAGTCAGAAAGTTGCGTGCTTTTGATTGGATCGCGATCATCATTTTATAGTGAGTTTATTTAGTCGGCCATGTAGGTAGGTATCTGACGGATCTGGCTTGAACCAAATAAGAAAAAGAGGTCAGCAAGTTACAATTAAAACACCAACACCTCCACTGTAAGAAAATCAACTTCATTTGACAGAAACATAGGAATATAAAACGAGTTTGCTCGGCAGGCAGGAAGGTTTCGCTTAAACAAATAGTTGACTTCTTGACTAACACATCGTTTTGTCGTTCTCTGGCGAAGAACGAATGCATGTTCTTAGCGTCTTATCTTCACGACATCTCGTTCGGGTACTAATTTATCTCTTCCCGTCAACGAGGTGGGCTGAAACGGAAACGCTATCGTGTATCTCTTCGCTAGTCAGGACATGCATGTTTTCGCCAACCGAACTACAACTCAACATTACACAAGTGATTGCGTGTACATACAGAAAAAATATATCTGTCATGCAACTGCTACATACTCATTGACTCGAACAACAATGCATTCATCACCTCTGCTTATAAAAGAAACTACCAGTAATAACTCATGTATCCTAAATTATAGAAGCGAATCTTCATATCGATATAAAATAGCAATGATAAAAAAATCTATTAAACCGCGCAAAACTAATCTCTTCAACAAGAAAAATATTCTTTAACAAATTAAATAACATTAAGCAAATAATAAATGAACTATGCGAAAAAATTTTAATTTTAAAAAGTCTAATCAAACAAAAACACTCCGTGTTATTTAATAACATTTGCCTATATTATATATATATAGCCGCACCTTTCGTATTTTTTCAGACTAGGTAAAACAATAACATTACAAATCCAAAAATGAACAGATAAATAAATAAATAAATGAATAAATAAAACTTGCTAACAGATAAATAAATAAATAAATAAATAAATAAAACTTGCTAGGGAATAAAATGAAGGCCTTTCATACACGAACTAACATCGATCTCCCTTAAGTCTTAATTAATCATTATCCCACACCGGTTTTTTTTCTGGGACCCCCTCAGAAATACACCGTTTTCTGTCATTGTTGACGCCATTCCCTATCGGGACGTGACTACAATCATTTCAGCTTGCCGATGATTCCACTGGGCACAGAGATTTACTAAAGATGTCTAAATCTGCCCTTTTGAATGAAACCGCGGTACATTGCTGTAATATACAGTATCTAAATAAATTATATATACAATCATCTGATATATATATATATATATATATATATATATATATATGTATATATATATACATATGTAAATATATATATATATATATATATATATATATATATATATATATATATATATATATATCAGATGATTGTATTTATATATGCGAAATATGTCCATATTACGATACTTTAAGTAACTAAAAGCGGTTACATCTTATTTAATTGTTTTCACTTCTCACTACGAGAATGACCTAAGGAATTCCTATGCATATCTAAAGCTTTATCACTTGATGTTGAACCCCTTAATTCTGTATGCATAATGTTTCTTTGCGGCTCTGTTCACACACTTACTAGTAGTAATAGTAGTAACAAGAGGAAGAGGGAGGAGGGGGAGCAGTAAAATGTGTTGATGCTGTTAATGTTGATGTTAATGTTTTAGTAAGAACCTAAGTATATCCATTTTCTGTTCATATGTTGTTACAAGAGGAGGAACAGGTGGCGTTCATAAGACCCTTGCTAAAGAATTGCATGATTGCCTGAAGACATTTCAAAGAGCAACCCAAAGTCTTGCTTCCTTCGGCTGCTTTGATCCAATGTTTGTAGGGTTTTTTTTTTAACCGACAACTCAAGTCCACAATCGTCGCTAAAGATTATGGAGCTTTTCTTCTTCTTCTTCTTCTTCTTCTTCTTCTTCTTCTTCTTCTTCTTCTTCTTCTTCTTCTTCGTCTTCTTCTTTGTCTTCTTCTTTTCTTTTCTTCCTCATCATCATCGTCATCATCATCATCATCATCATCATCATCATCATCATCATCATCATCATCATCGTCATCATCATCATCATCATCATCATCATCATCATCATCATCATCATCATCTCTTTCTTCTTTACTAGGGCTTAATGGTACAAAAAGTAAAATACCATGATAGCCGAAGAAGAAAAAAAAAACACCCAACTAAACAGGCACTTTGATCTCTTTTGTATCCTTTATTTTGTCTCACCTTTATATAGCACTTAGAACGTGCGTCAGTATTTGTTATATATATTATTAAATATATAATTTCCTAACTTTGACATTGGTTCATAATCGTGTTTACAAGAATATCAAACGTATTATTAATGCAAAACATAAACGTCAAAAAATTTAAGAATATATTGTGATGTCATAATATACCATTTCTCTCTCTCTCTCTCTCTCTCTCTCTCTCTCTCTCTCTCTCTCTCTCTCACTCCTCGTTTTCTGATTTAGTCTAGATAAAGGATCTCTTAATTTTCTCTCTGGAATGTTATGAATACTGCCATCGCTTTTAAACGTCATCCACGGTGCACAGTTATCACACCTCTCTTTTTTAATGTACAATGACTTCCTATATGAATGTCATTATGACACCATCCCTTTGTGATGCATTAAGTGTATACGACGGACAAATAAATAACTTAACAAACAAATAAAATCCACACAGTTTTAGTAGTATACTAGAGTTCGTTCGTATATATATATATATATATATATATATATATATATATATATATATATATATATATATATATATATATACACGTTTTTCTACATACGTATACGTTTAATCCTTCCGGGATCATCAATGTAGCGATAATTCTTCGATCCGGTCGGAGGATTCGAAACCCTGAAACACGAGTCAAGTTTTTACATCAAATTCCGACGACTTAGCCCACGCGGCCACATTGAACAACCACATAAATGGACGAGAGTTTTAAACCGGTAACGTCGACAGGCCGCGATAGGCAGCTGACAACAACAGTGTTCAACTAATGAAGAGAACATGCATTAAAGCTATGATTTTGTCGGCTGTGTTACTACTAACAAGATTGTCCAGCCTGAAATGGGAGGCGACAGAAAATATATATACATATATAGATTATAATATTTTATAAATGAATATTAAATTATAATTTTACCTCCAGACGTTGTTTCGAGCTTATTGCTGTGTAGGAGAGCGATAATTTAAAACGCGAACCCGGTTCAATCCATATCAAATTACCACGTGATACAGAGAATTTAAGTTACAGCGTAAACATCAAGACAGACTTGAGAACTCAAATGTAAATATTTTAAATTTAAACATAGATAGCGAAGAGAGAGGAGAAATAAGTGACTAGTTTAGTTATTTTTTAATTAAAACAGATTTTTTTGTTTTTAGAACAATTAAAACAGATTTTTTAAAAAAACATAACTCAATCCCAGAACTAAGGAATATTTGAACATGTATTTTGTTTATTAAAGTATATATAAATAAAGTCTTAGGGCGACAAACGTTGATCATCTAACATTTAGTATATGATATATCAAATTGAATAAGAGGTATGATATAATTTTTGTTCACAATCATGCATAGCAGCAAAGACTGCACACATCAAGACAGTCATCAGCAAAATGTCTTAGACTAGAGTTTTGCAATCTGTTGAGCTTTTTCGTAGGACACATCTGGAAACAATATTCAAAACCGGAGTCACTTGCATGAGAAAAGATAAATCTGCCACTGCGCCATGGCACCACAAATAAGTCGAACAACATCACATCATATATGCAAATATACGGTGAATGGTTAATTGTAGGAAGGTACCTGCTCTTCTCAACCAGGGGTGCAGTCATGCAACTAGCAATGAGATACAATGTTTTATATATATATAAATTCCCGAAACAGTTTTTCATGGTAAACAACTGATGATCCCTTAAAATAGTGTTAGAAACTAACTAATATAATAACTGTAAAAAATAAATTGACTTACATGAGTGATTTTCCACTGGATGACTTGAGACTATAAGTTTTTTGTTTTTTTATATAATTTTTTTTTTTTTTATATATAGTTTTAATGGTTGAGAAACTTCCGAGACTATATATATATATATATATATATATATATATATATATATATATATATATATATATATATATATATATATATATATATATATAATTTTGAAAAAACAAGAAACGATATTTTTATATATACAGGGTGCGTCAGGTATATGAGAACATATTTTCCATTTTATTAAATGATAAAAAAAATCAAACAAAAATATTCTTAATCAAAAACAATTATATAAACATGTAAGCTAAGGTATTGTTTAATAATTTCATTCAATGAAATTCCCCTCTACTTCAATGACAGCTTCGATTCGAGACCTAAACCGACTGCAAGCGCGCTTGAGATGGTCCTCATCTATGTTGTCCATCACTCTGACAATGGATGCTTTTAGAGAATCTTTAGTGTTGTGGGGGTGTTTATTAACATCTCTCTCCACGACGCCCCACACATAATAATCCAATGGATTCAGGTCTGGAGAGTTTGGAGGCCACAAGTTTGGAGTGATGTGATCATAAAAATGATCCGCCAACCATTCCTGAGTGTTTTGAGCCTTATGTGCTGGTGCAGAGTCTTGTTGAAAGATGTAGGGCCTTCCATTTGTTACTCTATCGATCCAGGGCTTAACAACAGTATCCAAGACTTCAATGTAAGCAGCAGAAGTGACTCTTAGTCCTTGCCGAAAGAAGTGTGGTGGCATCACATGTCCTTCGTTGCTAACAACCCCCAAAACCATAACAGTTGCAGGAAATTTTGTATGCATGACTGTTGGAACTTCGGAAGGGTCATTACACAGCCATCTGTCATTCCTTCTGTTTACCTTTTGATCTTGATCAAAGTTTTTCTCATCTGAGAAAAACCAAAGCATGCCTTGCTCAACAGGATGTTTCAGTTTGTTTAACAGCCTCTTGGACCTTATCAAACGATTCTCTTTGGTGGTCTCGGACATAAACTGGCCTCTCCTCATCACATAAGACTTGTAACGAAGATTTTCATGAACAGTCGTTCAAATTGTGGCTTCTGAAACATTCAGGTCTTTTGCGATGGACCTCATTGACTTTTGGGGGCTCTCATCAATAATATTCTGAACTTGATGAATAAATTCAGGTGTTCTAATCGTGTCTGACCGTTGGTCGTGCTTTTTACGTTTAGCAACCTGCTTACAATCACCATCATTTTCTTCTGACTCCCTACGAACTTTATAAACAAAAGAACGGGCGACTTTAAGAAATTGTGCTATTTGTAAATCGCTATGATCTGCCTTTATTGCGACAATTACAACCTGTCTTTTCATTTGTTCCGTTACATTATTATCTGCCATTTTTCATTATCTGCAAAAAAGAATAAAAATAATTAATATAACGTAACAATAACGACATTACGCGATGTTCTCATATACCTGATGCACCCTGTATATATTTATTGAATGAATCAAATCATAAAAATGATTTTATTCATTTAATAAACGGATGGTTTAGTAAGTATATTAAATATTCCATGAAAAATGTCAGTATATTGAAATCATATGCCCTTAATAGGGTTAAGATGAAAATTCATATACACTAAACACTAAATGAACAAAAGCAAAGAAATTCCCAAATTTTTACACTTTCATTGTCATTAAGGGTATGCGAGCACAACAGGGCTATGTATTTTACTGGTAGGAATTTTTCTCATAAAAATATAAACATTGTTACTATTTTAGCACTGTTAATATAAGCATTGCCAATAAACATTTTAACTGGTATTTTACTTACCTTTATAGTATCCTTATCAATCACGCCCGAGTGGAACCATTATTCATACGACACTAGCAGCATTGTTATGTATTAAGGAAAATGAAGGTATTCTTGTTGTATATAAGTCAATTTTTAGTTTCACACTTTAATTTATTAGAATTAACAAAATTCACCATTTTTTTATATATAAACGATTTTTACTGTAGTTTTTCAACAATACAATACATTTTTTACAATTCAGATTGAAGATCCTCAAACAAGAATTTTAAATCTTATAAATCAAAAAATGTGAACTGTAAACCTTGGTATTTTTCATTTCTCTGAAATTTTCGTTTTCTCTGAACTAAAAACAGTACCCTAGGGCTCTAATATGACAAATATGGGCAATAGAATGGCACTTTATTTCGGTTCTTACTTTGTAACCTTGCCTAAGGATTCAACACGTAGCCTACAGCCAAAGTCTAAGTTCTTACTGGATCGACCTAGGCCAAGTCGATATTAGGTAGCTTCCATAAGAACATCAGATCGATCAGAACGTTTGTCAATAAAAGAAGACGAATTATTTTGTGTGTCACAATCTGACACTCCTATTTAAGAAGATTTAGTATTTACTTTTGCCCCTGACAACGGGGGGGGGAGTAGGGAGAGGGGAAGGAGAGGGGCGAGTTAGAGGGGAGTCGCGACCGATGGTGACTGCTGAAGAGACAGCTTTTGCCCCGGCAACCGATTAATAAAAATAAATATATATATACTTCCATCCCGTCACGCAAAATTTTGGTGAGTAAAATATGTTACAATGGTCATTGTTAAGGCTTTTTTGAATTTTCTGGAAAACGAAGGTATATGGTAAACTGAAATTAAAATGCCATGAACTAGACCCTAGAACCTCTATTTCTGTCAAAAATCAGCTGAATCCATCAAATAGTTGATGAGATACAGGGTGGCACATACGTGTGTACTACGTACGTACACACAGATAACATGATTTCATGATTGAACTTTTTGGATCTCTGGGTTGCTTTGACTAATGATTCTGAAATTCTACACACTTATAGAACCTATCAAATAAAACTTTTGTGCAAAGTTTTAACTAATTTGGCTTATTGGTTTTTGAGTTATGATTGATCAAAGAAATGAGATTTCTAGCATAGACCGTTTTTGAAGTCTATTAAGGGATAGAGCGCTCTCGCGCCTCCCTTGATTTTATTTTCGAGGTTAGGGTTAGGGTCATAGGGTTAGTGTTAGGGTAAAGGTAAGGGTTAGGGTTAGGGTAAGGGTTAGGGTTAGGGTAAGGGTTAGAGTTATAGGGTTAGGGTTATATGGTTAGGGTTAGGGTTAGGGTTATAAGGTTATGTAGGGTTAGGAATGGGTTATAATGTTAGGGTAAGGGTTAGGGTTAGGGTTAGGGTTATAGGGTTAGAGTTAGGGTTAGGGTTATAAGGTTAGGGTTAGGATTATATGGTTATAGGGTTAGGGTTAAGGTTATAGGGTTAGGGTTAGGATTAGGGTTATAGTGTTAGGGTTAGGGTTATATGGTTACGGTTATAGGGTTAGGGTTAGGATTAGGGTTATAGGGTTAGGGTTATAGGGTTAGGGTTATAGGTTAGGGTTAGGGTTAGGGTTAATAAATGGATGGTTTAGTAATTATATGAAATATTTGATTTTCGATGTCAGCCTAGTAAAAATTACTAAAGGTCGGTCCGAGGACCGATCCCATAGGATAGATTTTTCACTTATAGTCGTAGAAAGGGGTTTCAGGTGTGCAAATTAATAATAACTTTCTAAATATTTTAGGGTCAATTTTAGTGAAAATAAAAATGATGAGTTATTGTATATGTTATCAATAATGATATCAATTGTTTTGTGTACTGAAACATTTGTAAATAAGCTTTTAATGTTGAGTTTCAATTTTATTATTTGTTTTTTTGTTGTGTTTGGAGTATCTGTATGGGTGGATTTTACACTGCATTTAATTGGTAGATAAGGAGTTTCTAGTTCATTAATTGTTTTGGTTAATTAGTATATAGAGGTAGTGACTTGAAAAATTATGGGACGGAGAGAGGATTTAGGTTCATGGATTTTTTTTACGGTAGCGTATAGATAACCAGGTTTATTCGGTCTTTCTTTTGTAAATATTGCGGCTTGGAAAACAATACTTTTAGTTAGGCATTTATTTTGTAGTGTGAAAAGTGTGCGAGTTATGTAGTTACAGCTTTTCTCTTTATTACTAACTTTTTCATTTCTATTTGGTGATCACTATTAGGGTTTGGGTTATTACTATTTGTAGTGCTTATATTTTGGTTCTTCTTGGTGTTATTTTTGCTATATTGGTCAATTTTTTACGCATTTTATTATTATTATTCTCTACTACTTTAGCATTTTGTTATTGTATGCCATAATTATCATTTCTTAGTTTTCACACCAACTGTATGACAGTTTTAGGGGTTTTTTTATTGAATATTCTATGCAGGGGATTGGTTACGGGGAAGTGTTTTTCAATAAGATTTAGGAATTTCTTCCCCAGTTTAGTTTTTAGTATTTGGTCATAGAGCGGTGTATACCAGATTATATTTCTTTTATTTTTAATGTTATTATAATTATTGGAGTCCTGTTTCTTATATTTAATTTCGATATTATGGTACCCACTATTATTTAGAGCTGCATTATTGACTTCTTTAATACATTTTCGTTGCTAGTGTTATTACTAAGCCTACGTTCGATAGAATTAGGAATCTGTTTTATGATTTATGGGAGGTGATTGGACTTTGGTTTTACGTATATTGGATTAGCGTTATCCTTTAAATATGGCTTGTAAGTATTTTTATTTAAGTTTAAAGTGACATCTAAAAAGTGAGTTATTTTTATGTTAGCCAGTACTTTTACTCTTAAGCCTAATTTTTATTTCCATTTGTATAATTTTCTTGAAGTTTTCTCCGTGGACTGTGTTGGAATCCCTTGCTATCTCTAATCTATCATTTCTATATAAGCCGATTATCTGTATTATCAAATGTATTTGTGAGGGTATATAAAATAAATAACCCCTACAAGATCTGATGCCTCCGCAGAGTCCAGGTCACCCATGGTCAAATCAAAGGAGTTTTTCATTTTTGTTTTAATCCATTTGTCATTATTATTGATTAAAAATGATCTACATTTTTTAATTATGTGGATTTCATCCTTGGATATATCAGTATACATCTCAGTAAACTCTAAGACGATGTTGAAAAGATCTTCGGATATGGATGGGTAGAGATCCACGATGTCAAATTGTAGAAAGGTACATTTATTTTTATTTTCGATATTATCAAACCAAATGATTGCTTCAGCAGTATTCACCCACTGGTTTAATTCTAGGTCTTTCTTTATTTGCTTGTTAATTCTGGAAAATAATTGTTTTACTAATTCTACCTATTTCGGGTTTGGTCGGATTAATTAAGCGAGTGTTAGGCTTATTGTTAAAATTACTTTTGTGGTCTTTAAATGAGATATAGGTTTCCTTAGGTTTTAATTTACTAACGTTATCGCTAATTTTTAGTCTATCTGTGATTTGTTTACTTTCAACAGTTATCATATTTATGTAGTTATATTCGCTTTTAAATTTTTTTTAAAAGTTTTTTTCGTAATGTTTTCTGTGAGCAGTTTGTTATACTCTTGTTTATTTATTTTATAATAATTCCTAGTTTTATCCGCTTTTACGAAGCTTTTGTTAGAGTTGTTTATGTTTTTTAACGATGTTGTGTAATTGTTTTGGGGAAATTATTTGTTGTTTGTGAAATTCTAAATCTTTAATTACATTTAAGATGTCATTTTCAAAGCTGATCATGATATCTATTGGTTTTGATTATTTTAGGCTTTTGAATCCGTAGGATTCTTTTATATCTAGGTGTCTATGTTTATTGTTAAGGAAGAAGTGTGCTCGTCATCGCATTCGGCGTATTAGTTCGTCCGTTTTTTTTAATTAACTTAATAATGTATCCATGCTTGCTAGGTGTTGGGATGTTTTTAAGTGATGTTTCTAAGTTAACTTTTTCCATATTTATTTTTTCAATGGTGAAATAAATTCTTATGAGAGTGCTCAACAACTTTAGGAACTAATAAAATATTATAAAGAGATATAATATTTTATGTATAGATTTTCAGTATTTACTTCAACAGTGCTCAATACGTGAGTAAGGCTAGGTAAGAAGTTGTTGTTGTTGTTGTTGTTGTTGTTGTTTTCTCATGACATCAGGTGACGTCCTCTGGGAGTCAGGCAGATACTTTATCTGTCCTATCTTTTCTGTGGGCATGATAGAACCTGGTAGTGCCCATATCCTCTCCAGGCCACATACAGCACCTGGTGTTCCCAAATGGTCACCGATTTAGTATACATTTAGTATATATATATATATATATATATATATATATATATATATATATATATATATATATATATTGACTCGTGTTTCAGGGTTTCGAATCCTGCTACCGGATTGAAGAATTATCTCTACACTGATGACTCCGGAAGGATTAAACGTATATGTATGTAGATAAACAAATATTTATATATATCGATATATATATATATATATATATATATATATATATATATATATATATATATATATATATATATATACATACATATATATATATATATAATATTAATACTAAATTAAAGATAAGCGATGTGTCCTTAAATAATAATCTATCGCGATAATATAAAGCTCAATATATTGAATAGAGCAATAAATGAAAGATGAGAATACAAAATTGTATAGATACACTATTTATTAAGACATCAAAAGTTCAACTTAACAACAACCCTGATATCTCCGTTTTTAAATCCATATTTGTAACTTATGAAAACACTAATCTGCCTGGAAACTTGAAAGTTTGGAAATGACCGCTTTACTATACATCAAACTTTGACCGATAACCTTCATCCTGGATCCTTTGAATTGGGGGTACCTTTACGCTCGCCTCTTCACATTTCCCATGGACTTCTACATACACAGAATACACGAACTCAGCTGACCACTGTCGAACACTCAGCTTTTTAACAATATTTGGACTCCTGAGTACCTTGAGTATTCTTTTCAAACGTTTTTTTTTCACTATAACAGCGTTTTTTGTTTTACAGTGACTACCCAAACTTTACGTTCCTCTCAGCCAATTGTTTTTGTTTTTGTATATATATATATATGCGTATTAATTCTCAAAGTTAAATGTTACCGGTAATATTTACAGCTACATTACCGAGTTTTATCCTCTGTTGAAAAGAGTTTGTCTTTGAAAATCCATGGGTTAAGGATAATGAAACTCCTTACTTTTGAACTTTTGATGTCTTAAGAAATATTGTATCTATATAATTTTTTATTCGCATCTTTCATCTTCTAAATATATATATATATATATATATATATATATATATATATATATATATATATATATATATATATATACATACATATATATATGATAGATAGATAGATAGATAGATAGATAGATAGATAGATAGATAGATAGATAGATAGATAGATAGATAGATAGATAGATAGATAGATAGATAAAGAGAGGGAGAGAGAGAAAGAGAGAGAGAGAAGGAGATGCCGTAGCTGTAGTTCCTAGGAGAGAAAATCTCTGATCAAAACCTGCAGCTTCATAGACATTGACTTGTTCTTCTCCATGGTGCTTAGCGAGTGAGATTAGTGTTATGTAAGATCTTTCGTCGGTATCAATAATTTCATGCGCAGACATTGATTTGGTACCATATTCGCACTTTTTTTTTACCTTCTATGCATTGGCTGGCCAAAGCCTAAAATGGTAACACTCTCAATGATTGAAAATAATAATGTCTGAATCAATTGTAATAAAGACCCTAAAACTTGTTCAGAACGGGGTCTGGCCTGGCAATTGTTTCACAGCACCGCAGCGTGAGCCACGTCGTTATTTATCCACTGCAAAAAAATCTTAGATCTATGAATATTGGTTGTTGGAACTTCCGAACATTGCTAGACATCGAAGCAGCTGAATACCGTACGTCACGGCGGTCTGCTCTTGTTGCAAAAAAAACAAACTGAAACGTTACGATATGGATGTGTAATTTACTCCTCTCCGGGAGTTAGGCACAAGGCCAGTTTTTATCCTACTCCCACAAGTAAGATGTGACCCAAGCTCGGGTCGGAAAGTGGGGGTTGAAAAGCCAGCGCCCGAGAGGTGAGCACTCTGACTATCAAAAATTGCCTGGCCAGCCCCGTCGGCATTCCCCGGTAGGGGCGCCTCAAGCAGTAAGCAATAAACTTACTCCTCCCCAAAGAGGGGAGGCAAAGTCTGGGAGGGTGGACCTCCTAGAACTGCACAGGACAATCCCATAGACCGGCGTAAATCAAGCCCCGAAGGCCAAGACAATACCAGTCTATAGGGTGCAGTATCCATCGGAACAGATACTACACTTTGATCTCGACCAAAAGGCATGTCGTAGCATTATCGGAAGTCAGGCTTAATAGTGAGGGACACTTCACTGATATTTTAGGCGGGTACACACTATGTTGGAGTGGCATGACAGAAGGCTGTAAGAAAGAACATGGCGTTGGTTTCGCTATTAGCAAACCAATTGCATCAAGGTTGAAACAAGTACCATGTGGTTATAGCGATCTTATAATATCCATGAGGGCGCCCTTGGTACACGATAGGTATTTGAGTATGTCCCAACTTTGAATTACAGAGAAGATGAAAAACTTGCGTAGTATTTATCTCTCAAACAAGTATTATTGAAGGTTCCTCGCCTCGTGCAGATAGAATTGTCATCTTTGGAGACTTCTTTTTATCTCCTTCCCACAGCGGTAATATGTGACACAAGGTCGGAAAGTGAGATTGAAAAGCCATCGCCCTAGACGATGAGCAGTCTGGCCTACAAAAAATGCCTAGGCAACCCCGTCGGCATCCCCCGGGCGATTAGCAATAAACTAACCCCTTCTCAAAGGACAAATCCTAAGTCCGGCAGAATCAAGGCCCGAAGGCCAAGACGGTACCGGTCTAAAGGGTGTAGCATCCATCGTAGATAGATACTACACTTTGATCTCAACCAAAAATAAAACGAGAAAGAACTTTGGAGACGTCAATGCATTGATGGGGAAGGATTAAAAGACTTGGAATGTGCTGGGTACGTACGGTGTAAGGTTCTATAACAGTAACGGCGTGTTACTTTTACATATGTGTACTGGGTTTGATCTTATGGTCGGAAACACTCTCTTTCAGAAAAAGCAGAAGTACAAAACAACCTGGGTGTACTTTTGCTATGTCTTTGTGGGAAAGTTGGATATTAGAGGTGCTCTCAAAGAACGCGTTATGTGTGGTGCCGATTGTTGGACGGATCACCGCCTTGTGTGAGCTAAGTTTCAATTGTGTGTACAGCCAGTTGTATGGAACACACGCATAGACCTCCAAAAGAAACTAAATGTCGGTCTTCTTAAAAGTGAAGTGGAGCTTATAGGGTATATTGAGAACATCATTCGCGAAGACGCATGGGAAGACATGTTTGTATCGCGTCAGTGCTGATATACTGAGATTTGTCGAACAAAATTACGAAGATTGGTTTATAGAAATTCAGGCCTTGCTTGATGAAAGCAGAAAAGCTCTTTCGCTATTATTGACTGGCACTAACAATAAAGATTTTCATAAGTCAAAAGCAAAGGTGCAGCATCATCTAAGGGTCATCTAAGGGTCATTTGGCCTTTGTATTGGCTGGAGCACCATTTCCAGAGGCAGGTAGGTTTACACCATTGCTTACATTTTCCCGCCTGGTGTATGAACGGGTTGATGGGCCCTTTTTATCCTGGGTGCCGGCCCGCTAGTATTTATTTTTGTTTTTATTCATATTTTTTATTATTCATTTCCTCATTGTCAACGGCTTCTAATTCTTTATTCGAAGCTGCCCTCTGTTAATAGAGGGGGTGCCTCCGTCCGCAATTCGGGAGATGTGCTGGATGGCTTGATGAGACAGCACACCATTTTTCTTTGAATAGTTGGTCAGGTTTTACTTCAAGTAAAAAGTATCCTCATGTCAGGGTCTCTGACAAACCCCTGTACAGAGAGACCGAAGACACTCGAGGGTGGTGTCTAGTAGGCATTCAAGTCCTCCCTGTTAGACTGTAGTAAAGTATGCTTGAGCAAAGCATGTGTTATAAGTCGCAGTCATCTCTAAAAAGAACCTGTGAACTATCTCCTTCAAGGGATAGTTATCTGCAATCTATGACGTAAAGAGTGTCAATCTGTGCCAGATTTTAAACGACATATGAGAGTCCATAAAGATCCTCGAATGTCGTCAGTCTCTCTGTACAGGGTTTTTTCGGGACAACCCGACATGATGATACTTCACCCTGTAAAAAAATATTTATTTATCTTTCAATAAATTACGTAAAACTTGTTCATCTCTACACTTTTTTCTTTGTTAACAAAAAAAATAAATGGGAAAAGAGACAAAGTTTGCTTGTATGAATCGAAAATTTATTAAAATAAAGAGAAAAAATAGAAAAGAAAAGAAAAGAGTTGACATGCATATTTGTTCATATGTCACATAAAAAAAGAAAATATTAGCAAATTAAAAATACACACAGTTTAACACACCTTTGCGTGTACATATTTTTGTAGATGTGAAAATTTTCTTGTGTATTTATTTTAGTTCGCTTATCAGTTGGCGATCAAATTGTACTTGAAAAAGGATTCCTTCATTTTTCTCACAAGAAAAACATTCTAGGCAGACGACACATTTTCATTAAAAAAAATTCTTGAGAATGAGCAAAAATCTGGAAACCAGCCTTCTTCTTTTCTGTTTTCCTAAGTAATACATTATCAAATATTACTTGTGTCTCTGAAAATTAAATAATTATTATTTTCTAACTTAATTAATTCTAATATTAATTTTTTTTAATGATTATTACTCCTTTTTTATCTATATTAAAAATGCGAATTTCTGGACTGCAAACCTCCAATCAAATAAGAAATACGATGACTTCAAATTCTTCTGTATATTAACTTCAATAAATCTTTTAAATAATTTAGTCGTCTTGACTAAATAGAAAATATTCTGGATCCTTGTGTCCAATATTTTAAACAAATCCTTTAAAACAGTTAGTCTTTCTTGACTAAACAGAAAATATTATGGGTCCTTGCGCCCCAAATATTCTCAATCAAACTCCAGCAAATGTCGAGATTTTTTTTTTTTTTTCAAATATAACCTTTTAAATACCGACATTTTGTCATAAATTTCTTTTCACCAACTTTTAAATAATGACATGTCGTCATAAGTTTCCTTCATAAACAACAGCTAGTATTTGAGATTTTTAAATACAATTTTGAAATTTTCATCAATCCACAGAATAACAGTTTGCAGTCCCAAATTGACACTTTCGTTCAATAAATTATCATTGAAAACTAAGAGAACTTCTCATTGTCTAGTACATTATATTTTTTAATTATTATTTAAATTTAATATTCGACATCATGATGTCGATTGTACATGTAAAGGAGTAAATGTAACGTGGGCACATAGCGTATCCACGGAGATGAAAATAAAGTGTTGACGATTCAACGCCCAGATTTCATCTGACGAAATTATCTCAGAAAAATGTTATCGTCAAATTTGTCGTCTGCCTTTGTTTACTTTTTAACAACTGTCACGTCACTCAAATCGACCAATCATATAATGACCGCAGTTTACCTCTGAAACGGATGACAAATTTGTCGTCTGCCGAAAACATTTTAACCGCGCAGTTAAATATCAATTTGAATCCGTAAAAAAACGAATCTTACAAATATTTATTTTCACTGAGCGTTTTCAATTAAAATAAGATATGGGCATTTTCAAAATAAATTCCTAAACCTGATCAAATATTTAAAATGACATAGTATTCGAAGCCCAAATCAGATCCCCTTGGCATGGCTACACATTGGCTCATTGTTCTTGGCCTTTTGGCTAAGATCAAAGTGTAGTATCTGTTCCGATGGATACTGCACCCCATAGACTGGTATTGTCTTGGCCTTCAGGGCTTGATTTACGCCGGGTATGGGTCTGTCCTGTGCAGTTTTAGGAGGTCCACCCTCCCAGGCTTCGCCTCGTCTCTTTGGGGGAGTAAGTTTATTGCTTACTGCCTGTATTTGCGCCTCCCGACCGTCTGAAATTGTTACTTTCTTGCAATGATGAGAGCAATAACCTTAAAACACTAGCGTATGTAGGTATTAATAATTTAATAATTAATAATTTAATATTTATTTATGAATATTATATATATATATATTTAGAGAGACAGAGAGAGAGAGATAGTCACTGTTCACATAGACGACCCTTTTATCACAGATCGACTCTGATGACGTCATCCATTTGTTACTTCATCATTTATGACATCACAAAGAATATCCCTGGTGCCTTCAACCTTATTATGTCATCCCTTTGTAACGTCATCCCTGTGTCACATTGTCGATGGTGCACAGAGAAAAAACAAGCAAACAAAGAAACAAACAAGATTCACAGAGTTTTAGTAGTATAATATATATATATATATATATATATATATATATATATATATATATATATATATATATATATATATATATATATATATATATATATATATATATATGGGGAAATGAAAAAGGAAAACCAAAAAATGGATGTTTTTTATGTGTACATCAACGTTTCGTCTTTATTTATATAACTTCATCAGGATGATAATATAGAGAAAAAATGTCATGCAAGTACAAATACATGTAGGGTAGACATATTGGGAGGAAAAATAAAATAAAATAATGGCCACTACTGGGTGGACGTCCGTACTTGTTGGAGAATAAAAATGAATGTTGAAGGCAATGAGTGGGGAAGAAAGTGGAAAGATGGGGGTGAGCAAGGACTACTGTGGCTGGTAGTAAGAGAAAGAGGTGGGGGGATGAGCAGGGATAAAGTGGATGGCAGAGAGGGAGTGGAGGAGAGGGAGGAGGGAGGTGTTTGACCAGATGGCTGCGGTCAAGATTGAAGGGGAAAATGTAAGTTGGAATGTTTGTGTGTGGGGGGTGTATGCAGGGAATAGAGGATGGGTAGAGAAGGAGGGGGGCTGTGATTTTGGTGGATGGGCGAAAGTTATGGTCTTAGAGAGCGTTTTGAGAAAATGAGGGAATTTAAGAAGGGAGTATGGAAAAGTGAGGATATGGGAGAAATAGTTGAGAGGGGGAATGGGTGAGGGGGAGAGGGAGGATTTGTTGTGATAGGGTATGAAATATTTGAAATATTTGGAAAATGAGAGCAATGAGTGAGGGATTGGAGGGTTGGAGGAGGGAGGTAATTGAACGGGTGGGTGTGGAATATTTGAAATATTTGGAACATGAGAAAGTTTAGTTGGACTGTAGTGTTAAAAATGTGAGGGGGAAAAAACGGAACGAGTAAGGAGAAAGTGAAGATTCATGGAGAAAAAGGAAGGGTGTGAGTAAGTGGAAAAGTGTCATAAAGGTTAGAGATGAAAATAAATGTTATCTATGATCAGGCAAGCGTTTAGTATAATATTAAAACCGTGATAATCTTGCTTACTTGTTTGCACATTAAATGTTTTCGTGGTAGGAGGAAAGGCGAACGGGGCGAGTAGTGGTACTACGAGTGGAATAAGGACTGTAGGAGTGGTGAGATGAGAGAAATAGAGAAAGTAGTAGTAGTAGCAGCATCAGCGTAAGAGAAGAAGGGTTAGGGTTAGACGATGACGTAAATAAATAAATGGCGTAAATAATGGATCAATCCGGAAACAGTCGTCTGTCTGGTCAGTTGGCATGGCAACAAGGGTTTTTTTATTGGATTATGTAAATATAGATTGATTCAGCTGCAGCAACGTTTGAAACTGTGTGTTTATTTCTTGTCGTAACTGACATCTCCCGCACCTATTCATGAAATCTCGTGAAATCTCCCTTAAATTAAAAGCACATGGAAAGTTTATTCTCTGATTTTTTGGATCTACCTTTAAACAAATTTAAAATGTCTCATCGAATGTCCGGCTGGCCGATAGCAGTAAAAAGGCGTTTCCACGAATAATGGCGATGGAGAGGCGCTCGTAAAGCCAAGTCAATTCACGATTTTCCTCGGTGTGACGTGTCATTAACAAACCAAGGCTGCCGAGGAAGTCGCGCGTTCAGGGCCTATCACTCCACTCGTCTCCACGGCAATTGGTTGAAACAGAAATCTGTCGAGAAGACCGGCATATTTTGACTGCTTGCGGCTCTCTGTTGGCACTGCTGCATGCCCAGGGTTTGTTGCCGATTCTATCACTGACGAGTGGGCAAACGTGTATTTAAACTATCAATCTATTTACCTTCACAATCGGTTAAAGACACATATGTGTGCACTAATGCACAATGGGTCACGGGTCGTCTACTAACATATACATTTTCTTTTTTGTCTTACTTTTTAAGAGTCATCATTATTGACAATGTTTTTCGTCTGTTTTGAAATGTTTAAATAATGATAGACGATGGTCTCAATTATATGTACCAGTTAACTATAGGAATCATTAAATAAAGGTCTAAATTCGGTACGATATGGGGGTGGGGTTCTTAAGAAATATAATCTCACAAAAGAGCAAACGATTTAATATGCTACCCAAAAATATTAGTAAAAACGTAGAAACAGATGAAATCAATTTAAAAATTGGACATTTTTCTAAGAACAGTGCACGAGCAGCTGTAAAATCGGTTCTCTCTATCGCTCCAAACATTTTCTCACATCTGAGGCTATTCTCTATCTCTACAAATCTACTATCAAACCATGTATGAAGTACTGTTGTCATATTTGGGCTAATGAATCTCTGTCCCATTTGAGGATTCTTGATAAGGTGCAGAAACGAATCTGTAATTTTTCTTATTCTCTACACCCGCTCTCTCACACACACAGACGTTATGTTGCTAGTCTCAGTCTTTTCTATAAATACTATTATGGCATGTGTTCTTCAGAATTATGTGATCTATTCCCCGCTTCTTTTGTTCCAGTTCGTTTGACACGTTGGCATGGTGTCTCCATCAATTCGCTGTTATGATGACTCATTGTAATACAGCTTTCTATTACAGTAGCTTCTTTCCAAGAACTACAGACTTGTGGAACTCTCTTCCTGCTGACTGTTTTCCTCCTACCTATAGACTTGGTCTTTTCAAGACTACGGCCAATAGACATCTCCTGTCTTTGCGATAATCATATTTCGTTCTTGTTAGCTCCTTACATCAAGTGGCTTCATGCCTTGTCTGAAGCGATTTCCATAAAAAATATAAAATAAAATATGTGACTCTTTATAAAAGGTATCAAGTGTACAATTACTAAACTCTGATGAAGTTTCTGTTTAACAAAAAGAAGCCAAAAATTAGTCTACCTAACCCTAACACTAACCCTAAGCCAAACATTAGTCTACTGCATGTTTCTTTTTCTTTTGCGATTTTGTCTCTTATATTTTGTGGGTTGTTCACTTCTCCCTCTTATTCTGCCTATAAATAATACTTTGTTTTTCAAAGCCCAATTGAAATAATTTTCCAACCCAACATTTCAATTTCAACATATACCTGGTGCGATATTCAACCTGGGTATGCATCCGAATTTTAGCGAACGATGAACTTTCTAGGGATATTAAATTCGCATGCAGTCTCCAGCCACATGTATATCCCGGCCAGGGGAGATGACGACATACACTGCCTAGTGTTCCCAAATGGTCACTCATCTAGTACTGATCAGGCCCAACGTCGCTTAACTTCGGCGATACACCGAGAACCGGTGTGTTAATGTGATTATGCCGAACATTTCATCATATACTAAAATATATGTTTTTTGAAAAATATGTTTTCTATGGCTGCGTATTTCGAGAGCTGTAGTCCCCCAAGAAAATGTCCCTATGACAACTAATGAACATACAGTGCATGTATTAAGTTAACTTTGTTATTTCTAGTCATTAGTGTTTGTTATTTCTGGCGTATTTATTTTGTATTTTGATTTGTACATTTAGATATTAGTTCATTTTTTTTTATTTTTCATTAATTACTTTTTCAGATTGTTTGTCGTAAATAATTGCTAGTTTTTCTTTAAAACATTCAGTCCCGCCGATGATATTATCATAAGGATAGTCCCTTGAAAATATGTTATTTATTAGTGGTTATTTTCCTACTTTTAAATTCCAAATGGTTTATTTATTTTTCATGGATTTGCTTCATTTTCGGCTGTAATGTTTATTTTATCTTTGATCTATTTGATGTATGTATGTATGTATGTATGTATGTATGTATGTATGTATGTATGTATGTATGTATGTATGTATGTATGTATGTATGTATGTATGTATGTATGTATGTATGTATGTATGTATGTATGCATGCATGCATGTATGTATGTATGTATGTATGTATGTATGTATGTATGTATGTATGTATGTATGTATGTATGTATGTATGTATGCATGTATGTATGTATGTATGTATGTATGTATGTATGTATGTATGTATGTATGTATGTATGTGTGTGTGAGAGAGAGGGATAGGGGGGTAAGGTGAGGGAGTGGGTAGTTGTAACTTATGTTCATTGGAGCTGCTGTAATCGAATGGCGTTGTACCATACACCGAAGTTAATTGATGCGATTATGAAAGTAATATTAATGGGGAGTTGATGTTGCTTTTTTTTGTTTTTGTTGTTTTGCTTTTTTGTTTGTTTGTTATTTTGTTCGTTTTTAGGTCTTTTTTGTTTTATGTCTTGTTATACCGTTCGTGTGTGAGATGACGTCATTTTTAGTGTGACATTTGTTCTATTTATCTTCCTCCCACAAGGTAAGATGTGACACAAGGTCGGGAAAGTGGGAAAGAACCAGCGCTCGAGAATTTGAGCACTCTGGCCGTTTAAAAATTGCCTAGGCAGCCCCGTCGGCATTCCCCGGTAGGGGCGCCTCAGACAGTAAGCAATAAACTTACTCCTCCCCAAAGAGGGGAGGCAAAGCCTGGGAGGGTGGACCTCCTAGAACTGCACAGGACCGACAACCCCCAATAGACCGGCGTAAATCCAGACCCAAAGGCCCGGACGATACCGGTTTATTAGGCGGGCTAAAAAAAACCCTTTTGTATTCACGTTTTAAATAAAAAACGTTTTATTATTAGCCACTCACTTGGAGTTCTCACGCAAGTCATTATCATCAATTGCTCACTGATGATAACAAGTGGTATTCCCCATCCTTACATCACTCTCCACCTCTTTTCGATAAGCAATGCAAATCATGTTGCTTTATCACAACAGCCGTTTTTCGTTGGTTTATCGCTAGTAACCGTTGGTCTTCTCTAGAATTTCAGAGGCACTACGTCTCCCCAAAGTTCAAGTACTCTCTGCACCTTTCCAGTGGAGGTTTGTTCGGTGCTCTCTCTCTCTCTCCTCGACCTTTTCATCCTTTTTCACCCTTCATGGAAGTTTTGTGTGAAACCAGTTGAGGATGATGTCATCACATTCATGTTTGTAGGACTTTTTTGTTTGTGGAGACAGGAGGCAGTTTAATGGATTTCTGACAGTTTTCACTTCATTTGGGACCGTGTGATGTTCTTTCGCTATTTTTTGTGCTTTTTTCATTTAAAATTATCTGTGGTAGATTCGTGTTCGTTGGTTATGTTTGTTAGTTTCTGCATTCAAGGATTTTCCTTATGACTTTAGCTGTTTTCATTATTATCGTTCGTTCTATGTTCTCAATGTTCCTTTTTATTTATATTTCCCCTAGTTGTTTTTTTGTCCAGTGTTTTCAATACTGTTCCCAGTACTCCTACAATTATTGGTATTATAGTGATTCTTTTCATGTTCCATATTTTTTTCAGTTATCTGGCCAGTTCCATATATTTGCTTCGTGTTTTTTTTGTTTTGTTTTTTTTTACCCCCTTGATCTTCACTCTATGATCTGCTGGGACGGCGAAATCTACAATTTGGCAGTTTTTTTCCTTATTTTTATTTTTTAAATTTTTTTTTACTTGAGTTCACCCCAGACAAAGCACAATGCCACTGAGACGTAAATGGCTGCTGTTGATTAGGGGAATCTTATGTGGGGAGTTTTGCAGCGAGATGCTTGTTTACATTACATTTAAATGTCTGTATGTAAGTACGGTCAGAAGAACGGCAAGCAGGAAGGGAATTCCAAAGGCTAGCAGTACGAGAAAAAAGGGGCTATTAGAGTAGAAAGCTCTCCGGCATTTGGGGATCTCAACAGTGAAGGGGTGTGGGATCTTGCTGACTGATGGGTGACTGATGGGTGTATATTTACGAAGAGGGGCCTACTAGATTAGAGACTCTTTAGAGAGAGAGAGAGGGAGAATGGTAGTTTGCTTGAATATATATATATATATATATATATATATATATATATATATATATATATATATATATATATATATATATATATATATATATATATATTTATTTATTCTGGTACAGAAAAATTAGTACAACATTCGTACCGTCGGTTTCAAGCACGGAAGGTCTTACCCATCCGGCTCTCTTCAGCTTCTGTTGTCATCTGTTTTGGAAATGTGAGGTCACATGACACTCTTGTTGGGACGCGTTATTTGCTCAGTGTGTTGTGTGTGTTTGTTTAAATTTGAATTTAGTGTCATAAGGCCGTTGAGATTTAAAACACGGGAGAAGAAAGAGAATTCGAGATTAAAGGGAATAAAAAGGGGAATAAAAAAGGGGGGTAAAAAATAAAAATAAAAAAATATATATATGAAAAAAAAAAATATATATATATATAAATAAATATAAAAAAACATATATATATATAAAAACATTTTAATACTAAGAATAAAGGAATAAAAAAGGAATAAAAAAATATTTTAATACTAAGAATAAAGGAATAAAAAAATAAAGGAATAAAAAAAAAAAGAAAAGAGAAAAAGAGTATAAAAAGGTATAAAAAGAAGAAAAAAAGGGGGGGTTAAAAAATATATATATATATAGAGAATAAAATGTAGAGAATAAAAAAGAGCGAGAGAGAAAGAAAGAATAAAAATAGAAAGAATAAAAATAAAATATATAAATAAAAATAATAATAATAAAAAAATAATAAAATTAAAAATAAAAATTAAAAATTAAAAATTAAAAATTAAAAATTAAAGATTAAAAACAATAAAAATAAAGAAAGGGTTTCTCTGAAATTCCCGTGAGCCAAATTATGAATTTGTATCATTAGCCGTTATATTTTTGAAGGTATGCGTTCTAAAAACCGTTGGTGTGTAAGAATCTTTTCTCCAGATTGGAGAGATTTTTAATGAAGAAATTCGGATCTAAGGGAGGTAACTAAGATGGAAATATGAAATATTTGAGTTTGTTAAAATGGGTTTGTATATTAATCTGGTGGTTGATAAAAGATAAAAAATAAAAAATTAAATATTTTTGCATTTTGGTGAAAGTCGAAGTTATTGCTCTTGGAATTTATGTGGATATAGTTTGTTTAAATGGATTTGTAGAGTAATCTAGTGATTGATGATTAATTAAATTAAATATTTTTGTATTTTTGTGAAGGTCGGAGTTTTTGCTCTTGAAGTTTAAGTGGATATAGGTTGATGAGGTGTTTGTTCGTTTTTATTGTGTTTATATTAGTAGAGGGGGGGGGTAGTTAGACATTATGTGAATCGGTCAGACCAGTTTATAAGCAATGCTTGCCTCTTGTGTACACATCCCTTGAATATTTCATCGCGGACTTAAATGTATTCGGATCGATGATGGCTTTTGAAATGTGGTATTTTTCAGCGTCACATAGAGGACATCTGTTTATGGCTGGAGAGAAGGATGGTTTTCTCTCAATTATTTTCCATTTGATGGTGAAGGGTGTGTTTTCTTCTTTAAGCTGCCATATTCGGGTCGCGAGTGCCGTATTAGCCTTGTTTTTGTATCTGAAGGAGTTTCTGTGTGCATATAGCCTTTGTTTGAAATTTCCCTTCGTCATCCCAATATATTTTTCTGCATTACTGGTATTCTGGTCTGTGACGGTTGCTTCATAAATGATTGAATTGATTTTGCAATTTCCCTCCAGGGGGCAGTTGTTTTTGTCTTGGCATGAGCAGCCTGCGTTTGTAATTGTTTTGGGTTCTGCAGAGATAATTTTTCTTATTGAAGGGGCAGTGGAATAGCTGATCTTAACAGAATTTCTGTTAAAAATTCTGTTAAGATCAGCTATTCCAACGGTTTTTAGAACGCATACCTTCAAAAATATAACGGCTAATGATACAAATTCATAATTTGGCTCACGGGAATTTCAGAGAAACCCTTTCTTTATTTTTATTATTTTTGTTTTTAATCTTTAATTTTTAATTTTTAATTTTTAATTTTTAATTTTTATTTTTAATTTTATTATTTTTTTATTATTATTATTTTTATTTATATATTTTATTTTTATTCTTTCTATTTTTATTCTTTCTTTCTCTCTCGCTCTTTTTTATTCTCTACATTTTATTCTCTATATATATATATATTTTTTAACCCCCCCTTTTTTTCTTCTTTTTATACCTTTTTATACTCTTTTTCTCTTTTCTTTTTTTTATTCCTTTATTTTTTTATTCCTTTATTCTTAGTATTAAAATATTTTTTATTCCTTTTTTATTCCTTTATTCTTAGTATTAAAATGTTTTTATATATATATATGTTTTTTTATATTTATTTATATATATATATATATTTTTTTTTTTCATATATATATTTTTTTATTTTTATTTTTTACCCCCATTTTTTATTCCCCTTTTTATTCCCTTTAATCTCGAATTCTCTTTCTTCTCCCGTGTTTTAAATCTCAACGGCCTTATGACACTAAATTCAAATTTAAACAAACACACACAACACACTGAGCAAATAACGCGTCCCAACAAGAGTGTCATGTGACCTCACATTTCCAAAACAGATGACAACAGAAGCTGAAGAGAGCCGGATGGGTAAGACCTTCCGTGCTTGAAACCGACGGTACGAATGTTGTACTAATTTTTCTGTACCAGAATAAATAAATATTATGCTCTTAATTTTTAACTTTGATTCTTAATTAATCGAGCACTCTGCTGGGATTTTTCCTACCATTCTACAAAGAATTTATATATATATATATATATATATATATATATGTGTGTTTTATTTATTTATTTGCCCTGTTTGTTTCAGATTCTAGATTTTAGATTTTTTGGTTTTTGTTTTTTAGATTTTTTAATTTTTTAATTTTTAATTTTTAATTTTTAATTTTTAATTTTTAATTTTTAATTTTTAATTTTTAATTTTTAATTTTTTAACGGCCTTAATTTTTGAAATGTTAAATTTCTTTCCTTCTTCTTCTCTTTCTCTATCCCTCCACTTCATTCTCTCTAAATATGATCTGAGGTTAAGATCGGATTCGCACTCTGCCTGATGAGATCTCAGTTTATAGTAACTGTTGATCGATAACATCGACATGCCAGTGTCGCAGATTTTGTACATGTCTGTGTAAATAAATTATCATATATATATATATATATATATATATATATATATATATATATATATATATATATATATCTTCAAGCAAACTACCATTCTCCCCCCCTCTCTCTCTCTCTCTCTATATATATATATATATAGAGAGAGAGAGGGGGGGAATGGTAGTTTGCTTGAAGATATATATATTTATATATATATATATATATATATATATATATATATTTATATATATATATATATATATTATATATATATATATATATATATATATATATATATATATATATATATATATATATATATATATATATATATATATATATATATATATATAAAATAATATTTCGTTATAATAGCAACAAAACATTATCCTCTTTTTTGTCAAGCTGTAAAAGAATTTTTTTTAAATTATTGTAAGACACGTGATTCTTTTTTATGTACACTTTTGTTTGTCCCAAACAAGGCATGGTGCCACTGAAGCGTAATGGGTTACTAGGATAGGGACCGGATTTATAGGAGGCAACCTGGGTGGGGAGTTGGGCAGCAAGATATTTGTTAACAATACATTTAAATTTGTGCATGTCGGTACGATCGGGGAAACAAGGAACATAGAGGGAATTCCAAAGTAAAGCGGTCTTAGGAGAGAGATATTAGAGTAGAACACCTTCCGGCATCTAGGGACCTCTAGAGTGAAGAGGTGGGATTTTGCTGTTAGTCGGGTAGTCAGAGTAAACAAATATTCATAAAGATTTAATTTATTATCGATTTTTTAGAGGACATATTTTTATATTTGTATTATTAGACTAAAACTTTATACTAAGCTTTTTTTCTTATATATTTTATTCACACAAAATACAGGCTAGAATATTCCTTAATTTAGGGCGTGAGTTATGTGCTTCTACATCGTTGTCTACATATGAAATATTTTCGTCTTTAATTTAAAAGAGTGACATTAAAGGGGGAGATAATTCAAACTTTTTACAAACTTTTTTAACTTGCTAAAAAATAGATTTGTATCTTGATTTTAATGTTAAATTCAATGTATAGGGTATTTATTTTAAATATTAAAAATGTTATTATACATTAAAGCCTTGGATAAATAAAATCAAGATTAAATGATTAACTAACAGAAACATTAAAATCAAGATAAAAATGTATTTTTTAGCAAGTTAAAAAAAGTTTTTAAAAAGTTTAAATTATCTCCCCGTTTCAAGTCACTCTTTTAAATTAAAGACGAAAATATGTCATATTTACACAACGATGCGGAAGCACTGTAAGTTATGCTTGAAAAAAAAACCCATTGTAATTATTGCAATCAACCGTAATTTACAATTAAATGAACAAGTCACCCATTTTACAATGAACTGAACAAGTCACCCATCTCTCACTTAGCTATCTGTGTACTTTTCACCGACTCTCTAATATGTTTAATATCTCTTTAACCATTTAGATCAGGGGCGGGCAACCTTTTCAGAGTGAGGGCCAGATAAGACTTTTGGAATGAGATCGCGGGCCGGAGTGAAAAACGAAATCTTAGAATTACTAGATTTTGTTTACATGAATAAATTGTACAAAAATTGCATTGGACACTCTACAAATCTGATATTTATTCTCAGGAGACTTCTGTATGTGACGTTATAAAAGGCGCCGATGAAGAGCCATTTTGGAATCATAAAAAAATAATGACGGGGGAAGTAGCAAGTTGATCCAGCATTCGTTTTGACACACCTCACATAAGTTCTGTTTCATGCCCTTTCCTCGTCTCTCGTTTCCTCTTTGCCTCTCTCTTTCTCTTTTTCTATTTTTATCTCTTAATAGTTAAAGAAAAATGAAATATACATGCATCATCGCTCGCTGATATTCATACATTTTTATCCCACTGTAAATCTTAATTGAAACTTACTTTTACGTCTATGTCACAAAATGATATTAGTTTTACTGGGAGGTCCGTGGGCCGGATTGCAATAATAAAGCCTAGCAGGGTGGCGGGCCGGACGCTAAGCCTTCGCGGGCTGGATGTGGCCCGCGGGGCGGAGGTTGCCCGCCCCTGATTTAGAGAAACAGTTGTTCTCTCTTTTCAGCTAATTTACGGTGAGCTTGTATAAACCGTAAACACGTATGTAAAATAGATAGCAAATTAATAGGCCTCTTTACTCCTGTATTATCTATAATATTATATTTTATTTTTATTTTTTTATTTATTTTTTATTTATTTATTTTTTTTTTTTTTTAAATTTTATTTTATTTTATTTTACTCTACTATACTTCCTTTTATTTTTTATTTTATATAAATATTTTTGACGGTAAAGTGGGGGGGAGTTAAAATGTGTGGGGGGGGGGTTGAGACCATACCGGTGCCGCCGTCCATGCTTACTATCATCTGTTTCTAATATTAAAGTTAACAAAACAAAATACTAAGTTCTCTTAAAAAAGAATTGATATTAGATTTAATCTTCATGGATACTTTTGCCGAGTTGGTATACCGTAAATTGTAATGTAATTTTAAAACTACAACTAGAATAATCTTATAGGATGACGTTTTGAGGAAAGGGAATTTGGAACATTGGAAAGGTACACCTCCACAAAAGGCTATCAATGAATTTGCACAATATATTGTTTGTTTTACAAGCGTCACAGAATATATATATATATATATATATATTTTTTTTTCCTCCCAATATGTCTACCCTACATGTATCTGCACTTGCATGACATTTTTTCTCTATTTTATCATCCTGATGAAGTCTTATAAATAAAGACGAAACGTTGATGTACACATAAAAAACATCCATTTTTTGGTTTTCCTTTTTCATTTTCCCATATATATATATATATATATATATATATATATATATATATATATATATATATATATATATATATATATATATATATGAAGTTAATCCAACAAAAGATATAAAAGGCAACTAATATCTTTTAATTAGTGAAACATCCGGATAAAGACTGAAGCTCAATATACTGGATAGAGCATTAATAGCATAATATAAAATGATATAATAAAATAAGGTCCGAATCAAATTTTATTAGAATTCAAAATTTGTATGACTTGGATGGATTGTATAACTTTAACAAATAAGTATGTTTTTGGCTTGATATATTTGATGTGTTATGTACTTTTATGTATTTTTGTATATATTTTTATATATTTTCAAAGTGTAATTTTATCACCTGCAGTAATGTCACTGCGGTAATGGGCCTCTGAGGAGAAGAATTATCTTTGAAAACTCATGAGTTAAGGAAGTTGAGATACTTGCCTGAACTTTGAACTCTTATAAAATTTGATTCGCACCTTATTTTATTATTTCATTTTATATTATGCTATATATATATATATATATATATATATATATATATATATATATATATATATATATATATATATATATATATATATATATATATATATATATATACTCCTGAAGAACCAGCCGAATTAATAAGAATTTTTCCCCTCACTCTTATCTCACATGTACTCATGCACATGTACTCATGCACTTACATGTGCACGGATGTTAGTATAGTCCCAATTATACTCCCATTCTATTACATCCCTTATTTCCCAATCACCCCTGACCCCTCCCCTATAATATTTTTTTATAAGGAGTTTTTCTCCCCCTAAAATTTACCGTTGTCCATACCTTCCCATCTGCTCTCCCTCCTCCCCTTCTACCCTACTCATCTCCTTGCGAGATGTTTTCTTAAAAAACCTCTTGAAAATTAGCCTTGACCATATTCAACTTTCGTTCGAAACTTATACATGCTTCCATCTTATTTTTATTTATAGTTCTAAGTTCTTAATTCATACTATTATTATTGATTATTTCTTTCATATTTATCCCATATTCTTATTTTGTATTTCTAATTTTTATTATCATCTCCTCATTATTACCTCGGTTTTTATTTTTAATTATACCTTTATTATTTCTAATTTTGCCTTTATTCTAAATTCTTTAGTTAACTATTTTATTTTTTTATTTCTTTATTTTTATTTACTTATTTATTTTTTTTTTTTTAATTTTATTCATTTTTTATATATTCTTTACAAATATATACATATATATATATTTATTTATTTATATTTCTATTATTCTACTTAATTTTATTTCTTATTATATTTTATTTTTTATTTTATTTTTTATTTTTATTTTTTATATATTTATTTTTTTATTATTATTATTTTACTCTACTATACTTCCTTTCATTTTTTCATTTTTCATTTTTATTTTTATTTTTATTTTTTTATATTATTTTTTATAGTTTTTCTTTTTTATTGTATATTTTAATTTTTTATTTTTTTATTTCTTATCCTTTTATTTTATTTTTCCTTTATATATTCTATTTTTATATTTTATATTATATTTTACTTTATTTTATTCCTTATTTTATTTTCATTTTATCTATATAATTTTCATAATGTTTATAATGTTTTATTATTATTATCGGCTTATCTTTATATTTTTTATTTTATATTTGTAACTTATTCCTTTTTCTAATATTTGTCCATCCTATCAATAGATGTTCCTCTAAGACGAACTTGTTTTTTCTTCCTTGAATTTTCTGTAAGATGTGCTGCTAAAGGCGCTGATGAAGACGTTTTGGAGTGGCTTTGTAAAAAAAAAATTTTTTAATTTAAAAAATTAAAAATAAAGTATTTCCAGAATGTTTATGAAACGACCGTACGCCATACTAGACTTGTTGATCTAATTCTTTGAACAATTGGAATGTTCTAATTCATTAAATCCGCTTATATATATATATATATATATATATATATATATATATATATATATATATATATATATATATATATATATATATATATATATATATATGAATAAAAATAAAAATGAGGATAAACTGATCCAACGTTATTGTAGACTTCGTCGGGATGAAGAAAAATGCAGAAAAATCATGCAGTTAACAATTTTGATTTGCTGTGGATGAGAACAAGAAAAAAATGAAAATATATTCGCATATTACATATACATACACTTGTATAATCATAAATACTTTTAATAATTATCGATCAATTAATAATACACAAATAAAGAACTAAATAAATATAAATAAACACATTTATACATAAATGAATTAACGAGTTATATTATTTCCAACTCACTTTCACACATATTTCCACATATTACATAAAATGTATTGATTAATAAATGAGACACATATAAAGTAATCAAATAAATAGCAATAAATTAATACATTCACACTTGAATAAATAAAATAATAGGTATGATATCCCCCTCTTTCCTTATGCCAAAACATTTCTTTTTTAATCAGAATTTGCGTTTAAAAATAATAAAAATCTCCACGCTTTTACATTCATATAAAAATTATAATTGTTTTTCTTTTCATTTTCTTTTTTCTTTCCCTTTTTTCAGAGCATGACAAGAAATTCAGACTTCTACCACATCCACAATCGGCCAAGCTCGGCTGTGACATATTTTGACCCAGACAGGCTCCCTAGCTAAAAATAGATATGGGAACTAATAAATCCATTCACTTTTCGTTCCCCTTGAACTGCACAGACTGCTGCTGATAACGGACTAGCCTAAATTGCGATTTTCATTTTTTGCTTGTTCTCATCCACAACCATGCCGAAATTTGGACAATTTGTGACAAATCAAAATTAATGACTGTATGATTTTTCTGCATTTTTCTTCATCCTGAAGAAGTCTACGATAAAGACGAAACGTTGATGAATACATAAATAATATAGTTTTTGGCTTTCCTTTTTCATTTTCCATATATATATATATATATATATATATATATATATATATATATATATATAATCGAGGAAAAGTAAACATCCACATAATAGAAATCCAAAGAATTTCAACCGGGTGTATAAAAAGTGTTCAATATCAAATATATATATGATTATTTTTATTCATACGGACATGTACAAAATCTGCGACACTGGCATGTTGATGTTATCGATCAACAGCTGTTAGAAACTGAGGTCTCATCAGATTGGATTTTAACTCTCCCTGATGAGATCTCAGTTTCTAACAGTTGTTGATCGATAATATCGACATGCTAATGTCGCAGATTTTGTACGTGTCTGTATAAATAAAAATAATTATATATATATATATATATATTGAGACCCCGGCCACCTAGCTATGAGCAAATAGCGTCGCCAACCTGCAGTGCCTAGCATGGCGACTATGGAAACCGGTGAGGAATTCATTCACCAGGAGTAAAATAAAATAAATTTTTTTAAAAGTTGTGGTGACGAAACCATCATCATATTCATTTTATACATGCTGCTGCTGCTGCTGCTGCTGATGATGATGACGATTAAATTTAATATTTGCTGATCGCTTTATGTAAAAAAGGATTCAACTAAATAACGATTTTAAAGCTTTGTGTCTAACAGACGAAACTATCGGCATATGTTGGACGACTTTTAGAAATTTACTTCTAAACTAACGGATCTCTGCCCAGCTCTTTGTTTATCCATATATTGCTCAAATTAACCCTTACCACTTTCTCTCATGTTTTTCTTGGTATTCCCCTGCCAACTGACCCTGCTACCTCAACTGTTCTACATCTACTAACCCAGGCACTCTCATTCATTCTTTTTATGTGACTGCATTCATCTCCCTATACTGTCCAGATTTAATATTCCTCTGAGCTCATCAGATCTAAGCTTGTTTTTAAGACTCACATTACGCATCCATCGTATCATTGCTATATAATTTTTCTCCATGTAACGCATGGCCTCAACTGACTAGGTTTCAATTATTTTCATCATCACACTGCATACACATACTTAATAGACGCTTTCTTTTGGTCAACAGCGGTAATGCTCTGCTGGTTAGTAATGGCAAAAATTCCTTGAATTAATCAATTCACTCCTAATTATCATAATGGTGACAAAACTTCTGAACAACCTCAATAGCCTCGTCATCCTGATATATTTTCCCCACATCTGAGCTTTCATCCGTCTCCATTGTTTTACACTTCTTGCACATCTATCAACTTATCAGACCATGTATGTATGTGTATCTGTTTAAAACAGAAGAGAGGAACTGATGGCCAAGTGCAGACATAAATTTAAAATTAAAATTAATAGTAACTCTTAATTATAGATTTATAGTAATCCTAAATTGTGGATCTACTTCAATTTGGTCCGTTCGTATGTCTCTCAAGTTAGAATTTATTTATTTTTATTATTTGTTTTCAGTTTGAATGTTTATTCTCAACTATTTTTGGATTACGATACCATTTCCCTAACCCTCTACTCCTTCTTTCTTTATCTTCTTATTTTTATTGTTATTGGCAATTTATTTATTCTACTTCTATTTCTTCCTTTGATCTTCCCTACCTATTTGACTTTATCTTATTCTATCTTATATTATTTTTACTTTGAATATGTATTATTATCATTATTTGCATCATTACTTCTATTATCATCATTACTATTATCATTATTATTATTATCATTATTATTATTATTATCTATTATTAACTATTATAAATTATTATTGTATATTATATATTATCAGTATTATCATTATTAACACTAGTATTACTATTACGATTACTAGTATTATTATTATTACTACCACTATTAATATTATCATTGCTATTACTATAATTATCTTGATTATTTTATTTTTCACACACTTCCCACGGTTAACTGAACTTATCCCAATGCTACCATCTATTTGTAGCTCATAATTTATCTTTTCATAAGCGGCCTTTTGAGCTTTTTCTCTTCCTACTGCTAGTGTTTAAAATATTTGTACTTGTGTGTTATTACTTCAGACCAATCATCCTGAGGAAGTCTTGAAATAAAGACGAAACGTTGATAAATACATAAATAATATTTTGTGTTTACCTTTTTTTCATTTTCCATTACGTTGGAATATTTTTTCAATTTGTTATCATATATATTTATGTGTATATATATATATATATATATATTAACACACATATATATATATATATATATATATATATATATATACATATATATATATATATATATATATATATATATATATATATATATATATATATACATATATATATATATATATATATATATATATATATATATATATCCTCCACTCTATAAATAAAAGTCAATGGTGAGTGTTTTTTTCTTTAGGTCATCAGAAATGATAATAGTAATTTATATGGGAAAAATTAAATTAATGACGTAATTGTATGAAAGTATATGAATATTTTATTAGTATATCAAGATAAATAGGGAGTGTGAACAATAATAAAGCATAATTTCTATTATCTGTCATTTTGGATAGAGACTTACAATAGTATATATATATATATATATATATATATATATATATATATATATATATATATATATATATATATATATATAAATGCAGCAACATTTTTGTAAGTAACGTATACATTTTATTAGACAGACGAACAACACAGGTAAGGAAGACTTCTTTTTTTTTGTTTAAAAAAAATTTTTTTTTTCTTAAATAACTAATATAAGTTAGCAAAACATTTATATGGAACAAAACTTAGATTTAATATATGGAACGTTTATGTTTTTGTCTTTTAAGGGAAGTGGGGTCTTATCAACTCTGCTGGGAAGCCATGAAATTAAATACTGTCTTGTTTTTAAATTCCCGAAACAGTTTTTCATGGTAAACAACTGATGATCCCTTAAATAATGTTAGAAGCAAACTAATATAATAACTGTAAAAAATAAACTGACTTACATGAGTGATTTTCCACTGAACGACTTGGGACTAAAATGTTTGTTTTTTTTTAAGTTTTTTTTTATAGATATACTTTTAATGGTTGAGAAACTTCCGAGACTATATATATATATATATATATATATATATATATATATATATATTTAATACACATTTTGCGTGCATGCGCGTTATCTCATATTTAAAAAATGAATTAGCCGTTATAACAATACAACGTTCATTTCCCACCTAAGGACTTCAACAAACATACGGAACTATTCGAAATATTGCAACTTCTATTCATACTCTGAAGATGCGAGGTTTCTCTCGAAATTATCAGTCAAAAGTTCAAAGTGTAAAATGAAAAAAAAATCTGTTCTGATTTCATTTTATTAATAAATATTGCATCTAAACATGCTTTAAGCATGTTCAGATGCATATGTATTAATAAAATAAAATCAGAATAGATTTTTAGCCTCATTTATTATTAAATTCGTAAAAAGATGTTTAAAAAGAAAATATGAACTTTCCTATCTTAATATATATATATATATATATATATATATATATTTATAATATATATATATATATATAATATATATATATATATTTATAATATATATATATATATTTATTATATATATATATATATATATTTATAATATATATATATATTTATTATATATATTTATTATATATATATATATATATATATATTTATAATATATATATATATATATATATATTTATAATATATATATATATATATTTATTATATATATATATATATTTATAATATATATATTTATTATATATATATATATATATATTTATAATATATATATTTATATATATATATATATATTTATAATATATATATATATTTATTATATATATATATTTATTATATATATATATATATATTTATTATATATATATATATATTTATTATATATATATATATATATATATATATATATATATATATATATATATATATATATATATATATATATATAATATTCAATAAATTCTAAAATCTTAACTTTTTTTTGAAGGCGTTCGTTGATAATTATTTTTTTTCCATGTATTTGATGTATATAAATATATATAGTGTGTGACAATTTCATTTAATAACATTTTAATTTTATAATCTGGCCTTTAAAATTGATGTTTGCAAAACCAGAATGTTATAATAAATGAGTTATACTTTGAATGCAAATATTTACGCCATTATGCATTTTGCTGTTTTGTGTATGTGGGGGGAGGGAGTGAATAAAATGGCAGGGTTTGTTTTGATATTTTGTATCTTTTTCTTAGTTTGTTAAGTTGTCACTAAAAAAAAGAAAGAAACATTTAAAAAACTTACTCCCTCCTAAATGATCAGATTCTTGGTCAAAGGGAAGTAACTCTGGGTAATGTTCCTAACTGAACTTAAAGTAAGTCTGTATGTGTTGTTTCCATTTACTTGTCTCGCCACGCGTTAGAGCATGGACGGCGGCACCTTTTGACTTAGCCCCCCCCCCCCCCCCCCCACACCCATTTTATAACTGTCCCGCCGGTCCTGTAGAGGCATGGTCGATTTTTAATGTGGAGAAGATTCAGCTCCTTTAAAAAAGGGCATTCTGGATTGCAACAAAAATTTAAATTACCTTAGTCCAGAAGGATTTCTCCTTTACTGACCGAGGACAGAAAATATAAAAAAACAGAACAGATACTACACTTTGCTCCTAGCTGAAAAGCCAAAGCTGGGAAGTTTGGATTTGTTTCTATTTGTTTGCCTCCCCGCGAGGACAAAGTTAGACACAAGGTCGCTTTTTTACTGAGGGGAAAATCTAGCTTCTCAAAACGGGAACAAAAAAATTAAATGTACTCAGTCTAGAAGGACTTCTCCTTCACTAACCGAGGACAGAACAAACTTAGTGCAGCATCAAAACAGATACTACACTTTTTCCAAGCCAAAAGCCCAAGTTATTATTTGTTGTGATAGGGCAGGGCAGTTTTGTGCAGTTTAGTAAACATCGGCAGATAATCCACATGAAGTAACGACCAATAGATTAAAACATTTTAATAAATGTATCTATTTAATAAAATAAAGTTTATTTTCAATAAAGTAATATTTGGGCCAAAATATTGTAATAAAATATAGTTTATTTTCAATAAAGTAATATTTGGGCCAAAATATTGTAATAAAATAAAGTTTATTTTCAATAAAGTAATATTTGGGCCAAAACATTGTAATAAAATAAAATTTATTTTCAATAAAGTAATATTTGGGCCAAAATATTGTAATAAAATATAGTTTATTTTCAATAAAGTAATATTTGGGCCAAAACATTGTAATAAAATAAAATTTATTTTCAATAAAGTAATATTTGGGCCAAAATATTGTAATAAAATATAGTTTATTTTCAATAAAGTAATATTTGGGCCAAAACATTGTAATAAAATAAAGTTTATTTTCAATAAAGTAATATTTGGGCCAAAACATTGTAATAAAATAAAGTTTATTTTCAATAAAGTAATATTTGGGCCAAAATATTGTAATAAAATAAAGTTTATTTTCAATAAAGTAATATTTGGGCCAAAATATTGTAATAAAATATAGTTTTCTTATTATTATGTTCGTTTTATAACATTTTAAATCATAAAAAAAAAATCACTATCAATTTCAGAAACTATATTTTATTACAATGTTTTGGCTAAAATGTTACTTTATTGAAATAAACTTTATTTTATTACAATGTTTTTCTTTCAGAAACTATATTTTATTAAATAAATACATTCATTAAAATGTTTTAATCTATTGGTCGTTACTTCCTGTGGATTATCTGCCGCTGTTTACTAAACTGCACAAGTGCCGAAATTTCGATACAACGTTTGTAAACAGGATCTGTCTGCCAAAAAAAACTGGCGAGAAATCATATAGAGTTTTAAGTTTAATTTACATCGAAAACTGAAACTCCAGCTATAAATTGAAAAGATTATTTTTATTTAATTTGTTTTTAACTTTTCTTATCTTGAAAATGTGCTACTTAATCTATTGAAGAATTCAAATTAAATCCAGTAAAATTGTTATTACAGTTGAGTATTGATTTACTCCTCTCCAGGAGTTAGGCACAAGACCAGTTTTTTATCTTACTCCCACAAGTAAGATGTGACCCAAGGTCGGGAAAGTGAGGTTTAAAAATTGCCTGGGCAGCCCCGTCGGCATTCCCCGGTAGGGGCGCCTCAGGCAGTAAGCAATAAACTTACTCCTCCCCAAAGGGGGGAGACGAAGCCTGGGGGCGGGGTAAACCTCTTAGAACTGCACAGGACAGACCCATAGACCGGCGTAAATCAAGCCCCGAAGGCCAAGACAATACCAGTCTATGGGGTGCAGTATCCATCGGAACAGATACTGTAAAAAATTAAATTAAAAAATTTAATTTTAAACCTTTTATTAAAATTTTTACCTCTTTAAATGACTAAAAAAAAACTAAACTACTGTTGCGCAAGACGAGTTCATCTATACACCTCTTTTTTTCCTGGTAACAAAATGGGAAAAAAGACAGACAAAATTTGCTTGTGAATCAAAGAATCGAAATTTATTTACAAATAAATAGAAGAAAAATGGTTAAAAAGAAAATAGGTTGACATGCATATTTGTCCATATGTCATTTAAAAAGAAAACAGGTAACAAACAAAAGTACTCACAGTTCACAACAAATATTTTTTTTTACAGACGTGGAAATTCTGTTTTTACAGACGTTGACATTCTCTGGCATATATTTTTTTCATTTCGCTCATCAGTGGAGATAAAGTTTGACTTGCAAATGATCTTTCATTTTGTTCGACCAAGGGCTGAGCAGACGACATCTTTCTTCGGTTTTTTTTTTTTTACTCAAGTAATAAATTTACAAATATCACAAGAGTATCTGAAATCAAAAACTTATTATTTTCTAACTTAATTAACTTAATTAATTCTTATATTAATTTTTATAAATAATTATTACTCCCTTTTTATATATAAGATGTGAATATTTGGACTAACAGACGAATTCCAATCAAAACAAAAACGTTAGATGACTTTTTTTCTTTTTCGTCTATCTCTGATAGACGAAAATTGAATTCAATAAAACCTTTTAATATCTTAGTCTTTCTGACTAGATAATAAATATTATCGATCCTTTGTCGATAATTTCCAATCAATTCTTTAAAACAATTAGTCCTTCTGACTAAATAATAAATATTATCGATCCACTGTCGATATTTTTCAATCAATTCTTTAAAACAATTAGTCTTTCTCTTTTAGACTAAGTAAAATCAACGACTCTTTGTCGTGATTATATTTTTCGATTATAACTTATCGTCGTAAGTCTTTTTATAAACAATGGTTTATATTTGAGTTTTGTCAAATACAAACTTGTAATTCTAGGACCTCTTCCTAGAATTATAATTAAAATTAGTCATCAACTTAAAACATATTGTCTCATGTCCAAATTAAATACACATCGAAACTAAGTTATTTTAATAAATCTTTTAAATTATAAATTAAATTAATTTTCGACATAATAATGTCGATTTTACATAAAAGGGAGTTATCTAATTAATTATCGAAGACACAATTTTCCTAAGGAAAGAAAATTCTGTCCACGGAGACAAATTAGATGTTAACAATTCAACATCTCAAATTTATCTCAAGAAATTATCTTCAAAATATTTTAACAAGAATTATGTATTTTGCCTTGTTTACAATTAGAAACTGACACGTCACTCACATTGACCAATCAGAGGACGAGCCTGAGTCAATCACAGATTCAATGAAAAAAGTCGTCTGCTCTGAACAATTTAGGCGCGGTCGAACCAAAAACTTGAATTCGTTACAAACGAATTTTACAAACATTATTATTATTACTGAGCGTTTTCAATAAAAATGAAATATAGCCATTCTTTAAAAAATAAATTCTCAAACTCTCCCGACAAAAAAAAGAAAAAAGAAAAAAAAAGAAAAATTTCCCTTAATTCTATTTCATGAGAATAATGCTCCATCTTTGAGAGAAGAGAAAAAAAAGGCCATACCATTTCTAATAGTATTCTGACAGAATACACACACAATTATTGACACTTATTTTCCACATAATAAAATCAAATGTCAGCTTAATAAAATACAGCCAGCAACAATTAAATAACATTAACTTATATTTCTTGTTAAAATCCAGCTCCCAAGGCGGCCTCTAAAATGGGACAAAACAATTACCTCAGAAGGAATTTTCCTCCATTGACTGAGGACAAAAAATAATTTCTCGAATCCACAAAAGGCCGGTAAGATCCACACCGACGTTAGGGGATGGACGAACACAAATATCTTTCAACTTGTCTTTTATGAACAAGCAACTAGTTGTTATGTCTTCCGACAGCACACATGACAGAACTATTTGAACATCCACTACTAAGCTCTGTTTTATTGACCCAGAGGAGAGAATCCTCTTGATTAAAGATGCCACCTAATTTTTAGCAAATAGCAAATTTGCCGAACAATCCTGGAAATTACAGGCAGCAAAACCATACACCTTTTGTGAAGCATCACAAAATGCAATCAAATCTGAATAAATAGATGTATCAATTACAAATGTGGGAAACCTCAAAATGTCCAAAGAAACAGGCTCCACAAACATCTTAATCCAATTCTCCTGAGCATATGCAGGCAAAGGCCTATTCCACTGCACTTCAATTTTACATACACGACTGAGGAGAGATCTCCCCTGAAACACAATCTGCACAGCGTCAGTACACAAATCGAGAAGAACCCGAGGAGAGCCGTGAGTCCCAACGAGACCATCGGCACAAAAGCTGTTGAGCAGCATTTCCCTGGAAGGAGCATCAAGATACTCAATTATAAACCCAAGTATGAAAGGACTGGCTACAAAACCAAATATAAGGGTTCTGTAACAAAAACACACAATTTTCTCATCAATCTTGACGAAGAAACAAAATTGATTCTTGTCCCTCTCGGAGTTCAATTTGATCATCAAGAAGGCCTTGCGCACATCGCCAAGCAGAACATAACGATCTGCTCTGAACCTCAAGAGGAGATCCAACATATTTGTGAACAGATTTACAGCTGGATAGACGCAATCATTAATCGATGAATGCCCACCAGTGCGCAATGAACAATTGAAGACCGGTCTCATCTTTGTAGTACTTTGACTATCTATCTTTATGACTGGTCTATGGGCAATCCAAATGAACCCATCAAAATCATCAGGCTCCACCTCCATCCTCTCCACAATACCCTCGGCCTCCTGTTCCAAAAATACTTCAACGTAATCCCTGTACAAATTCTGGCTATTTAATTTATTAACCACTCTATCTAATACTTTTAAAGCTACTCTAAAGTTCGAGGGAACAGTTGCTAACTTATCCTCATCCCAAGGAAGATCCACAAAGTAGGAACTCTCCCGATAAGATATAGAATTCCGAAAATCTTTCAACTTATTAGCGTCAAATTCGCTAGCAGAATTCTCAAAAATGCCCAAGTTCTCAAGACTGAACATTTTTTCTAAACTTCTATCAACCGAGGAATCACTGAAACTATCCATCGGATCAAAATATTTTGATGGTGGATCCAAGACATAATACACATATGTCATGGGACAATCAGAATAACTTGAAATTACCTGACTGTAATTCGAGCTCTGTGTCTCTCCATTAGAAGAATCAACACCATTAATTTTAAAGTCAGAAATATCACCAAAGGGAAGCAATCCTTGGGACAATTGGAAAGCATTACCCTGGAGACAACTGACCAAATTCAAGGGTCCCAAAACTCTCAAAGCGTCCACTCCCAACAACCCATGCACAGTCATGGTATCGTTGTGAATATCAGAAATATTTACTGATAAATGGTGGCCACTCTTCGCCAAATTCTCAAAGCAACTTTTTCATCCATGTAAATGGAAATCTAAATTCAAATCCTCCTCCACCAGGAAAGGTACTTCAAATTCCTTTTGGGAGGATTTAACTAATAAACTGATTTGACCCATGCTCCTCTGAGATGAACCCAAAAAGGTATTAATCAAAATCTCTTTACTACACAAAGTGTCAGGTCGGCAGAGGAACCTATTGCACACCTTGCTGGAAAGGTAAGACCGCTGACTACCGGTGTCTAGCAAACAATTAAGCTTGCATTCAACATTATTGAAAATAACAACAACCTCTACAATGGGCAAAATAAACTGTCCTTCATGCCTCTGTAAACAAGGATTAGTGTTCACTGACGCCCCGTCAAAATCAGGACACAACGAACCTACATGGTCTTTCTTGTTGCATTTCCAACAAGGATCCAGCAAACCCAATCTTGCCCTACACTTATCCCTAGGATGATCAGGGCTAGAACAACTTTTGCACAACTTGTATTTTAAACATTGTTGGAGTCTGTCCTGTAAAGTAGGAAAACGTCTGCAATAATATGCACTATGTCCGTTGGTCTTACAAAAATTACATTTATAAAACAGTGAGGAAGCCTTGGCATGAAAATTTCTCAGGGTCGACACGTTTCTATTTCCTATAATGTTCTGTGATTTGCCAGGAACAATATTTCTATTACCAGAATAATGTTTGGTGGGAGACCTATCTGAGGGTTTTATAATTTCTAAAGTTCTAATGACTTCAGAATAATTATCAAAAATTTCATTAAGAGAAGGATAATTATTTCCTACGGTTCGAATAAGCTCTCTTTTCAAAACAACGGGTAGTTTCTCAAAAATTATGTAACTCATGAATTTATTACCCGGCTTATGATCGTCCAAAAAATTCAAATCAAAGGAATTCTTTAACTCATAAATCTGGCTCTTAATCCCAGTCAAAAACATTTTAGCAGAGTGGATGTCATTATCTCGCATCAACTTGATTTCTGTTATAGATTTAAATATACTATTGATGATATGCTCTTCATCCAAAAATTCTTTATCTAAAATATCCAACGCAATATCATAATTTGCGTCAGAAATAGAAAGGTGACTTATTATTTTCTGGGCATACCCCCTTAAGTGTTTTTTTAATATAATAAGTCTCATGGATTTACTTCCCGTACTAAGAACGCAATTTTCAAATTCCTTGTAAAAATTCAAATAAGCTAGTTTATCTTTAGATAAACTTTCCGGATCAAACAACGGACATTTCAATTTTGGAGCCACATTATAATGTGAGTGAAGTAGATCAAAATTATCAGAAGCAGGGGGAACCATATCTTTATTTTCCGAACCTGGAAACAACCCAGCCAAAAAACCTTTTACCTCATTATGAAACAAAGTTTCATCTATAAGGTGCTTCTGATATATTTAACTCTCCACATCAGACTCATGATAACCGTTAGTTATCTGTTCATTTAGTAGTTCAATTGAACCCAAAAATTTATTTATACTTTCTTCCTGTGCGGCGAAAGTACTCTTAGTAAGAGCCGTATCCTCTTTAATGCATCGAATAACTGCCTCAACACAAAGTTTCTGCCCATCTCTTTTCCTTAAAAGCATATTAAGCAGTGGGGAATCCATAATAAAATTTCAATCAAAAAAAAATCTAACGAAACCTCTAGTTCAATTTGTTATATAAAATACGTTACACAAACGAACAACTACAAATTTGCCTACTCATTTAAAGTAAAAATGCTCAGTTCACAATTTCCCTTCCAAACAACAACAAAAAACATGCAATGTCAGAGAAAAATAATTAACGAATTCAACAATACACAAGCAAGCAAAAAGCGCTAAAATTTTCCTTAGACACTAGTCGTATCCAATATACTTAAATGAATAAAAAGAAAATTCAAGCATAAGGAATACCAAATGTACCAAATATGCATAATGTAAAAAAAAATTAAAATTAAAAAATTAACTTTTAAACCTTTTATTAAAATTTTTACCTCTTTAAATGACTATAAAAAAAAAACTAAACTACTGTTGCGCAAGACGAGTTCATCTATACGCCTCTTTTTTTCCTGGTAACAAAATGGGAAAAAAGACAGACAAAGCTTGCTTGTGAATCAAAGAATCGAAATTTATTTACAAATAAATAGAAGAAAAATGGTTAAAAAAGAAAATAGGTTGACATGCATATTTGTCCATATGTCATTTAAAAAGAAAACAGGTAACAAACAAAAGTACTCACAGTTCACAACAAATATTTTTTTTTACAGACGTGGAAATTCTGTTTTTACAGACGTTGACATTCTCTGGCATATATTTTTTTTATTTCGCTCATCAGTGGAGATAAAGTTTGACTTGCAAATGATCTTTCATTTTGTTCGACCAAGGGCCGAGCAGACGACATCTTTCTTCGGTTTTTTTTTTACTCAAGTAATAAATTTACAAATATCACAAGAGTATCTGAAATCAAAAACTTATTATTTTCTAACTTAATTAACTTAATTAATTCTTATATTAATTTTTATAAATAATTATTACTCCCTTTTTATATATAAGATGTGAATATTTGGACTAACAGACGAATTCCAATCAAAACAAAAACGTTAGATGACTTTTTTTCCTTTTCGTCTATCAGAGATAGACGAAAGTTGAATTCAATAAAACCTTTTAATATCTTAGTCTTTCTGACTAGATAATAAATATTATCGATCCTTTGTCGATAATTTTCAATCAATTCTTTAAAACAATTAGTCCTTCTGACTAAATAATAAATATTATCGATCCAATGTCGATATTTTTCAATCAATTCTTTAAAACAATTAGTCTTTCTCTTTTAGACTAAGTAAAATCAACGACTCTTTGTCGTGATTATATTTTTCGATTATAACTTATCGTCATAAGTCTTTTCATAAACAATGGTTTATATTTGAGTTTTGTCAAATACAAACTTGTAATTCTAGGACCTCTTCCTAGAATTATAATTAAAATTAGTCATCAACTTAAAACATATTGTCTGTAGTCCAAATTAAATACACATCGAAACTAAGAGATAAATATCTCAAATCCACTAAGTTATTTTAATAAATCTTTTAAATTATAAATTAAATTCATTTTCGACATAATAATGTCGATTTTACATAAAAGGAAGTTATCTAATTAATTATCGAAGACACAATTTTCCTAAGGAAAGAAAATTCTGTCCACGGAGACAAATTAGATGTTAACAATTCAACATCTCAAATCTATCTCAAGAAATTATCTTCAAAATATTTTAACAAGAATTATGTATTTTGCCTTGTTTACAATTAGAAACTGACACGTCACTCACATTGACCAATCAGAGGACGAGCCTGAGTCAATCACAGATTCAATGAAAAAAGTCGTCTGCTCTGAACAATTTAGGCGCGGTCGAACCAAAAACTTGAATTCGTTACAAACGAATTTTACAAACATTATTATTATTACTGAGCGTTTTCAATAAAAATGAAATATAGCCATTCTTTAAAAAATAAATTCTCAAACTCTCCCGACAAAAAAAAGAAAAAAGAAAAATTTCCCTTAATTCTATTTCATGAGAATAATGCTACATCTTTGAGAGAAGAGAAAAAAAGGCCATACCATTTCTAATAGTATTCTGACAGAATACACACACAATTAGTGACACTTATTTTCAACATAAGAAAATCAAATGTCAGCTTAATAAAATAAAGCCAGCAACAATTAAATAACATTAACTTATATTTCTTGTTAAAAATCCAGCTCCCAAAGCGGCCTCTGGAATGGGACAAAACAATTACCTCAGAAGGAATTTTCCTCCATTGACTGAGGACAAAAAGTAATTTTTCCTCCATTGACTGAGGACAAAAAGTAATTTTTCCTCCATTGACTGAGGACAAAAAATAATTTTTCCTCCATTGACTGAGGACAAAAAATAATTTTTCCTTCATTGACTGAGGACAAAAAATAATTTTTCCTCCATTGACTGAGGACAAAAAGTAATTTTTCCCTCATTGACTGAGGACAAAAAGTAATTTTTCCCTCATTGACTGAGGACAAAAAGTAATTTTTCCTCCATTGACTGAGGACAAAAAATAATTTTTCCTCCATTGACTGAGGACAAAAAATAATTTTTCCTCCATTGACTGAGGACAAAAAATAATTTTTCCTCCATTGACTGAGGACAAAAAGTAATTTTTCCTCCATTGACTGAGGACAAAAAATAATTTCTTGAATCCACAAAAGGCCGGTAAGATCCACACCGACGTTAGGGGATGGACGAACACAAATATCTTTCAACTTGTCTTTTATGAACAAGCAACTAGTTGTTATGTCTTTCGACAGCACACATGACAGAACTATTTGAACATCCACTACTAAGCTCTGTTTTATTGACCCAGAGGAGAGAATCTCTTGATCAAAGATGCCACCTTATTTTTGGCAAATAGCAAATTTGCCGAACAATCCTGGAAATTATAGGCAGCAAAACCATACACCTTTTGTGAAGCATCACAAAATGCAATCAAATCTGAATAAATAGATGTATCAATTACAAATGTGGGAAACCTCAAAATGTCCAAAGAAACAGACACCACAAACATCTTAAACCAATTCTCCTGAGCATATGCAGGCAAAGGCCTATTCCACTGCACTTCAATTTTACATACACGACTGAGGAGAGATCTCCCCTGAAACACAAGCTGCACAGCGTCAGTACACAAATCGAGAAGAACCCCAGGAGAGCCGTGAGTCCCAACGAGACCATCGGCACAAAAGCTGTTGAGCAGCATTTCCCTGGAAGGAGCATCAAGATACTCAATTATAAACCCAAGTATGAAAGGACTGGCTACAAAACCAAATATAAGGGTTCTGTAACAAAAACACACAATTTTCTCATCAATCTTGACGAAGAAACAAAATTGATTCTTGTCCCTCTCGGAGTTCAATTTGATCATCAAGAAGGCCTTGCGCACATCGCCAAGCAGAACATAACGATCTGCTCTGAACCTCAAGAGGAGATCCAACATATTTGTGAACAGATTTACAGCTGGATAGATGCAATCATTAATCGATGAATGCCCACCAGTGCGCAATGAACAATTGAAAACCGGTCTTATCTTTGTAGTACTTTGACTATCTATCTTTATGACTGGTCTATGGGCAATCCAAATGAACTTATCAAAATCATCAGGCTCCACCTCTATCTTCTCCACAATACCCTCGGCCTCCTGTTCCAAAAATACTTTAACGTAATCCCTGTACAAATTCTGGCTATTTAATTTATTAACCACTCTATCTAATACTTTTAAAGCTACTCTAAAGTTCGAGGGAACAGTTGCTAACTTATCCTCATCCCAAGGAAGATCCACAAAGTAGGAACTCTCCCGATAAGATATAGAATTCCGAAAATCTTTCAACTTATTAGCGTCAAATTCGCTAGCAGAATTCTCAAAAATGCCCAAGTTCTCAAGACTGAACATTTTTTCTAAACTTCTATCAACTGAGGAATCACTGAAACTATCCATCGGATCAAAATATTTTGATGGTGGATCCAAGACATAATACACATATGTCATGGGACAATCAGAATAACTTGAAATTACCTGACTGTAATTCGAGCTCTGTGTCTCTCCATTAGAAGAATCAACACCATTAATTTTAAAGTCAGAAATATCACCAAAGGGAACCAATCCTTGGGACAATTGGAAAGCATTACCCTGGAGACAACTGACCAAATTCAAGGGTCCCAAAACTCTCAAAGCGTCCACTCCCAACAACCCATGCACAGTCATGGCATCGTTGTGAATATCAGAAATATTTACTGATAAATGGTGGCCACCCTTCGCCAAATTCTCAAAGCAACTTTTTAATCCATGTAAATGGAAATCTAAATTCAAATCCTTCTTCCACCAGGAAAGGTACTTCAAATTCCTTTTGGGAGGATTTAACTAATAAACTGATTTGACCCATGCTCCTCTGGGATGAACCCAAAAAGGTATTAATCAAAATCTCTTTACTACACAAAGTGTCAGGTCGGCAGTGGAACCTATTGCACACTTTGCTGGAAAGGTAAGACCGCTGACTACCGGTGTCTAGCAAACAATTAAGCTTGCATTCAACATTATTGAAAATAACAACAACCTCTACAATGGGCAAAATAAACTGTCCTTCATGCCTCTGTAAACAAGGATTAGTGTTCACTGACGCCCCGTCAAAATCAGGACACAACGAACCCACATGGTCTTTCTTGTTGCATTTCCAACAAGGATCCAGCAAACCCAATCTTGCCCTACACTTATCCCTAGGATGATCAGGGCTAGAACAACTTTTGCACAACTTGTATTTTAAACATTGTTGGAGTCTGTCCTGTAAAGTAGGAAAACGTCTGCAATAATATGCACTATGTCTGTTGGTCTTACAAAAATTACATTTATAAAACAGTGAGGAAGCCTTGGCATGAAAATTTCAGGGTCGACACGTTTCTATTTCCTATAATGTTCTGTGATTTGCCAGGAACAATATTTCTATTACCAGAATAATGTTTGGTGGGAGACCTATCTGAGGGTTTTATAATTTCTAAAGTTCTAATGACTTCAGAATAATTATCAAAAATTTCATTAAGAGAAGGATAATTATTTCCTACGGTTCGAATAAGCTCTCTTTTCAAAACAACGGGTAGTTTCTCAAAAATTATGTAACTCATGAATTTATTACCCGGCTTATGATCGTCCAAAAAATTCAAATCAAAGGAATTCTTTAACTCATAAATCTGGCTCTTAATCCCAGTAAAAAACATTTTAGCAGAGTGGATGTCATTATCTCGCATCAACTTGATTTCTGTTATAGATTTAAATATACTATTGATGATATGCTCTTCATCCAAAACTTCTTTATCTAAAATATCCAACGTAATATCATAATTTGCATCAGAAATAGAAAGGTGACTTATTATTTTCTGGGCATACCCCCTTAAGTGGTTTTTTAATATAATAAGTCTCATGGATTTACTTCCCGTACTAAGAACGCAATTTTCAAATTCCTTGTAAAAATTCAAATAAGCTAGTTTATCTTTAGATAAACTTTCTGGATCAAACAACGGACATTTCAATTTTGGAGCCACATTATAATGTGAGTGAAGTAGATCAAAATTATCAGAAGCAGGGGGAACCATATCTTTATTTTCCGAACCTGGAAACAACCCAGCCAAAAAACCTTTTACCTCATTATGAAACAAAGTTTCATCTATAAGGTGCTTCTGATATATTTCACTCTCCACATCAGACTCATGATAACCGTTAGTTATCTGTTCATTTAGTAGTTCAATTGAACCCAATAATTTATTTATACTTTCTTCCTGTACGGCGAAAGTACTCTTAGTAAGAGCAGTATCCTCTTTAATGCATCGAATAACTGCCTCAACACAAAGTTTCTGCCCATCTCTTTTCCTTAAAAGCATATTAAGCAGTGGGGAATCCATAATAAAATTTCAATCAAAAAAAAATCTAACGAAACCTCTAGTTCAATTTGTTATATAAAATAAGTTACACAAACGAATAACTACAAATTTGCCTACTCATTTAAAGTAAAAATGCTCAGTTCACAATTTCCCTTCCAAACAACAACAAAAACATGCAATGTCAGAGAAAAAGAATTAACGAATTCAACAATACACAAGCAAGCAAAAAGCGCTAAAATTTTCCTTAGACACTAGTCGTATCCAATATACTTAAATGAATAAAAAGAAAATTCAAGCATAAGGAATACCAAATGTACGAAATATGCATAATGTAAAAAAAAAATTAAAATTAAAAAATTAACTTTTAAACCTTTTATTAAAATTTTTACCTCTTTAAATGACTATAAAAAAAAAACTAAACTACTGTTGCGCAAGACGAGTTCATCTATACGCCTCTTTTTTTCCTGGTAACAAAATGGGAAAAAAGACAGACAAAACTTGCTTGTGAATCAAAGAATCGAAATTTATTTACAAATAAATAGAAGAAAAATGGTTAAAAAAGAAAATAGGTTGACATGCATATTTGTCCATATGTCATTTAAAAAGAAAACAGGTAACAAACAAAAGTACTCACAGTTCACAACAAATATTTTTTTTTACAGACGTGGAAATTCTGTTTTTACAAACGTTGACATTCTCTGGCATATATTTTTTTCATTTCGCTCATCAGTGGAGATAAAGTTTGACTTGCAAATGATCTTTCATTTTGTTCGACCAAGGGCCGAGCAGACGACATCTTTCTTCGGGTTTTTTTTTTTACTCAAGTAATAAATTTACAAATATCACAAGAGTATCTGAAATCAAAAACTTATTATTTTCTAACTTAATTAACTTAATTAATTCTTATATTATTTTTTATAAATAATTATTACTCCCTTTTTATATATAAGATGTGAATATTTGGACTAACAGACGAATTCCAATCAAAACAAAAACGTAAGATAACTTTTTTTCCTTTTCGCCTATCTCTGATAGACGAAAGTTGAATTCAATAAAACCTTTTAATATCTTAGTCTTTCTGACTAGATAATAAATATTATCGATCCTTTGTCGATAATTTTCAATCAATTCTTTAAAACAATTAGTCCTTCTGACTAAATAATAAATATTATCGATCCAATGTCGATATTTTTCAATCAATTCTTTAAAACAATTAGTCTTTCTCTTTTAGACTAAGTAAAATCAACGACTCTTTGTCGTGATTATATTTTTCGATTATAACTTATCGTCATAAGTCTTTTCATAAACAATGGTTTATATTTGAGTTTTGTCAAATACAAACTTGTAATTCTAGGACCTCTTCCTAGAATTATAATTAAAATTAGTCATCAACTTAAAACATATTGTCTGTAGTCCAAATTAAATACACATCGAAACTAAGAGATAAATATCTCAAATCCACTAAGTTATTTTAATAAATCTTTTAAATTATAAATTAAATTAATTTTCGACATAATAATGTCGATTTTACATAAAAGGAAGTTATCTAATTAATTATCGAAGACACAATTTTCCTAAGGAAAGAAAATTCTGTCCACGGAGACAAATTAGATGTTAACAATTCAACATCTCAAATTTATCTCAAGAAATTATCTTCAAAATATTTTAACAAGAATTATGTATTTTGCCTTGTTTACAATTAGAAACTGACACGTCACTCACATTGACCAATCAGAGGACGAGCCTGAGTCAATCACAGATTCAATGAAAAAAGTCGTCTGCTCTGAACAATTTAGGCGCGGTCGAACCAAAAACTTGAATTCGTTACAAACGAATTTTACAAACATTATTATTATTACTGAGCGTTTTCAATAAAAATGAAATATAGCCATTCTTTAAAAAATAAATTCTCAAAATACTACACTTTGATCTTAGCCAAAAGGCCAAGATGTAAGCCTTTGAGTAATGTATCGTGTATGTCCGCATTTTCAGAATTTCGAGCATACAAAACAAATTTCTTCAAACTTACACAACCAACTTACTTTTTCCTAAATGAGTAACTTCCTGGTCAAGGGGAAGTAACTCTGTATAACGTTCAAAATGAATTAAAGTCTAAGTCTGTCTTGTAGAGATACAATTTTACTTTAAAAAAATCTACCTATTCCCCTTGCTCTCTCTCTCCTTCTCTCTCTCTCTCTCTCTCTCTCCCTCTCTGTCTCTCTCTTCCCCTATCGTTCTCTATTTAACTTTCTCTCTCTCTCTCTCTCTCTCTCTCTCTCCTTCTCTCTCTCTCTGTCTCTCTCTCCTTCTCTCTTTTACTTTCTCTCTCCTTCTTTCTCTTTCTCTCCCCCTATATTTCTCTTTCTCTCTCTCCCTTTCCTCTCCCTCTCTCTCTCTCTCCTTCTCTCTCTTCCCCTTTCTATCTCCCACTCTCTTTTACTTTCTCTCTCTTTTTGTTTCTCTTCCTCTATATTTCTCTTTCTCTCTCTCCCTTTCCTCCCCCTCTCTCTTTCTCTCTCGCTCTCTCTCTCTGCATATATAGATCACAAGGTTGTTTTTATTGTGTGATGCACAGCGCTTTTCGATGCTAAGCGACATTTGCAAGAATTTCCATTGATCCACAGAATTCTTCGAGGCACCACAAAAGAATCGAGGCTAATATATAAAAAAAAAAAACACACTTAATATTTGCATGCTTGTGTATGTGTATAGCCCCGTCGAGAAGTAGGAACATGTATGAATGGGAATTTCAGTTAATCAAAATTTAAGAGAATGATGAAGGAATGTTGTGGATATATTACAGGTCACCAGCGAACAAGTGCCCGCTCCACGTGTATGGCATTTTGTGAATGAACGAAAGAAGGGAAAAACTACAAACAAAAATAGCATTTAGTGAATTAACAAGTAGAGGAAAAAGATTTATATTAACAAACAATTTATTTTAGATAAGACATTTGTAAAGCTGTAAGTTTACATGAAATATTAGAGTTCGTTTTATAAAGTTTATTCAAACTCGTGTTTTTTGTCAAAGATTGTTCATCGTAACTAGGCGAACACGAGGCTCTTCAGACGTGTATGCCTATTTGTTAGTGCATGAGTCATAGAGCATGTATGTGTGTGTAGTGTCAATGTAATCTGTATGCATGTGTACGTTTGTTACCTTGTCCTGCTACTGTGTGGGTATGTGTGAGCATGTGCACGCAAGGTAAGACAAGCTTGTATGTACTTCTGAAGTGTCCTTTTTGTGTCGGTAGAGCGTAGTTCTTGTGCGTTCTTTCATAGTCTGTCTGCTGAAAAGAGGAAGATGCGAACTCCCTTGTCCTTTTATAGGGGTCACGAAGTTGGCGTTGCTTATCGACATGCCAGTTTCTGATTGGCTGGATTATACAGGGCAGACACACTTTAGTAAGAAATCCTTTGTCTGTCTTGGCGCGCGAAAAGGAAAGCGTATCCAAACGAAGCAAAGAAAGTAGAAATTCATGCCATTTGCGTTTTAGCGTTCGTTCGGATCGCATTTTGTTTACCACATGGGTCTGTAGTTTCCTCTGAAGGCATCTTGAACGTCTCTTTCTGTGCTCCCATAGAATTATCTTATTTTCAATAAAATTAACTTCAAAAGAATTTATAAATTAGTTTCAAAAGATTTACTCTTAAAGATCGCATTTTATTTTTTTCCTTTTGATAAAGTTTTAAACTGAACAATGTGTTTGCTAAGAAATAAACAATAATACTATTTTCTACAATATTTCTTTTACCGCAAGCGTACAACAGATTAGTCTCCATTTTATTATGATTTCTATTAAAATTAACCCATGTGAAATCGAACAGGTAACAAGATATGAGAACTGTCAAAAAGTATCCAACCTTTATTTTCCCGTGCAAAATAGAGACGATAGGGCGGCGCCACTCTACACAGTGAAGGAAGACACCTTCATACGCAAGTGTGACTTTTATCGCCGCCTTCCTGAGCATAAGTCGCTACCTGTCGGTCGCTGAGTGAGGTGCTACACAACGTGTTCGTCGGATTACCGATTCTCTCAAGATGACTGAACGTGTTGAGCAAAGGTACTGCATCAAATTTTGTCAAAAGCTTGGTGATTCTCAAAGCAAAACAATTCGTAAGATTCAGCAGGTGTTTGGAGAAGATGCGATGGGTGTAACACAAATTAAGGAGTGGTTCAACCGATTCAAAAATGACTGCATATCAGCGGAGAGTGACCAGCGTTCTGGCAGACTTCAAACTGCTGGGAGTGCAGCTGTTGTTGAAAGGGTGCAAAATTTGGTGATGGAAGATCGTCGTTCAACCGTTCAGAAGATCGCCCAAATGGTCGGAGTGAGTAAAGATTCCACAAATGCAATTTTGCATGATGATTTTAACATGCACAGAGTGGCTGCGAAATTTTGCATTTTAAACATCAGCTTAAAGTCAAAATCAGATGTGATAGGAGATTACACTCTGCACTATTTAAAAGAAGTGGATACACATAGCTAGCTTATGTGTGTTTGAACGAATCATGTTTGAGTACGTGTTCCCTGCCTAGACATGGTGCATGCCGACCTGAGGTCTTATCAGACTCCATCCTAGTTAGCAATGTTTTTGCTTTGGTTACAAATTCTCAACCAAAAAATGGGTGCAAGAGTACGAAAAATCCGGCATTCACAGTGAAATTTGACGTGTGGATCAATTCTCTTGAAATGAGATAACTATTGTCCTGAAAATGCAATAGTGTAAAATAAAACGAAATTTTACAAACTCTGTTTAAAAGTAATTCAATTAAAAAAATTAAATCCACCAAAATGCAACTCAGTTTATTCATTTGGATCTTTTGTTAATAGTTGAAATAAAATTCGAAATTTGAAAGGGGTTTAGAAGCATTTAAACTGGCTTTAGAATTCACAGAAAATGCTAATCCATTAAAAGATTGAAAGTTTTTGAAATTATTTTACATCCAATAATTTTATAAATTAAGATTAAATAATGAGATTACCATAACATAATCAATTATAGTTTTATAACAATTTTGTTCAATTAATAATTTAATAACCACGCGGTACTGTAAACATTAAAATCAACTTTCAAAATCTTATTTTTTAAAATATGATAATTTGCTAAAAAAGACAAACAGCATAGTTTAAAAACGTGAAACAAAAATGAAGGTACCCTGCCAGAGTTCCCAATCGGAGGAACTGGTTTTACCTAAATTAAATGGCCTTGTGCCACATTTTTCTGCCCTGGAAAGCAATTAAATAACCAGATGCGACCAGGAGTATGATAGCCCCTACATTCGACTGTTGACTACCTGCCTGCCCTGTCATCGAGCCTAGCAGCAGTAGCAACTGTCTGTCTGAGGACAGAGTACTCTTTTCAGGGCAACTTTTTACCTGCTAGAAAAAACAATTTTATGCAAACCGACCTGCCCTTTTCAGGGCAATTTACTCTTTATTCAATACTATTTAAATATGAACAAACATGGCCTGTTCAGATCAACTCACTACTATCGCAGGACCTCTTGCACTTCACCCTACCCAGCAGTCCTGCAACCTTGTTGAAATCCACTTCGACCAACAACATTGAATAACTAATCTTGAGCAACCAAACCTCAGAGGCAGTCATGTTCGACTAGGCGAGTGACCAGACCTACCGAGTTGTCCTTCCAACTTCAGATATGTCCACATTTGAGCAGCCAAGTGACCAGACCTACCAAGCCATCTCTCCAGCCTCAGAGACGTCTACGTTCGACCAGTAGATTGACCAGGTCTATTGCGTCTGAGATGGGTGTATTTGTTGATGACACCATGCTCTATCCCCAGCTTGTGGACCAATCGAATGTCCACACATGCAAGCCAATGGCTGAATTCTTGGAAAATGACCTCAAGTCTGTAGTAGAATAGGGCTAATAATGGATGGCCACATTTAATGCTACCAAAACAAAACCCCTTTTCTTTTAATAAGTAACCTTTCCACCTGCCGTTTGTCATGGACAGTAGCATTCTTCCTGAGATTCCAATATTAAATCTTCTTTGCCTGTCATTCTCAGGTAACGTGAAATGGAATAAGTTCATAAAAAATGCTGCCAGGTCTGCTGCAAAGAAGGTAGGCTCCCTCTGTCGGGCTAGAAAACTTTTCACACTTGCCAGTATCCTATATATAGCCAGCATTCGCCCATACATGGAATATTGTTGCCATATCTGAGATGGTGCACAAACCACTAGCCTCTCCCTTTTCAACAGAGTTCAAAAAAGAACAGGTCCTACACTATCTGCCAAGTACCAGCCCATGTCACATAGCCACAGAGTTGGATTCCTGTACTTCTATGGAATGTGCTGCGATGAACTTATGTCAATCCTATAGAATTAAAGACAAGAAATATGGTTTTATATTAACTTTAGGGAAATCCCTTAAAGTTAATCTTAACCGAAATATTTACCCTTAATTAAAGGAAGATAATTTCTAGCAACACATTTTTACTAAGTAGAAAGTTCAATTTTACTATAGGGACCGTTGGAATATCTCCTTTATTTCACTTAGTTTCCGCCTACATTTTTGATAACATTGATTGGTGATTTTAAATGTTTTTTTTTATTGTGAAATAAAATTCTAATTTACTTTTTTAAATCTTCAAAATCGAACTTTAATTCAATATTTTAATCGCTGGCAGCATTACTGTGTTTTCTTTTTTTTTGTTTCTTGCATAAAAAATCTTTTTGACAAACAAGATCAACTTTGACCATTCCTTTAATTGAATTTAAAGAATTTGAAAGAGACGAAGTGGTTAAACATGCTAGTCTATAATTTAAGAATAATGTTACATTTTGAGTCTTTAACCAAGGCCTTTTCTTTTTTTTGAAGCAAGATGTTTGTTAACATTACATTTACATTTCTGCATGTTGGTACAGTCGGAGAAATAGGCAGCAGAGAGGGAATTCCAAAAGCAAGTGGTTTGAGTAAAGAAATGTAGAAAGCTTTCCATCATCTTGAGATCTCTACAGAGTTAGTCAGAGGTATTTCTGTTGGGAGGGGGGGGGGCACGAGTGTCGACCCTTTCACTAAAACAGGTGATTAGATGTAATCATCATCATCATGATCATGATGATGATGATGATGATCATCATCATCATCATCATCATCATCATCACTATTTTTGCTTTACCGTCTGTTTTACATGCTGGCATGTGTTGGATGGCTTTAAGAAATTGGTTTCCAAACCAAAATATCTCTGTCCAGGTCTTTATTTATCCCCCTTTCTCTCAAATACGTTCTTATCACCTCCTCACATGTTTTTCTTGACGTTTCCTTGTGAAATGGATCTGCTACCTCAACTGTTCTACATCTACTAACCCAAGAACTTTTATCAGTTCTTTCAACGTGGCCATACCATTGAAGTCTCTTGTTTTGCACACATCTTCCTATACTGCCCAGATTTAATCTTCCTCCGATGTCATCAGAAGTAAGTCTGTATTAAAGACTCACAGTACACATCCATCGTATCATTCTCATATCATTTCTTTCCATGCAACGCATGTCCTCAACCCTTACTATCCAGGTTTCACTTCCATAAATCATATTTAGAAATAAAAAAAAAGAATCGGAATTGGTAATTGTATCAAAATCGTAAAAAAATATTCGAATCGTCCCATCACTACTTTAAACAGCCTGGAAAAAATACCTACAAACTATGAATTAAAAAATAAACAAGGCATTTTAGACTTTAAAGAGAGGGATCAATTTCCTATATAAATTTAATATAGAATGATCATCCTCTCCTTGAACAACAGGCATTACTGATCAACCATCTCCAGATAGTGTAAGAGAGAACGAGTCATCATTTTTTTTTTCTTCTCAACATCTTTTTATGTTTAAAATTTATTTTTTATGGAAGCCACTCCAGACAAGGCATGAAGTGCCACTTGATGTAAGGAGCTAAAAAAGAACGAAAAATAATTAAGTTGCATAATAACAAAAAGGGTGAGGAAGGTAGAATCACTTCAAAACAAGGTAGTCTTTTAACTGACGGTGATAAATAAAATCGCAGGCAAAATAATCGAACCTAAAGCTGAAACATCAGCATGGTAGTGACAGATGATTAAGTTGAATAATAATAACAACAAAAAGGGAGAGGAAGGTAGGATCACTTCAAAACAAGGTAGTGACAGTGATAAATTCAGAGGCAAAATAATTTAACCTAAAGTCAAAACATTAGCGTGGCAGTGATGGACCCAGTCATTCATGTCGGAAATATCTCAAGGGACAGACATTCATGAGCAACATAGCACTTGAGAATACCCCGCCATTTAGTGAGTACTGATGGAAAAGCCTATCAAGGAGCTATTCTTGAGTTCGGTCTTCTTTACTATCACCCGGGAAAGTACCGACCAGAAAAGCATGATGAACTCGCCCTTTACTAAAAATACCTACCTACCTTCATTATCTGTCAGTTATCAGACAAATCAAGCCTGAAAGAGAGCCCACCACCAACGTTCAATCCCCTGGACTCCAAACAGGTTAGCCAAAAGGTAAGCTCTTCAAGAGCCCAATAGAGAAATCCTTCTAGGTAATTTTTATTTTTGTTCCCAATCCAGAGTGCACCTTTTTGGGTGAGCAGGATCTTCACCCTCATTAAAAACCGCCCTTGTGTTTAACTTCGCCCTTGTGGGGAGGAAAATAAATACTCTTGATTATAATCCAATAGTAGAGAGTACCAGAAGAGATGAGGTTGCCAGTATTCCTATGAACTTAGCTCCCTATGAGGGCAAAGTTAGACACATGGTTTCTTTTTGGTAAATTTGTCAGAAATTACGGCATTAGACCATCTACAGTGTTTAGTCACCGAGTACCACCTAGTGACGGATAGTAGTCAATATGCAGTTGGCATTGCCTTACACCAGCTGATAGATAAGAAACCTGTATCTATAGGATTTTTTTCTAAGAAATTTTCTGAAGCTCAAACCAAATATTCAACATTTGACAGAGAGCTACTGGCAGCTTATTTTGCAATGATACATTTCCGTCACCTCATCGAAGGTCGTCATGTAACATTGTTCACTGATCATGAGCCGTTATGTGGAGCCTTTTATAGTCAGACACAAAATCGGATCGACAGCAACGACACTTGTCAGCCCTTGCTGAATATATTGCTGCTATAGCATATATTAAAGGCGATCAAAATGTAGTTGCGGACTGCATGTCTCGACCTGCATTAGCGGTGCAAGTAGATGCCTGTGATTTGACAGAAATAGCTCAGACACAAATAGAAGATGATGAAATAAAATCATACTCAGACATAAAAGAATATTTTGTATCAAACGAAGTAGGCTTAGTCTTATGTGATACTTTAACTATGTACCCCAGACCGTTTATACCCAAAAAAATCTTTGAAGAGACATTTTTGATAGCCTACACTGTTTAGCGCATCCCGAAACGGGAGCGTGGTTAAGTCCAGATATTTTGGGCCGAATTTAGATAAAACTATCAAGCAATTCTGTGCAGAATGTGTTGTATGTCAACAAGCTAAAGTTCACAGACACACTAAATCTGCTGTCCAGAATTTTGAATTACCATCTGCACGTTTCCAAACAGTGCATATTGATATTGTCGGCCCATTACCCTTAACACACAATGATCCGGACCCGTATCTAAGTCCATATAGATATCTACCGACCTGTATCGATCGTGCAACTTGCTGGATTAAAGTACAGCTTATGACTGAAAGAACCGTACAGTCGGTAGCAGAGGCATTTATTAATGCATGGATATCTTGATTCGGAGTTCTGCTGCATGTTATACCTGATCGAGGTAGTCAATTTGAGAGAGAATTGTTCATGGGATTAGCCAAGGTGATAGGTTTTTACCAGTTGAGAACCACTGCATATCATCCCCAAAACAACGGATTGATAGAAAGAGCACATCGTACACTAAAAGCAGCGATAATGGCTCGAAAAATATCATGGATGAAAGCGATACCTATAATTCTACTTGGTATACGCAGTACCCCTAATGAATCAGGCTTTTCACCTTTTACCTCTGTTAATGGAGCACCAATATTGATCCCTCAGCAGTTAGTACACAAACCGGGCGTATAAAGAGAAACACAAGTAAATTACAACTACATACGTGATTTGTGTGAATCGATGTCCCAATTTGATGCACTCAGCTGCGATAAAGGACATCACCATGCAAATACGAAACCCTTTATACCAAAAACTTTACTTTCCTGTGAGAAAGTATGGCTTAGAGTCGATCGAGTGAGAAAACCATTAGAAGCGCCTTATTCAGGTCCTTATAAAGTTCTGACTCGATCAGCTAAACATTTTCAGATCGATATGAGCAATGGTACTCATACTCATGTATCGATAGATAGGTTAAAACCTTATACAGAACCAATTAACAATAACGACAAAACTAGAACTACTAAGAAAGCACAGACAGATGCGTACACAACTAACAAGGAAAATATTAAAACAAATACCGCTGAAAAAGTCGATAAAGAAATTACTAATAAAACATATGATATAAGTCTAAATCTGGAAGAAAATTTACATGGAAGAAAAATAATAAGTTCTTGTATTTTTGATAACTATTTGGTAGTGCAACAAATTATAATAACACAGAGGAATAGATATAGGTATAAAGAATTATGAGAAAACAAAAGTAAGGAAATTACAAAAACTAGAGTACTGCCTATCGGTTAAGCTAAAGGGAAGTTTCGTAGAAACACGTTGGCTGAAGATTCCGGCCAATCAGGGACCAACACGTCAGGGGACCAGCACAAAAGTTTGGATCCCCATAAAAAAAACGAGCTCGTCTCGTTCTTTCATGAGGGTCCAAACTCTTGCGCTGGTCCCCTGACGTGTTGGCTAGTATCTTCAGTCAACATGTTTCTACGAGACTTCCCTTTCTTTTTAGTTACAGACAAAGAAAGGGTATCAAACAATGGAGAGAAAGAAAGGGGGTTGAAATTAACGCCATTTGCTCTCTCGCGTTGCTCGCATGGCTCGCGTTGTATTTTAGTTCACCACAAGTTAATGTTTGTTTAATAATATGGAAGGAATAACAAGCAATTTAAAGCCAGAAAAGTAGAATTTCACAAAGTAAGGACAAAAAAGAGACTGCACTTTGATCCAAGCCTGAAATGAATGCATCAATACAAGAAAAATCAGTTTAGAAATAAATTATTATTTATAAATCAGAATTTTATTTCATGGAGTAACTCATTAGAATGACTGACTTGTTTCTAAGAAACCGAAATGCATTCTAGTGGATTTAATTTTATCAGTAAAGACATTTCTGTGAATAAATTATTATTTGTAAGCAGTGTTTTTATTTCACAAGATAATGCATTAAAATGGTTGACTTGGTTTCTAAGAAATTGCAATGCACTCCTCCTCCCCCCAAATAACTTGCCTCCTCCTATGATTGAGGATTGGAAAGATACTGCACTTTGATCCGAGCTTGAAATGTCTGGAATCAACGCAAGAAGAATCACTTTAACAACAAATTATTTATAAATAGGAATTTTATTTCATGTCATTAAATTGACTGACTTGTTTTCTAAGAAATCAAAATGCATTCTAGTGGATTTAATTTTATCAGTAAAGTATTTTTTGTTAATAATTTATTATTTCTTAATAGGATTTCATAATTTTATTTCACAGAGTAAACATTAAAATGGTTGATTTAGTCTCTAAGAAACTGAAATGCATTCTGGTGGATTTAATTTTATCAGTGTTGTACTTTTGTAAATAAATTAATATTTCTGCCTATTTTAGCAAGTGTCCTAATTTTGTTTACAAAGAGATAACTGTAAACTTTCAACCTCATTTCTAAACATCTTATTCATGAATACATATAAGTATCTAAGAGGAGAGAAGTGATTCTCATGTTGCTTCCTCCACAAAAAACTCCATTATAATAAATATTAGTACTTCTCTGTGATGTTCCGACCTATCCGTGAACATTGAACAATACACATGTTCTTCATGCTAAGAAATAAATGTGAAAGTTTTCAGTTATCTGTAAAAAAAAGTATATTGGGACCCTATTCTGGGAATTTGGCAATATTTTATCCATCTTTTCCATATGATCCTACGATGAAGATTCTGGGTAAATATTTACACCTCGAGTCCTAAAATCTATATTGTCAAAAATAAAAATTTCAACATGGCGACGTTAACATTATGTAAAAGTATATTATGCCGTCAGGAAAGCTGACGTGGAATCGGTAAAATAAAATAGGACATTTTTTAAAAAATTGTTTTTTTTTTCTTTAAAGAAAAACAAAAGTAAGTTCCAACTTAGGGTTAATGGTTGGGTTAATGAATAGTACCAATTGTACCGATTCCGCATCCGGTTTCGCTGCTGAATAATAGACTTTGGCTCTTGTAGAGATTGAATACACGAGCGAAATTTATTTTAGAAGAGTTCTAATGGTGTAAAGGGCCGATAACTCTCTTTTTTTACTACGCAAAGTCTCCGAAAATGGAAAATATCTATTTTTTAAATTTTTAAATAAGAAGTAATTCAAATTCAATTAATAGAACATTTTTCGGTACTGTTTTAGATATTGACCCTTATTTCCGTGACTGCCCGGCAGCAGCGAGCCGACAGCTAACGGAAGCGTCCGAGACCTGCCGAGTCGGCAGACGACAACAATGTAAGACGATGAATATACGTAAAGAAAAAGAAATGCATGTATTTTTTATACTAAAAATGAAATAAATGAACAAACCCATAGCTGAAATGAATAAACTTTTTTTAAATTAATATTTAACCATTTTTGTAAGAATTTTTTTATAAACGCTAACATTTTAAACCATTTTTTTTGTAACTGAAATAAACTGTTTTTATAAACTTTAGAACGCGAAAATAATAACTTTTTTAAACCATTTTTTTTTTTTTTGCAATTACGCATTGTTTTTTTTTTTTAAACATTATTTTAGCTGGAGGGGTAAGGGCTTGTTTTTCGTTTTTGGAGTGGGGGCTTAGCGAAATACAGGCAGAAGAGGAGGACCGCGAAAAAAACGTCCCCGATCGCAACGAAATCCAAGCCCGGCATTCCTGGGTGGGGCATCTCCAGGCATATTTTTCAGTAACTGTCTTTCGCGGTACTAGCCGGCAAAGTCGGCCGTCGCCGCATCGCATACATCGCATATCTTTTGACAGTAGAGCTTTCTGCTGGCAAAAGTTAATGCACTGCTCCGGAGAGGCAATTGAACTACACAACACTTCAAAATTCATTGTCAACAAGTGCCAAGCGTTGGACGCCAGCCTCGTTTTCGATTTCGGCAGGTCTCGGACGCTTCCGTTAGCTGTCGGCTTGCTGCTGCCGGGCAGTCACGGAAATTAGGGTCAATATCTAAAACAGTACCCATTTTTCGAAGAAATAACAATTTGAGAAAATCAACAGTATATTAATAGAACATTTATTGAACAAAATAGAATTTGGGAAAATCAACAGTATATTTTTTTTCATTTCAAAACCAACAAAACGAACAGTCCTCTTGTTTTGATTAACAGATTTTTTATTTTTTTCTAGTTTAAAATATTAAATTATCGCAGATATTGGCGCTTGTATAGATCGGGTCTTCGAAAAATGTTCTATTAATTGAATTTGCATGACTTCTTATTTAAAAAATGGATATTTTCCATTTTCGGAGACCTTGCATAGTAAAAAAAAAGAGTTACTGCCCCTTAAACCATTGGAACTCTTCTAAAATAAATTTCGCTCGTGTATTCGATCTCTACAAGAGCCTAGACTTTTACCAAGTTAATGTTAACATCACCATGTTGAATTTTTGATTTTTGTCAATATATAGTTTAGGATCCTCAAGTAAACATTTATCTAATTCTGTTGTGAATCACTAATTTTTGTATCCATTTGACAAAATCAGTTGTGTAGAACGTTGCTTCTAAAGATCTTCCGATTACACTTTTCCATCGATGAAATATAATTTATTGCTCTTTTACAAGTTAAGAAATATTACTATATATATATATATATATATATATATATATATATATATATATATATATATATACAGGGTGGGCAAAAATAAGGGTCCTATTTTTAAAAATTCATAACTTTTTTATTTATTGATTTTTTAAAAAAATTTTTTTAGAATAAGTAAAGGACCCCTTCCGAAGCAGGCATGAGCCGTATTAGCCCTAAGGAACGTACCCTCATTTAGAAAACATTATTTTTGCTTAAAAAACTAAAAAAAGTGTAAAAAACAATACTTTAGTTTTTGTAAGTTTTAAGAAGTGTTTTTCGGCTAAAATTTGTTTTGTTTATTTCAAAAAATCTCGGAAGGGTCAGTCTACACACACATAAAGTTTGGTGAGTTTAACTTTTATTTTGTGGAAGTTATTCAAATTAAGTTATTCAAATTTAAAGATAGGACCCTTATTTTGGCCCACCCTGCTTTTAGTTCTCAGCAAACTAGATAGATTTGTTGAAAGGGACTTAACTCATGCAGGAATCACTTACACGATAGAAAATTTGGTACTGTTTTAGATATTGACCCTAATTTCCGTGATTGACCGGCAGCAGCGAGCCGACAGCTAACGGAAGCGTCCGAGACCTGCCGAGTCGGCAGACGACAACAATGTAAGACGATGAATATACGTAAAGAAAAAGAAATGCATATATATTTATACAAAAAATGAAATAAATGAACAAACCCATAGCTGAAATGAATAAACTTTTAAAAAATTAATATTTAACCATTTTATGTAAGAAAATTTTTTATAAACGCTAACATTTTAAACCATTTTTTTTGTAACTGAAATAAACTGTTTTTATAAACTTTAGAACGCGAAAATAATAACTTTTTTAAACCATTTTTTTTTTTTTGCAATTACGCATTGTTTTTTGTTTTTTTAAACATTTTTTTTGTAACTGAAATAAACTGTTTTATAAACTGTAGAACGCGAAAATAATAACTTTTTTAAACCCATTTTTTTTTTTTTTTTTTGCAATTACGCATTGTTTTTTGTTTTTTCCATTATTTTAGCTGGAGGGGTAAGGGCTTGTTTTTCGTTTTTGGAGGGGGGCTTAGCGAAATACAGGCAGAAGAGGAGGACCGCGAAAAAAACGTCCCCGATCGCAACGAAATCCAAGCCCGGCATTCCTGGGTGGGGCATCTCCAGGCATATTTTTCAGTAACTGTATTTCGCGGTACTAGCCGGCAAAGTCGGCCGCCGCCGCATCGCATATCTTTTGCCAGCAGAGCTTTCTGCTGGCAAAAGTTAATGCACTGCTCCGGAGAGGCAATTGAACTACACAACACTTCAAAATTCATTGTCAACAAGTGCCAAGCGTCAGACGCCAGCCTCGTTTTCGATTTCGGCAGGTCTTGGACGCTTCCGTTAGCTGTCGGCTTGCTGCTGCCGGGCAGTCACGGAAATTAGGGTCAATATCTAAAACAGTACCGAAAAGTTATTCCCCCTTGTATAAAATGCCAACTCCCGCAAACATAAACACCCTCTTAAGAGCAGTTTTTTTTTTCGATGTTTTAAAAAGTGATTGCTGCGAAGAATGAAGAAATAGGTAATCGACCAGAACAACCTAGATTCGCGACTTCCGCAAGTTTTAAACCAATTGTTTTTATATTTAAATGTCCTCAGATTTATAATGCAATTAAATAATTGGTAAATTAGTCGTTTCCCAACCAAAATGGCAGACAATGAATCGGCTGCAATTTTCTGATTTTTTTATGACCTCACAAATGAGTAAATAAACACAAATAAATTGTTGTGGACTAATTTCCCAACTGTATTTCCTTTTAAATAATTTAAGGTAAATTTGAAATTAGTCCCAGACAATTTATTTGGGTTTGCTTACTCATTTGTGAGGTCGGAAAATTGCAGCCGATTCATTGTCCGTTAATTTGGCTGGGAAACGACTAATTTACCAACTGGTGTGGGTTCTATCCGACGTAGAGTCAAGGGTGTCCAGCAGCGAGCGTAGCGGCAAGGGCCTTTTTTGTTTGAAGAAGCAACTTGTCATATCAAGGGAGATAACTTTTATTACCTCAAATAACTTCTGCAACAATTATTTCTTCTACGTTCATTTTTTTATCTCTATATTTTTTAAACAATTAATTTTTATTTACAAAGAAAAAAAACAAAAAAAAACAACGATTTTTCATAAACGTTACTACATAATTTATTTAAAAAAATAAATACAGTTTGTAAATTAGTCAAAACAATTCATTTTGCTTTACCTACTCATTTGTGACCTATTTGCGTTAAAAAATAAATATTTAATGAGAAATATAAGCCTTAGATATTGATTATGAGTGTCAGCCATGCTGTTATATCTAACTTATACCTTAATTACCGTATACCTTAATCCCGGAACTAATATGTCTGACCATTTTACTCCTTTAAAATAATTTATATCGACAAAAATATTCTGTATCGTTTTGTCAATATCTTTCCTGTTAGTGAATGAGAAATCCTTCCAGACTGAGGCAATTAAAATTTTTGTCCCAATCCAGAGTGCCCCATTTGGGGGGGGGGGGGATTTTCCCCACATTAAAAAAAACGACCTTAGAAATCAATAAAATAATGCATTTTTTATTAAAAAGACAAACAAAGTTACAAACTTTTGTACTCCTCACGAGGGCAAACTAGACATAAGGTCAGTTTTAATGTATGGAAAATCCAGCCCCCCCCCCCCTAAAATGGAACACTCTGGATTTGGGCAAAAATTCACTGACTGCGGAAATGAAAGATATTGACAAAATGATGCAGAATAACTAAAAAAAAAGTTAAATGTTATTTCGTTTGTTTATACATTTTTCGGGTATCTTTTAGAATGATCAGTACAGTCGCGGACGGGGTCCAAAAAACGAACGAGAACGGGGTTATAAAAATAAATATGCAACAAGTGAGTTTAACCTACGTCGAGAAGAGATATTTGTCTACTTACCTATGATATTTGTTTGTATTTTTACGTACTATAAATGGGTTTTTATTAGATGTAAAAAAATTCTTGTTCATTTTTTACTCGTTTTTTTTTAGACAAAATGGCGTCTTGTGCTCACTTCCTTACGAGCAAGCGCCATTTTTTTTTGCAAGTTCGTGTGACAATAAATAGCAGTTGTGTCTAATAAATAGCAGTTGGAACGGTTTAAAAATACAAACAAATATCACAGGTCAGTTTTAAATTAACTTTTATCGACGACAGTTACTTTTATTTGTTGTATATTTGGGTTTTTTTTAGCGTTTTCAGCGTACTGATTATTCTAAAAGATACCCCATTTTTCTTAGAGAAAACTTTTTTTTTTAGTGTAACTCCGCCCTCCTTGCGAGGAAAAACGGGAGATTACTCGCGTCCACCGATTTTTCGGGTTGTGTAACGTTTCAGCATCCTAAATTCTTGTTTTCAAAACATTTTTTCTTATTTTGTTTCTACATCTTAAATTGATTGTAATCGAATTCTAAAATTACAAATCGAATAACGAAAAGTGAATTTGAGACGCTAAAATGCATACAAAAATAATATAAATATTAAAATGTAAAATAATTATCCCTCCTTAAAAGAAAAAAAAAAAACGAAATAGGGACACGATTTCTGCAATATTTTGTTTGTTTATTAAAAAGTTGTGTAAATAAAAAAGAGACGCACCTACATTAAAAAAATAAATATTTAATATACCCCCCCCCACTTTCTTAAAACAAATCTTTCCCTTTATAAAAATCGACCTTATGATGAAAAACCAAACGACTCAGAACAGTTTTGATTTTTAAAAAAAGGGTTTATTATCCGTTTGTTTACAGCTGTCATGTGCTTACACAAGGATCAACCAGAAGTCAAAGAAACCGGTGTATACCCGAATTCGTCCTTTTCATATTTGCTTAGTTTTGAGGTGCTTGAAACCTAATTAGTCCAACTTTTTCATTGGAAGAAACAAACAAAACGAACTCTAAAAATACAATTTCATTGGCTATTGAAATTTAATAAGTTGTAGAATTCACAAAGAAATTTTTTAAAAGTCAGATTTAGAACGTCCTTGTACCACTAAGACATATATTGTTGACCATATATTCACTAAAGTTAAAATGAAAGGTTTTGACTGGACCTTTTTTTTTGCTTGTACCAAAACTAATGGAAAATGAAGTCCATATCACAGATTCTCTAGGTTTACTAAGTAATTCTAGCAAGTGTGAAATATCCAGACTTTTGACCACAAGAACACATAATATAGAGTAATGTTTGTATGAATGCCATAGGAGTACATGTCAGTCAACAAGTGACATATTAAAAAGGTCTTTTTCGCAGGAAGCCATCTGCAAATAAACAGAGAATAATGCTAGTGTTTTTTCTGAGACCTTGATGTGCATCAGAACATAAGTCAAAAACAAATCAATATTTAATCATACACGATAGTTGATTGGATACAATTCCTCCGAGGGGTTAGTGAACAAGACATCCTAAACAATCCGATAATGTTAGGTGGAATAGATGAAGAGAACAATAGCACTAAAGAAGTCGAAATAGATGTTATTTATCTACCTCCCACAGCGGTAAGATGTGACACAAGGTCGGAAAGTGGGATTTGAAAAACCAGCGCCCGAGAAGTTGAGCACTCTGGCCATTAAAAATTGCCTGGGCAGTCCTGTCGGCATTCCCCGGTAGGGGCGCCCCAGGCAGTAAGCAATAAACTTACTCCTCCCCAAAGAGGGGAGGTAAAGCCTGGGAGGGTGGACCTCCTAGAACTGCACAGGACAAACCCATAGACCGGCGTAAATCAAGCCCCGAAGGTCAAGACAATACCAGTCTACGGGGTGCAGCACCCATCGGAACAGATACTACACTTTGATCCCGGCCAAACGTTCTTCTTCAACAGAAAATATAACAGAGATTGATTTTGAGACAGTGTTTAGGCTTTCGGTGTTGTCGAATAATGATCAAACCAGTATAATACAACAACAATAGAGCTTAGAGATTGTGAGACATTGATCAGGATTATTCAGTCACGGATTTGGCCTGGAACACGGATATCTTTTTGAACATGGTACATATATGAAAGTGATCAATGAACAAAACGTTGTCATCCTGTTGACGAGAGTATCCACACATAGACAATTAACGGTTTCGTTAATAATTTATTAAATATTTTTAATTCTTAAATATTTTTTTACATTTCTGTATGACAAATAGATTTACAAATTTTGACCCTCCCCCACTCTCTTTTGAAACGTTTATAAATAATTTAAAGTTGAAAATGTGGGCTATATTTAGTTTAATTCAGTTTTATGCAAATGGAGTGAAAAGGAATTGGAAGCCCTTTGTGAAAATTTCAGATACCTCTGATTTTTTTAATATTCTAACAATAGATATTAGACATTAAATAAATATTCATTAAATTTCAGTTTCTTTGCGGTATTTTAAAGGGTTTTAGGGGGCATGATATCGGCACAATCTCCCATTTCTAAATTCAAATATTTCAGATTTGCATTATATTTGATTCATAGTCATTAGACACCAATTAAGCATGATTTAAATTTCTTTTTAAGACTCCTCAAGCGTATGCCTTAAATTTTAAACATTTTCTAGAATCAAAATCACGTAATGGATTTTGATCATGATTGCAGACATGTTCCGAAGATCCCACTTCCGATGTCTTGCACAGAAGATGGTAAATTTGCTACGATGTGAAGAAAGCCAACAATAATGGATGTTTAAATGTCGGTGGTTTCTTTAAAAACTGGATTGAAAAAGAATGTAATCAAAGAAAGGAAATGACAAAACGTGATTATCTAATTAGCAAAACAAAAGGTGGATCTTCGGAACATGTCCTCAATCATACTAGCCTTCTTAATTTGTTGAAGCTCATTTCGAACTGTGATTTTTTTTAGAATGACATTGTTTTGAGAGTGGAATTGAATTACTACATCATACATTGGCCTAAAAAATCAGGAAATAACTGATGTTCATCCTATGAGAAAAACACAAATTTTCAGATAATAATTGAAACTTCTTTTAATATATTTTGCACAGACCTTTTAGTAACAAATAAGTTGCTTCCCTCTGAGGACGAGTATTTTATTACTTTTAAATGTGCTGATATAAAGATTGTTACAAATGGGGTAGGGGTCAATCAAAATTAGAGAAATAAAATGTATTTCATGGACATTTTATTAAAGCGAGCAGAATCTATTTTATCCCGTCTTTTTTATTCGCCTTTGGGCCCAAACAAGCCATGAATGGAAGAAATGTTGTATTTGAGATGTTGAACTGACGTCGCCGACCCTATGCTTTCGTCCAACCAGCGATACCCCGCTCTGTCCGAACCTAACCGAACATAACCGACCCCACATCAAAGGGCCAAATGTTATAGCCTTTAACTTGTTATCTTCGGCTAGGGACACACTTGGATAAAGGTAAAATAAACACCAGCCAACACCTAGTGCTGTGCCCCCAAATCGGTGTAAAATGTCATCACCCAGCAAATCAGATAAATTATAACACACCCACCTAACCCGCTCTTGCAAATCGGCGCAGAAATATATGAAGCGAGTTGGCGAGTCGACAGTCAGCCACGGCCAGCCAGAGAGACACATCAAAGAGCCAGCCACCGATCGAGCAACCCATTACCACCGAATTGTGTGCGGTGAGAAATTAGAAGGGGGAAAAGAGTGCATAGCGCCAAGTGGAACTTCCACAATCACAGCCGCCCTTATGACATCCGAACACTTACTCCCTGAATTCTGTTAATAACTTTTCCACCCAAAGATCAGTGTGGATCTTGGATGAGTGTGATTTTATGACATTCCCTGATTATTGAACTTTTCAGCTTACATTTGGGAGATTTGTTCCTACATTCTACACTTGTGAGTGAGTAACCCTTTTTAAGAATTTTTTCCATGACTTGTCTGGGATATTATTTTGTTCATGGATTTTGCTTGCCACTAGTTAACATTAAACAGTATCCCTTTTCCCTTAAAATAGTACTTTATTTTTCTTGTTATTTGTTTTATATGTGTTTATCCCTTCTGTTATTTTCTAAATAAATATCGTTCATATCTTAACTTAGTGTTTACATCGTCTTTTGCCTGCTCGTTATTCTTCCTTGTTTTCTATGTGATGTCTTGAATTAGAGAATTCCATTCCCTCTGTATTATGTTGATACTATTGGGACCTAGGGACCTATGACTAATCTCCGGACATCTTTACCTTTTTAAAAAAAATATTTATCATTGTCACATGCTCACAGCCGTGGTCCCGACAAAGGCTTTGTGTGACAGGGTTTTAAACTCTTCTAATGAACATCTAAAATAAACAAATCTATGTTCAAACTATGTTTGTTTTTTATATATTTTTATATAATTCTTAAACATATATATATATATAATACTAATTGTTAAAAATAATAATGAGCAATTAGAACGCCATACTTTAAAAAAAAAAGTTAATAAAACTAAAGGCATTGTATGACGTTCTAATTGGTCATTATTATTTTTAATAATTAATATTATCATATAAACAATGCTTTCTAAACAAGGACAACATTTCTTATTATATATATATATATATATATATATATATATATAGTCATCCACATACAGACTGTTTCGCTGTATCCCAGCTCATCAGTCCTCAAAATGGGATTGAAACTCAACCGTCGAGCAGACAGTCGGCGCTGCTAACCCCTGCGCTATCATACGACACTGACTGAATGTAAGAAATATCTCAATGTAAAAATTGCAAGTGCCGGGAGCTCGAATTAGTTTTAGCTATGCCTTAAAGCTAATGGCAGTTAACGATATCCTTACAAATAAGCTCTACCCAGGGAGGAGGGAATAAATATGAAATAAGATTTCAGACAAAATAGAAAATTAGTTGATAGAAGTGTTGATAAGCAAGACTAGATGCTAGTAGAAATAAGGTCACACACATATCATTAAAGCTGAACTAAGATGTTTTGTTTGATAGGTAAAATGAGATTTATTGTACAGAACTTTCAGATAACGTTCCTTTGTGAGGGCAGTATGGTGTTGGAAGATTTTGTTTTGGTGTTGAAGTGCATATGGATAGCTTTTTTCTTTGTGGAGAGAATTAAATGTTTGGGGTATTTTAGTGTTTTAAGAGAGGATTCTATTGTTTTCTATTCATTAATAAGATATTTGTAGCCCAGAATGTGACAACTACACCGCCCACGCTAAGAAACGCTATCCTCCCCACCAACGCACAAAACAAACATCTTTTCTCCACTCTTTCCAAACACGGTTTTAGAACTATCCAATCTACTTCATTCACTATAAAAATAATAATAATACTAAAAAGAGCCGAAAACAAAAAATACATCTCCCACACACACGGGAACATATACAATAGTTTGTTATTACTGTGATAAAATCTATTTTGGTGAGACTCAACGTTCCTGAAAGAAAAGGATGTATGAGCATAATAGGCCAATCAACTTGGGAGACTGTTTACACTTTTTGATTACCCACATGCTTTCCAAAATTCATCATGTCGACACACTAAAAGACAAAAACTATAAAATAAATTCACAATATAAAATTACGGTGCCTCGTCGAATTTAGTCTGATTTTATGATGCAAAAGTAACATTCTATGAAGGCCTATAGCCAAAACTATAATTTTTGAAAATAATTTTTTAAAAATACAATAATGGGTAATCTCATCCATCATATCCCCATATTCTTACTCAAAACTGTTATCCTCCTTCTCTATGCATTTAATTTTTCTTACTTTTCTTTTCTTTTTCTTTTTTCTCTCTACCACATGGTTTCATTTTTTTTTTCATTTTTATTTACATTAATTTTTATTTAATTTTTATTTTTATTTCATCATTATTTCTATTTTTATTTATTTTTTATTTTATTTTAATTTTTAATTTCCTTTTCATCACGTGTTTCTCATTTATTTCATTCTATCCACCACATGTTTTTAATTCAATTTAATTTTTCTTACTTTTCTTTTCTTTTTCTTTTTTCTCTCTACCACATGGTTTCATTTTTTTTTTCATTTTTATTTACATTAATTTTTATTTAATTTTAATTTTTATTTCATCATTATTTCTATTTTTATTTATTTTTCATTTTATTTTAATTTTTAATTTCCTTTTCATCACGTGTTTCTCATTTATTTCATTCTATCCACCACATGTTTTTAATTCAATTTAATTTTTCTTACTTTTCTTTTCTTTTTCTTTTTCTTTTCTCTCTCTACCACATGGTTTCATTTTTCTTTTCATTTTTATTTACATTAATTTTTATTTAATTTTTATTTTTATTTCATCATTATTTCTATTTTTATTTATTTTTCATTTTATTTTAATTTTTAATTTCCTTTTCATCACGTGTTTCTCATTTATTTCATTCTATCCACCACATGTTTTTAATTCAATTTAATTTTTCTTACTTTTCTTTTCTTTTTCTTTTTCTTTTTTCTCTCTACCACATGGTTTCATTTTTTTTTTCATTTTTATTTACATTAATTTTTATTTAATTTTTATTTTTATTTCATCATTATTTCTATTTTAATCTATTTTTCATTTAATTTTAATTTTTAATTTCCTTTTCATCACGTGTTTCTCATTTATTTCATTCTATCCACCACATGTTTTTAATTCAATTTAATTTTTCTTACTTTTCTTTTCTTTTTCTTTTTTTCTCTCTACCACATGGTTTCATTTTTTTTTTCATTTTTATTTACATTAATTTTTATTTAATTTTTTTTTATTTCATCATTATTTCTATTTTTATTTATTTTTCATTTAATTTTAATTTTTAATTTCCTTTTCATCACGTGTTTCTCATTTATTTCATTCTATCCACCACATGTTTTTAATTCAATTTAATTTTTCTTACTTTTCTTTTCTTTTTCTTTTTTTCTCTCTACCACATGGTTTCATTTTTTTTTTCCTTTTTATTTACATTAATTTTTATTTAATTTTAATTTTTATTTCATCATTATTTCTATTTTAATTTATTTTTCATTTTATTTTAATTTTTAATTTCCTTTTCATCACGTGTTTCTCATTTATTTCATTCTATCCACCACATGTTTTTAATTCAATTTAATTTTTCTTACTTTTCGTTTTCTTTTTTCTTTTTTCTCTCTACCACATGGTTTCATTTTTTTTTTCATTTTTATTTACATTAATTTTTATTTAATTTTTATTTTTATTTCATCATTATTTCTATTTTTATTTATTTTTCATTTTATTTTAATTTTTAATTTCCTTTTCATCACGTGTTTCTCATTTATTTCATTCTATCCACCACATGTTTTTAATTCAATTTAATTTTTCTTACTTTTCTTTTCTTTTTCTTTTTCTTTTTTCTCTCTACCACATGGTTTCATTTTTTTTTTCATTTTTATTTACATTAATTTTTATTTAATTTTTATTTTTATTTCATCATTATTTCTATTTTTATTTATTTTTCATTTAATTTTAATTTTTAATTTCCTTTTCATCACGTGTTTCTCATTTATTTCATTCTATCCACCACATGTTTTTAATTCAATTTAATTTTTCTTACTTTTCTTTTCTTTTTCTTTTTTTCTCTCTACCACATGGTTTCATTTTTTTTTTCATTTTTATTTACATTAATTTTTATTTAATTTTTTTTTATTTCATCATTATTTCTATTTTTATTTATTTTTCATTTAATTTTAATTTTTAATTTCCTTTTCATCACGTGTTTCTCATTTATTTCATTCTATCCACCACATGTTTTTAATTCAATTTAATTTTTCTTACTTTTCTTTTCTTTTTCTTTTTTTCTCTCTACCACATGGTTTCATTTTTTTTTTCCTTTTTATTTACATTAATTTTTATTTAATTTTAATTTTTATTTCATCATTATTTCTATTTTAATCTATTTTTCATTTTATTTTAATTTTTAATTTCCTTTTCATCACGTGTTTCTCATTTATTTCATTCTATCCACCACATGTTTTTAATTCAATTTAATTTTTCTTACTTTTCGTTTTCTTTTTTCTTTTTTCTCTCTACCACATGGTTTCATTTTTTTTTTCATTTTTATTTACATTAATTTTTATTTAATTTTTATTTTTATTTCATCATTATTTCTATTTTTATTTATTTTTCATTTTATTTTAATTTTTAATTTCCTTTTCATCACGTGTTTCTCATTTATTTCATTCTATCCACCACATGTTTTTAATTCAATTTAATTTTTCTTACTTTTCTTTTCTTTTTCTTTTTCTTTTTTCTCTCTACCACATGGTTTCATTTTTTTTTTCATTTTTATTTACATTAATTTTTATTTAATTTTTATTTTTATTTCATCATTATTTCTATTTTTATTTATTTTTCATTTTATTTTAATTTTTAATTTCCTTTTCATCACGTGTTTCTCATTTATTTCATTCTATCCACCACATGTTTTTAATTCAATTTAATTTTTTCTCAACGGGCTTTTATTTATTTGTATTTTTCCTCCCACATCGTTTTTCACCTCCCCATCCTTGCCTACCACTCTACCCACTACCCACCCCCTACTCTTCCTTTGCATTATTTCTCCACCTTCTCCTCCCCTCGTGTATCAGACCTACTACATACATCATCTATTGCCACCTATTTGTTTATTTCTCGGAAGTTATCACAGTTTTCAGTTACATTATATATTGTGTCAGGCTAAAGTTGTTCCTTTCATCTTTCCTGATGAGTGGAATGCTGAATTTAAACTTGGTTCACTTTATTTCTTTACAAAATTGACCCACGTAACAGTTCGAATTTTCAATCAGACACTGTTTCCGAAGAAATGAACGTCATAATTATGACCCTGTGTCGAAAGGTACTTCGGCTGGTTTTGTGAAGATGAAAAAAGAAAATAAGAAATGTGTGATGAGATAGAACAAAGAAATTTATTGATTGAAATAAAAATAAGATCCCCTCCCCCCAATCCAGACCCCCCCCCCCCTTCTTCAGAATATTGATCTGGGAAATTCCATTCATTCATTATAGGATTTGAACAAAAAACAATACAATGATAGCTCACAAATCAATTAACATTGTAGCTGTTGTGTTCTACGTATCAATATATTTAAGCAAGTAACTAATCATTTCTATGGAGTCAGTGTTTGACGTTTTTGATGCCGTCACTGCCGTGAAGAGTTCAAATCCGAGCAGATCCACTAACACTGTTGGGAAAAGTATGAACCTAGTAATTTCCCCCTCCAGTTATGAGTAAAATAGCAACATATTTTCAAATAATCGTTTTACATAGGTATTGTGTATCGGCATTAAATGACAAAAATATAGGGGTTTATATGCTGCATTATAAACCAATCAAGAAACCATTACTAATCTCTATCTATTTAAAGTTTTCATATGCATATACGTTTATGTATTCATATGTACAGGATTCACTACTAAACCAATTAATCGATTATTATGAATTTTGAAACACAGATTCAGGCATAAAGGGTTCATGTCTCTCTCATGGAGAGAGAATGGGGAGCGACAAGCTAAGGAATGGGGAGAGAAATGAGACAGAAGAGAGAAAGGAGACAAAATAAAAAAAATAATGATATTTACAAACGTTTCAGATAGCATTAGGTTCAAACTGTGAAACAAACAACAATGAAAAATTGAACAATTGAAAGTCAATACTTTGACAGTTTTTTTCACAATTAATTTCAGTCTGGACATGTCTCCTCCTCAGAATCGGTTTAAGATAAAAGACTTGTCGTCTTCCTGCAGCTCCCAATGTATATGTGAACTATGTTGGTAAAAATCCACGGATCAAAAGATACAGAAAACCAATAGGCTGTTATAAAAATCCGAATAGAATGCATCGTTACCAACTCAGATCTGCCGGCGATTCAAAATATATACTCTCTATCTATATTAAGTTAGTTATGTTTATACTTTTGTCTGTAGAGAATTCACTCCTAAACTAATTAACCGATCATTATGAAGTCTGGAACATGGTTGCAAGGCGTAAGACGTCCAAATATGGGCCAGATTTAGTTTAATTTGATTTTATGCAAAGGAAGTAAATTTAGCTCAAATTAGTTTTATGTTAAAGGAGCAAAGATGGGGTGGGAGAGGTGGAAGCATTTCTTAAAAATTTAGATACCTCCGATTGTTGTAAAATTTTAACAATAGGTATCAATTAGGGTAATAATATAGCTACAATCTTCTATTTGAAAATTGAAATATTTCAGATTTGCATTGAATTTGATACATAGTCATTAGACACCAATTAAACAAGATTCCCTGAATTTCAATTTCTTAAGACCCCTTTTCTTGAATCAAAATCATGTAATGAATATTTATAAAAATTGGAATAAGGATTCTAGACATAAGATTTAGTAGCCTTATATCTTGATTTTAATCTTCGTAATGGGCCATAAAAGTGGTGAAAAACGGTTCTCTTCTGGGGCAGGTATTCTTCTAATATTATTATAAGCAGACTCAACCTATATTGTTTTAAAAGAACAAAAAGGTCAATAAGTTGTATTTACCTGCCACCCCAAAAGGGGTTGAGGTGACACAAGGTTAAGCTTAATAAGAAAAGGACTTGAATGCCTATTAGACACCACCCTCGGGTGTCTTCGGTCTCTCTATACAGGGTTATTTCATAGATCCTGACATGAGAATACTTCCCATTTGAAGTAAACCCTGACCAAATATATTAAAACAAAAATGGTGCGCTGTCTCCTGAAGCCATCCAGCGACACCCCCTCTATTAATAGAGGGCAGCTTTGAATAACAAATTAGAAGCCGTTGACAATGAGGAACTGATAAAAAATATGAATAAAAACAAAAATAAATACTGGCAGGCCGGGACTCAGGATAAAAAGGGCCCATCAACCCGTTCATACACCAGGCAGGAAGATGTAAGCAATAGTGTGACCCTTCCTGCCTTTGGAAGTGCCGCTCCAGCCATGATAGAGGCCAACCAGGGCCAACCATCAGGTCTTAAGACAAAAGGTTCTGACCCCCTATCTCCATCATATGCAGACACAACAACAACAAAAAAAGAAACATAAGAGGCTTAAAAGCCCAACCATCGACTGTTGCATAAAAAGAAGGTGCTACTGTTTTGCTACCACTACTCAAAGTTTGAAAAGTGGAGCAAAACATCCAATGAAATCCTGGCCGAAAAGATCAAAGAATCTACCCTTCCTGAACAGAAAAAAAGCACATCAGTTGCCCGCCTACGATCGCTTGTTTCCCAGATGGGCATATATATATAACAGAAGATGAGAGCACCCTCATAGAGACAAGAGTCTAGATGGGAGAGGGGGAAAAAGTGGACATTGTTATGGGCTATGAAATATGCTCAGGCCAAATATACCAAACAAAAAAAAAGAAATATAAGAGGCTTAAAAGCCCAACCATCGAGTGTTGCATAAAAAGAAGGTGCTACTGTTTTGCTACCACTACTCAAAGTTTGAAATACCGGAAGGGCCATTCTGACTGGTAACAAATGAGGGGGCTGAGACTACAAGTAATAAACTTATCCCTCTCCCTTTTAAGCAATGAGGGTTAATACCTGGGAGGGTGATCTATAAGGACTGAGGATATAACCTTATCTATATTGATAAAATTCTAAGACAACTTCATGTGTTTCTGTGTGTTTTCTTCCTTGTGACCTGGAGAAATTAATTAATATATCTTAAATATATTTTAAATTTATTTACTATTAATAAAATATTTATTGAGATAAAAAAATGTGATAGCGATAAATAAAACAAACTTTTAAAATTCCTACCAAAAAAACAAATAATTTCATTACAAAATGAAATCCATCAGCTTATTCGTAAACAAATCAGCTATTCTAATATGTTCTCAATAGTTGAAAATAAAGAATGAATTGCGATCCTTCAAAATTTGAAAGGAATTTTGAAGTATTTAAACTGTTGGATAGAAAGTAATTTAAATTGGCTTTGAACTTCTCAGCAAATCCTCATATTAAAAGATTAGAAGCTATTTACATCCAATGATTTTATAAATTGAGATTAAAACGACATTACTCCAATAAAATTAGTTATAGTTTTATAACTATTTGGTTAAATTAATAATTTAAATACCAAAACTACACCATGCACCATGATAATTTAATTTAACTTTCAACATTCTCCTCCTCCTTCTCCTCCTCCTCCTCCTCCTCCTCCTCCTCCTCATCATCATCATCATCATCATCATCATCATCATCATCATCATCATCATCATCATCATCATCATCATCATCATCATCATCAGCATCATCATCATCATCATCATCATCATCATCATCATCATCATCATCATCATCATCATCATCATCATCATCATCATCATCATCATCATCATCATCAACAACAACAGCAACAGCAACAGCAACAACAACAAAAACAACCGGTTTATTTGTTGAATCAGGCCACAATTAATCCTCTGATGAGGGTGGGGTCTGATTGTCCAGTCTCGATCCAAGTCTTCCCTTCCACTCTTATCTTTGGTGCGGCTCGACGGAATCCATACCCAAGGCTCTCCTATCACCTATGATCACGTCCTCCCAAGACAACTTGGGTCTGCCAGAGGTGGTCTTTTCTGCTGGAATGTTCAACTGTCGGGCTGTAGCAATCCAGCCAATGCTGCTCTCAACGTGCCCCCAACCAACGCGTCTGCTCTTCTGCATGACGTCTGCGAGGCATTCCAATCCTATTAAAAATAAATAATAATTTGATGAAACATCGAAAGTTAGCAGCGAATTCTACGTCCGTGTTTTTCATGTGTAATCATTTACCTTGAATTGTTTTCTTTTAAATTTAGTTAAATATTTATTTAAATTACAATTGCATTAGCATAAAAGGGGTGAACTATGTTTTAAAATAAAATAAGATTAAAAGAATCCTATTACAAAAAACCCTACGACAGCAGTGTATTTCGTAAGATGTAACCTACTCCCGCCTGCAAACTTAAATTGGCTTTTAGTTGAATGGGGGAAAAACTTTGATAACAACAACAATGCAACACCATTTTTTACGTTTAGGTTTACTTTAACTCTCAAGTAAATTGCTTGAGAGTTAAAGTAAATTTATAAAAGTTAATACAAAGAATAAAAAATTGCTGAATAAAAATAACGAAAATTAACTTTATTTTTTTGTGTATGATTTAAAGGGGAATTATTTCCCTTATCTTGCTTGGGGTTCAATGCTGAGTGCTAGAGGAGTAAACATCAACTTTAGGAGAATCTTAAAGAATGCAGTTCAGGAAAATTTCAAAATATTTTATTAAACATCAGTTTCCTTCTGAAAATTTTCATTCCGACTAAGAAAACTTTCAGAGTGGTAGCTTTTTCTCTTTGTTCAGTAAAATGAGAGGGAGGTAACAAATATATTTCATGAAAAGTAGCTTCCCTTGGAAGCATTTAAAAGTATTAGCAATTCCTAATCTATTAAAAGATTGACAGTTTTAGAAGCTGTTTACATCCAATAATTTACAACATTAATTAAATAATTTTAATTAATTAAAACAACATTACCGTAATAAAAGTTATAATAGTTTTATAACAATTTGATTCAAGTAATAATTTAATGATAAAAAAAATACCGTGATAATTAAATTTAATTTAAAAACTCCTATTTACAAAAATAAAAAAATATTACATTAGTAAAAAAAAAACAGCATAATTAAAAAAAAAAAATGCAACACCAAAATAAAAGTACAAAGACTCCTAGGCAGTGCCGAATAGATACATCTAGTTCTTACATAAAGACATTATATTTAATGTCTTTTGACAAAGACGTGTAATATAAGTAAAAAACAAAAACAACATTACTATTTTGCTTTACTGACCAAGAGAGATAATTTTCAATATAGCTGTATCACGTTTACATGATTATTGATACAGTATGATCGAATTTTGTTTTCAGAACTTTGTCTCAAAATGGACCTATTTCGCACACAGTTTGGATAAAACTGATTGTATTTTTAGTCCGGAAATTGTAATTTACTTTAGAGTCCATTTTACTCACCTTCCCACAAAAAAATATTCGACCATAATGTACTAGTAAGCAGATTATGAAGACACAGCCATGTTGAAAAATGTCCTTTCATGGTTTCTCGAACTGTGATAGTAATGCTTTTATTGATTAAATTATATTACACATATTTTTTTTATCAAAACCCCTTAAATATAATTGTTTTATACAATACCCCTAAAGTTAATATTGGTCGTAGGAAGACATTCAGTCCCGGATAACACTAGGTATTCTTGCTAGTCCATCTTAATCCACTTATAATATAACGAGAACCTTCTCTGTCTGTCTGTCCGTCCTCGAGAATTTTTGTAAACAGCGGGGGAGGAGGTAATTACTTTTTAAGTAATTTCAAAGTCAGAAACACAACAAATACATTAGAGCACATATTAACGCCTAAATAAACAATAAATAATTTCGACGTCGAGGCCGTGATTCGAACTCGCAACCTTAATTTGGACGAATTTGTCCGATACTCTACCATTGAGCTACAAGTTAAAAAAAACATTTTGATTTAATTACTTAAAGAAATATTTTTTTTTCACTTCTTTCAGTTAGCAATGAATGATCGTATAATAACTGATTCTTCGATATAGTTTTGAGTCTGCGTTCGCGCTCGATTTTTATAAGGGGGGGGAGGGAATTTACCCCCCCCCCCCCCAAGTTTTTTTCCTTTGTTAAACAAAAAGTATTCGGAGACAAATATTTTTTTTTGAACTAAAAATGTCTCACCACCCAAGAACGCGGCACCCTAGCAAAAATAGACGACCGTTAGGGAGTCTATTTTCGCTAGTCTTCTATTACATAAAGAACAGGTGTGTGTGTGTCCGTCCGTCCGTCCCCAGATAAAGTTAAATCTATACAAAACACACCCACAAAGCTGTTATAATCTTTTTTTAGTATTACCTCAGACAAGATAGAGCCACATTTTCTTTTAATATTCATTATTTTGAGAGCCAACAGGAACAGAATTAGTCAGGTTGGTCGACATTTAGAACGACTTTTTAATGTTATTATGTAGTATTACGAGAGAGGAAATGATAGAGAGAGAGGGAGTGATATGGAAGAGGCAGGAAGGAGGGAAGAGAGAAAGAGAGGGGATAGAGAGAGGTGGAAGAGAGAACTAGAGAGACAGAGACATAGACAGAGAGGGGAAGGAGAGAGAGAGAGAGAGAGAGAGAGAGAGAGAGAGAGAGAGAGAGAGTTTCAAATGAAAAAACGTTAGCCACACTTTTTATATCTTCTATTTTGTTGTCAATGCCGTGGGTAACCATGTTAGTTAATAATAAAATAGGACAATATTCAGTTTAATGACATTCAAAATAATTTTAAAAAAAGGAAGAGAGAGTGATGTTTAAGTTAGTAGTTATAATCGTATCTAAGTTGGCAAAGACCCATTATTCTCTTATTCAGTGAGTTTATCTTGTTATTTAATTATTTATTCCTCTATGATAGTGGTGTAGTATCTGTTCTAATACTACACCATTGTTACTCCTTCGATCCTTCTAGACTAAGGCAATTGTTATTTTTATCTCAATCCAGAATGCCTCTTTTTGGGGAGCTGGATATTCCCCACATTATTAACCGATCTTGTGTCTAACTCGGCCCTCGTAGGAAGACAAGTAAATAGGAACAACGATATAGCATAGAATGTTTATTTTTAATACAAATGAGTCACCGATTATCAACGTGTGCAGGCCACTCGAGGATAAGGGTTATTGAGTTTGGTAGGTGAGCGGTGAAACACCTTGAGGATTAGAGACGATGGTTGTAACTGATCAGAAATTGATTATTTCAGAGGACGGCTCAACAAGAATTTGTTTACATTGGACTTGAACACGGCAATGTTGTAGTCAGCCGGGAAGCAGCTCCGTGGTACTGTGTTCTACAGATGGGCAGTTCTATGAAATAAACTTTGCTCATAGAAGTTCCATTTAGTTTCAGGTACACAGAGGCAGAAAGGGAAATTATTGACAGTGGTTGTAGTTAGACGAGTTTTTGTTGTGAACGTTTCACGGTGTGGGGGGGGGTTGCATAGATTGAAGCTCAGTCGAACACCTGCCATGAAAATAACGATAGAGTAGAGAAAGACTAGCAACGTCTCTTCTGTGAGAAAGAGGCTGTAGGATGGAGAAGAGGACATCTCCCACTAGATTTCGAAGTCTGTTTTGTACTCTATCGAGGCAAGAAAGGGTGCTTTGAGCGGCACCTCCCCAGATGTGGCAGCAGTATTCGATCTTAGGACGTATTTGTCTCTTATAAAGGTAGAGGATTGCGTCAGGAGTAAGATACTTTTTGGAGCGGTAGAACGATCCAACCATTTTCCAACGACCATGGCAACGGATTTGATGTAAGTCTTTCATTTCAGATTTGGGTGAAGGTCAGTCCCAGAAGCTTATGAAAGCGGGAGGCTTCCTCAAGGAGAAAGTCATTCATTTCAATTGGAGCAAAGTGAGAATCAGAGCGTTGGTGGCACAGCATTCTTACGGACAAACATTTTTAATCCTGGAAAATGTCTTTGAAGTTGCAAAATGTGTTTTTCTTTTCTTTTCCATGTAAGAAATTCTGCATTTATTTTAGAATAAAATTTTTAATAAATTTGAATATTGAATGCATTTCGTTTTTAAAAAAGATATCCTACACATGCGTGAGAATAAAGAGTCTAATAGTCGACTGATGGGCAGAGTTCATAGTATTTACTTTACCTCGAGGACAATAGCAGCGCATATTAAGGCACTGTGTTACAACCATTTTGTTAAAACATGATGCAAAAGAAATGAAAATGTGAAGTCTCATTTAAAACAAAATTAAAATGGAAATCGCTCCAGACAAGACATGCAGCCACTTGATGTAAGGAGCTAACAAGAATAAATATGATTATCGCAAAGACAGAAGATGCCTATTGGCTTTAGTCTTGAAAAGACCAACGAGTCAAACGAGCTGAAACAAAGGAAGCAGGGAATAGATCAGACAATTCTGAAGAACACATACCATAATAGTATTTATAGAAAAGACTGAGACTAGCAATATCATGTCTTGTTTATTTCATCTTTTGTATAACAGTTGACTGAGGTGGTCTCTATCTGTCAAGTGTGCAAATGAGGTAACTGAATGGGTCAAAGTAGGCATAGAAGCACATTTCCGCATGCGGAAATTCTAAGGCAAGGCCCACACTCAACAACCTCAACCCGTGCAGTTGCTATTGTTTGTAGGCAGTAAGCATTCCGTGATTCAACCGCCATCAATCAACTAAAAATATGACAAACATTAATAACATAAATAAATTATTGAAAGAGTGTAATAACCGCAGCTAAGAGAAGTTATACCGAGATGACCAGAAAACGCATTGAGTCACAGAGATTAGGAACTCCTGATTACTGGAAAATCTATAAAAGTAGGGGTGGGACGTAATGTATATTATTCACTACACTTTTATTAGGGGTGGGACGTAATGGGTGAAAATTTCAGATTCATGCGAGTAGTATTTTTTTGTGTTCATTTATACATAAATAACACTAAACAATCAAACATTTTGAACATTTTGCAAAATTCAGAAGGTGCAGGCCAAAAATAGCCGTTAGGGCTCTACGGGACTCAAAATCCATCATTTTTCGGTGAAAAAGTGGTTTCATGCGACATTGCAGGTCCTAAAACATCCTCAGAAGCTATGAATGGAAATAGGTGTGTTAAATCTGATATAGTACTTTAATTTAGGACCATTTTCAGGCTGTGAAAGGGTTTTCATGAATGTAAAATAGCCAAAAGCTAGTGGCCTGCACCTTCTGAATTTTGCAAAATTTTCAAAATGTTTGATTGTTTAGTGTTATTTATGTATAAATGAACACAAAAAAATACTACTCGCATGAATCTGAAATTTTCACCCATTACGTCCCACTCCTAATAGAAGTGTAGTGAATAATATCCATGTCCGGAATATCATTAAAAACTTACACCCTCCACAGAATGTGGGCCTGCACTTATCCCTGCTATAGTACTAAATAAATGTTCTACTGAGATGGCCTCTGTTATCTCCAAGCTTTACAACAAATACCTTGCCGCATCTTGCTTGCCTGATTAAGTTAACCCTAATCCGAACCCTCTAATGGGACACCAGCCCAAATATGACAACAGTGTTTGACTAATGAATAACCACAAGTCTTAAATATTATTTTTAAATAATATAACTCGGGTTTTTTAAATTCTCATGGACACAATTAGTCGATAATAATAACAGTCAATCATTCAATTAACCAGAAAAAAACCCAGTTATAACTTACTTAGCACTAAACAAATAGCATTTATCAATAATTAAAGTTAATTACACTATAGACTGTTACACACCATAGAGGGATGGTCTCTATCTGTCAAGTTTTACCTGTGGAAAACACTCAACCGCCTGAGAAATTACATTATAGACTATGACACATCATAGGAGGTGGTCTCTATCTGTCAAGTTTTACCTGTGGAAAACACTCAACCGCCTGAGAAATTACATTATAGACTATGACACATCATAGGAGGTGGTCTCTATCTGTCAAGTTTTACCTGTGGAAAACACTCAACCGCCTGAGAAATTACATTATAGACTATGACACATCATAGGAGGTGGTCTCTATCTGTCAAGTTTTACCTGTGGAAAACACTCAACCGCCTGAGAAATTACATTATAGACTATGACACATCATAGGAGGTGGTCTCTATCTGTCAAGTTTTACCTGTGGAAAACACTCAACCGCCTGAGAAATTACATTATAGACTATGACACATCATAGGAGGTGGTCTCTATCTGTCAAGTTTTACCTGTGGAAAACACTCAACCGCCTGAGAAATTACATTATAGACTATGACACATCATAGGAGGTGGTCTCTATCTGTCAAGTTTTACCTGTGGAAAACACTCAACCGCCTGAGAAATTACATTATAGACTATGACACATCATAGGAGGTGGTCTCTATCTGTCAAGTTTTACCTGTGGAAAACACTCAACCGCCTGAGAAATTACATTATAGACTATGACACATCATAGGAGGTGGTCTCTATCTGTCAAGTTTTACCTGTGGAAAACACTCAACCGCCTGAGAAATTACACTATAGACTGTGACACATCATAGGAGGTGGTCTCTATCTGTAAACTTGAAGGTTAGGGTAAATAAATGGAAAATAAAATATTTGTTAAATAAAAAATTTTGGAAAACTATGAAACTGCAGTTAGCTGTAGTGAACTCAGTATTTACTTCCTTCCAACCACAGGAAGGTGGGGAGGGGGGGGGTTAAAGCCAGCGCACCCCAGGGGTATACTCTGGCTGTCAAAAATAGCCTGAGTTGACATTACCCAGTAGGAGCCCCTCGGGCGATTGGCAATGAACCAATCCCTTCTCAAATAGAAGGTAAAGCCTGAGAAGGTGAATCTCCTAGTGTTGAAAATGGACCATACCTTAGTAAAATAGAACAGGAGCAGCCGATGTCACAGTGGTCCACATTCTGTTGGACTGATTCTTGAAGATGTATCCTCCATTAGTATGAAGAGAAAAAGTGATCCCTCCAGAGCACAAAACCTCTATAAGTAAATATGGTGGAAGAGCTGTTACCATGCAGCAGAGCCCCCCCCCCCGTCTCTGTATGTTGCTGGCTTGGTCCATGTGAAAGGCTAGCCTCAAGACATATAGTTCCACTGCCGTCGCAGGAGTTGCCAGAATGTTACTATATACAGCTTCAGATTGCATTGGGGACTTCAGCTCTGGTTTTTCCCAATTTTTTGACTCCAGAAACATTTCCTATGAGTTGGTATGTACACAAGTCAGCAGATGTATTATTTACTCCTCTCCAGGAGTTAGGCACAAGGCCAGTTTTTATCCTACTCCCACAAGTAAGATGTGACCCAAGGTCGGGTCGGAAAGTGGGGGTTGAAAAGCCAGCGCCCGAGAGGTGAGCACTCTGACCATTAAAAATTGCCTGGGCAGCCCCGTCGGCATTCCTCGGTAGGGGCGCCTCAAGCAGTAAGCAATTAACTTACTCCTCCCCAAAGAGGGGAGGCAAAGCCTGGGAGGGTGGACCTCCTAGAACTGCACAGGAGAATCCCATAGACCGGCGTAAATCAAGACCCGAAGGACAAGACAATACAAGTCTATGGGGTGCAGTATCCATCGGAACAGATACTACACTTTGATCTTAGCCAAAAGTATTATTTACTCCTCTCCAGGAGTTAGGCACAAGGCCAGTTTTATCCTACTCCCACAAGTAAGATGTGACCCAAGGTCAGGTCGGAAAGTGGGGGTTAAAAAGCCAGCGCCCGAGAGGTGAACACTCTGACCATCAAAAATTGCCTGGGCAGCCCCGTCGGCATTCCCCGGTAGGGGCGCCTCAGGCAGTAAGCAATAAACTTACTCCTCCCCAAAGAGGGGAGGCGAAGCCTGGGAGGGTGGACCTCCTAGAACTGCACAGGACAGACCCATAGACCGGCATAAATCAAGCCTTGAAGGACAAGACAATACAAGTCTATGGGGTGCAGTATCCATCGGAACAGATACTACACTTTGATCTTAGCCAAAAGTTTGAGATCAGAGTTTTTTTCTCCTCTTAGATGAGCTGTCTTCCTAGACTGATGAGCGGCATCTTCCCAAAAGGACTTGTTTTCATGTACAAAGTAACCCAAAATGAATGCAATGATGAATATTATTCTGGTTTTATCGCTTCAAGTTTGTATATATTCAAATCTTTTTGAACCCAACTGTTTAATTTTTAGAAGAGTGTTCAGTTTGCTACATAAGTTTAACGTAAAAAGGTTCCTCTGCTCCCTGAAAAGGCGTAGACAGGATTAAAGATGATGCGAATATAGAATCCCGATTTATCGAACAGAAAATCTCAGTAAATTATATTTCAGGCTGAATTGCGCAAAGTATTGTGCATAAAATACATAATCAACTTGAATTAACACGGAAATGATAACGTAACCAAGTCGTCGTACCAGCTATTTGAACTAAGTCTGCAAGGCGATTACTTGTACCATTTCTTTTATTTTTTTTTTGTTGTCGAGAGTATCACTTGGCTGATATTAGTTAAACCAAATGACTCTGTTATTCTACTCCTTTGCCAGGAGTGAAGTGTAGTATCTGTTCTGATACTACACTTCATCTTTTTCTGTCATCAGTCTGTGAAGAAGAAATCCTTCTGGACCGAGGCAATTTTAAAATGTGTTCCAATCCACAGTGCCCCTTTTCGGGAGCTAGATTTTTACCACATGAACAACCGACCTTGTATCTAACTCAGTCTTAGTATTATTTTTTTTTTATGGAAGTCGCTCCAGACAAGGCATAAAGCCACTTGATGTAAGGAGCTAAAATAAAAATACTACTTCAAGGTCAAAAACTAATCAACGATAAGTGCTAGATGAATAGATTCCGATCCAAAAAAACAGCAATTCTTCCCTCTTTGTCAGAAAAATCGCTCATGGAATGTGAGGACAAAATAAGGGAAGCGAGAGTTACAAGGCTGCCAAAAGTAAACCCAAAGTCCATATTCTACTCCCCTAGCAAATATATGCTCCCTCCGGTCACATACTGGGGGAGGCTATCATGACAAACGAACATTTACTATACTGCCGCTCCCAAAGGAGGAGATAAGGCCTGGGAGGATAGTATCATGATGCACAAACATATACTACACTATCCCCTCCCCCTAGCAGGGAGGAAGTATCGCCTGGGAGGATTATCTCATGACAGCAAAACAGGTACTACACTACCTGCCCCCTAAATTGTGCATAGTATAGTTTCGACTTCAGAGAGACAGGTACCAAATATCCTTTAGTAATAGATATGCTTCATTTACCAATTTTAAATATTGTAGACATTTCTCTTCAGCTTTATTCAGATGTTTCTTTCATGCCATCTTATATAAAAATATATATATATATTTTGTCTGTCCGTCAGTCACAATTTTTAAAAACATAATAAATACATTGAAGAATTTGTCTCATTACGAAATATCAAGAGACCTTAACTATTTTTTAGAAATGGAAAATATTGCATTAATACTAAATAATAAATTCCCAACAAATAAAGTGGATGCCCTGACCAGAAATCGAAACTGAAACCTTGAAATCTTCAATCGGATGTTCTACCAACTGAGTTATTTGGACTTTCTTATAAATGCACCTTAAAATATTACCATAACAAAATAATTATAGCTTTGACATGACGTCATAGATTTATGATTTACGTCATGTTTCAAAACATGAATTCAAACATAAGCGATGATAGAAAATAAATAAATAAATGGGTAAACATTATCAATAGCGTTGGAAATTATGTTAATAACCCCAAACAATTTATTTTACTTTAACTGCGTATTGCCATTAAAAAAGAAATGAAAGAGAAGATTGGAAAAGAATACCTGAGAAGAACAAGAAAGCTCTTAGAAACAAAATTATATAGCAGAAACCTAATCAAAGGAATAAATACCTGGGCCGTATCACTAATAAGATATTCTGGACCATTCATAAACTGGACTAAAGAAGAACTCAGGCACCTTGACCAGAGCACTAGAAAATTAATGACTATGCACAATGCACTACACCCAAAAGACGAGTTTAAAAACTATTTAATATATAATTTATACAAGAATTTGGGTCCATGGTATATTAAAAAAGGACACTCTTGGAATGGTTTCTGTATTCCTGGCTTATTGTTAGGGTTTTATTTGTACAGGTAAACTAAAATTGCCCCTCATTCCAAATTTCAGACAGATTCATTAAAATATTTTCAAGAGTTTAAAATAACTAAAGTTAACTGCACATAATTCTACATACAAAGTGTGTGTGTGTGTGTGTGTGTGTGTGAAAAAGAGTGTGTGTGTGTGTGTGTGTGTGTGAAAAAGAGTGCGTGTGTGTGTGTGTGTGTGTGTGTGTGAAAAAGAGTGTGTGTGTGTATGTGTGTGTATGTGTGTGTGAAAAAGAGTGTGTGTGTGTGTGATAAAGAGGGTGTGTGTGTTAAAAAGAGTGTGTGTGTGTGTGTGTGTGAAAAAGAGTGTGTGTGTGTGTGAAAAAAGAGGGTGTGTGTATGTGAAAAAGAGAGTGTTTGTGTGTGTGTGTGTGTGTGTGTGTGTGCACGCGCGCGTGTGTGTGCGCATGTGTCCATGAATAATTATGACTAGGTATTTTTCCTTTTATAAAAGCAGGCACGTTTCAGTAGTTGTCTCCCCTTGGCTATGAGTTTTTTAAGTTAACGTTCAAGCCGCACATATGATTTACTTCAACAGTGTTCAATATAGGAGAGCTTAATGATATTATTGAAATATACTTATGGCGATGAAGTACACAGACACCATTGTGTTTCATTCACGAAGGGAAATGTGTTGGATAGGTGAGAAATTACTTAGTCCATTATTCATATACATTGAGTGTAGCTTAAACTTCTGTAACTGCAATAACTCACAGCCAAGGGGAGACAACAACTAAAGTGGCTTCTTTAATCATTGGAAAAATATGTGGACACATGTACACACACTCTTTCTTGCACACTTTCATCAAAGCACACACACACACACACACACACACACACACACACACACGCACACACACACACACACACAATACCCTCACATGCACATACTCTCTCACACACAAGTTTTCAAGTTTAATATAAGAATGAACTTGTCAAAGAGTAGAGCTGTGAGGGAAATTTAAGTTCAGACCAAATTAATGCATATGGACAATCACTGCATTTTTTGTTTAATGCGTTGTTACTATTAAGAGTTACGCTCTATTTTTTTTCTGACAACATTTTAAGTAAGGGTATAAAAAATAACACTAAGTATACCTCTAGAGCCTGTAGGATAAAAGTGACAAACTTTCATTCTAACATTTAATTACAACTTTATTGGGTCGTCTTCGTTAGTACGTGAACAAAAGGGAAAAAGGTTAGTATGTCCATAAGTATGGACGACGTTAAAAGCTACGAATTTCCCGTGATTATAATTCCCCAGTCAGGAAAAGAGAATTGTTCATATGTTGAATGTTTGTACACCGGCTAAAGTGTCAGGACGCGTTCATATGTGTATGCAAGTATGTGTGTATGTAATATCAAGTCCACGTGTTGAGGCAGTAGCCATTTTGGCTCTTGTCGAAGTCGAACCCAGGGCCAAAGGCCCTGGAAAATATCTGTTACGTCCCCAGAGAGGGGGAATGTGTGTTTGACAGTGCCAAAGAAGGAAAAAGAGAGAAGTGTCAAAACTAATAATAACAATAGCAGTAAAAACTAGATGACGATACCTATGGTATCTATCTATCTATCTATCTATCTTTTTATTATACCCTTTTTATTATATCTCTCTTTTTTCACTTTATTTTATTTTATATTTTCATTTTGGTTCTGATTTTAACATTTTGATTCTTAACAGTCCCAACCACTTGACTTCCCAAATTTTTAAATTATAAATTTCTTTTCTTCTTTTTTCTCAATTTCATTCTTTCCAAATACGATCTAAGGTTAAGATCGGATTCTAACTCTGCCTGATGAGATCTCAGTTTATAATAACTGTTAATCAATAACATCGACATGCCAGTGTCGCAGATTTTGTACATGTCTGTGTAAATAAAAATCATATATATATATATATATATATATATATATATATATATATATATATATATATATATATATATATGAGAGAGAGAGAGAGAGAGAGAGAAATGGGCAGAGAAAGTGTATATATATATACACACAAATGACATACATGATTAATGTAGGAATAACTTTAGTAAAGTCATTATTTACAAGAACACGCACACAAACTGTAACTGACAGTGATATGGGACAAAAGGGAAAACGTAGCAACTCTAATTTAAGTCAGTGTCCCTAATGATACCGGCTTAAACAGAGCTGATAGGGAAAAGATAACGAAATACCAAGGTTTTATTTATGACATAAAAAGAAACTTAAATCTTACGAAGATCTCCATAATTCCAGTAATTATAGGAGCAACCGGACTCATGAAAAAGAATTTCAAAAACTACCTTGCGAATATACCCGGTGAACCAAGTGCAAGAGAGATACACAAATTGCACTTAAAGGATATTTAGAATCTGTTATGGTGCCGTACCTATATGACGAACAGTTGGACTCGTCCATTCCTAATAAAATACTGGAAGCATTAAGGCTTTTCGTAATTGAATTCCACTCCAGTCTACCCAAGCAGTCAACTATTCTTGGCCTTTTGGCTAAGATCAAAGTGTAGTATCTGTTCCGATGGATACTGCACCCCATAGACTGGTATTGTCTTGGCCTTCGGGGCTTGATTTACGCCGATCTATGGGTCGCCTCCTCTCTTTGGGGAGGAGTAAGTTTATTGCTTACTGCCTGAGGCACCCCTACCGGGAATGCCGACGGGGCTGCCCAGGCAATTTTAAACCCCACTTTCCCGACCCGACCTTGGGTCACATCTTACTTGTGGGAGTAAGATAAAAACTGGCCTTGTGCCTAACTCCTGGAGAGGAGTAAATCAATACCCAAGCAGTCAGGACTGATATACCACTTCTTTTGTTCTCTGTACATATCTTTTGTTCGAGATATATTGTTCACCTAACCCTGTGTTCCGTGTCTTTATTTCGGTCCCTAAACAGGGTCACAACAGAATCTTAAAAAAGATCTCTCGGCTAGAGTGTCTTAAATAGCCGATGAATGTCTGACATCCGGTAGGATTCCCCATCCCAGCAAAAACATAAAGATAAGGAAAGTTAAAAAAGAAGAGATAACTAAACGTGTTTTTGTAATTCTTTATACTTGTGTGTGTAAAAATATATATATATATATATAGTCTAAAGAAGCTTTGAGTCATAAAAAAAAAATGTAAAATGCAGTTTAAATTCCCAGTCAAACTAACTAAATCCAAGATATTGCAGACTTAACATTCGTTGGAAAATTAATAAATTAAAAAATATTAGTAAAAAAAAAAAAATAAATAAATAAAGGGGGGGGGGTAATTATCTAAGAGTGAAACAAAAACAGGAGACCTTAAGCGTCTAATATTAACACGGGGATCATCAGCTGTGTACCATGTAACTGTTTCGGAGATTTAAGAACAGGACAGTTATAATATTAATGGCTCTTCAATGGTACTGATTATACGACCATTTCCCCAATAATCAAGTGTCGAAATAATTCAGCTTAAAATACCACTAATATATACATAAATATTTATTTACTCCTTCGCTAGGAGTTAGGCACAAGGCCAGTTTTATCTTACTCCCACAAGTAAGATGTGACCCAAGCTCGGGGCGAGAAAGTGGGGTTAAAAGCCAGCGCTCGAGAGGTGAGCACTCTGGCCATTTAAAAATTGCCTGGGAAGCCCCGTCGGCATTCCCCGGTAGGGGCGCCTCAGACAGTAAGCAATAAACTTACTCCTCCCCAAAGAGGGGAGGCGAAGCCTGGGAGGGTGGACCTCCTAGCGTGCAGTATCCATCGGAACAGATACTACACTTTGATCTTAGCCAATTTATTTAGGCAGGTGAGTTCCTTCGGACAACCTTCATCTTTATCTACAGATGAAGATTTTACAAACCTTGGGAACTCACCAGACCTTAGGCATAGCGCCCGTTATGTAGGGGGAGGGGGGGGGGGGGTCGGGGATAACTGAGACAAGCTGTTCAATATTTTTTATTTAAAAAAATTATACAAACAACAGAAAAGAAACGTTTGCTGACTCTAAACTAGATTCTTGCACCAAAATACCGCATTCACTCTGTGGGTGGATCCCTACTTAAAATATCCCCCAAAAACATCGATGTAAAAAAGGAATTATCGTGGGAGTGGGAAAAAATATTAAAAACACCCAAAAAGAAAGAAAAATAAAGAACAAAATAAAATGATAAAAAAGTTAGTATGGCCCGGCTTTCCCTCATGGCTAAGTGTTAGACCTCCCGCTGTTTTCCGGCACGAGACCGAAAACAAGCGGGTTGGTCACTAAGTGGGAGTGGGAACTTTAAGAGAGGAGTGTTCAAAAAATAAATTCATCGGGAATGGGATCGTGGGGTGGATGGCGTCTTCCAAGATAGTAATGCCAAGGGTTTCAAAAGACCGAGGACAAAATAAAACAGTGGAAGTGGGAATCTTTGGAAGCTCTCTACTGCCGGCAAAAATAAAATAGGGACAGGATATCTCTCATTCCTACTAGTTTAAGAGTTTACTAGTTTTTTGAAATAAATCAAAAAACTCTACAGGGGTGGGTTCCGTAGAACCCAGTACCGCGTTTGCCATAACTATGGAGGGAACACGAACTCAAACTTGGCGCCTCATCGGATGCACAAACTAGTGTCATGCACCCATCTCCTATCGAAATCCATGCGATGTAATCGTTTCCAATCGCATCTGATCTTCACTTTAAGTTGGTGTTTAAAGTAAACTACCAGATCCCGATCCGAAACAGATCCCACCCCATGAACCTCATTAAGACGTGTAACCCACGTCACTAGTCTTGCTACGGCTAGGATGGCTAGAAACACCATTCGTTTCTCCCCAGACCACGGCGGTGCTGCGTTGTTGATGACAGATGCTACATCCAGGACCATCGGCTGCTCGGCGTCGATGCGGGCCGTCACCTCCCTGACGTATTCCCAGAGATGTCGAAGTTTACCCTTAAGACTACCGTATGATATAGTAATTTGCATATCAAATAACATTAATTATAACAATAATAAAAAAAATAATAATAATATTATCTAAACACTACATCCAAGAACCATTCTGAAATATGGTAGCTAGCAATAAAATTATATAGGAATTAAAGTTGCATTAAAAATAAATAAAAAATAAAGCTTAAGTACCTTAGGTACCAGAAAAGAAATTAGATAAGAGGAAGGAAACCTAGCCATACAGATCTAAATACCCAATATATATGTGTGTGTGTGTGAGATAGTGTGTAAAATAATATATATATATATATATTATTTTACACACTCTCTCTCATATATATATATATATATATATATATATATATATATATATATATATATATATATATATATATATATGAGAGAGATAGTGTGTAAAATAATATATATATATATTATTTTACACACTCTCTCTTTCACATATATATATATACTAGCAGGGCTACCCGGCGTTGCTCGGGGTCATAAAAACATATATTTGAAGAAAGATCGTGTGTGTAACATCTTTATATTCAAACTTCTATGTCCGCCCCCTCTCTCTATAGCCGTCTCTTTATCTGCTACCTTTCTCTTTCCTGGTCGCCCCATTTCGCCGCTACTTTCTAATTTTGCCTTTTGCAAAAGCTGTTTCTTCCCCACCATTTCTCCTATTGCCCAGGGTAATAGTATGACATATTTCTATAAAAAGTAACACCTCTATCTGCGCCTTCTATATAGGTACTTATCTCCACCCCGGTGTTCATACTATATACGTATCTATCATCACCCCGGTGCGCATACTATATACGTACCTATCGCCGCCCCGGTGCAGATACTATTTAAGTACCTATCGCCGCCCCGTTGCGAATGCTAAATAGTACCTATCGTTGCCCCGGTGTGAATGCTAAATACATACCTATTGCACCCTGGTGTGCATGCTACATAAGTACCTATCGCTGCCCTAGTGCGAATACTAAAGACATACCAATTGCGCTCCGGTGTGCATGCTACATAAGTACCTATCACTGCCCTAGTGCGAATAATTAATATGTACATATTGCCGCTTTGGTGTGAATGCTAAATACGTACCTATCGCCGGCCCAGTGGGAATGCTAAATACGTACCTATAGCCGCCCTGGTGCGAATGCTCAATACGTACCTATAGCCGCCCCAGTGCGAATGCTAAATACGTACCTATCACCACTACGGTGCGAATGCGAAATACATACCTTTCGCCGCCCCGGTACGCATGCAATATATGTACTGATCTCCGCCGCAGAGCGCATGCTATGTACGTACTTATTGCTGCCCGTGTGTACATGCTATATACGTAGCTATCGCCACCCCTGAATTCTGAATACGTACCTATCGCCGCCCTGGTGTGGAAGCTAAATACGTACATATCGCCGCCCCGGTGCGAATGCTAAATACATACCTATCGCCGCCCCGGTGTGAATTCAAAATACGTACCTATTGCCGCGCCGGTGTGAATTCTGAATACGTACCTATCGCCGCCCCGGTGCTGAAGCTAAATACGTACATATCGCTGCCCCGGTGCGGAAGCTAAATACATACCTATCGCTGCCCCGGTGTGAATGCTAAATACGTACCTATCGCCGCCCCGGTGTGAATTTTAAATATGTACCTTTCGCCGCCCGGTGTGAATTTTAAATATGTACATTTTGCCGCCCCTGTGCGCGTGCTATATACGTACCTATTGCCGCCCCGGTGCGCGTGCTATATATGAACCGATCGCTTCCTCAGTGCGCATGCTAAATACATACCTATCACTGCCCCAGTGTGCATACTATATACGTACTTATTACCGCCCATGTGCACATGCTATATAAGTACCTATCACCACTGCTGAATGCTAAATAAGTACCTATCGCTGCCCCGGTGTGGAAGCTAAATACAGACATATCGCCGCCCATAAATTTGGGCAGACCCTAAAAAATTTGGCCTGACCCCTAAAATTTTCCCCGTCCCCTAAATCTCTCCAGCCTCTAATTTTTCACTCTCCCCCAACCATGAGAAATATTTTGACTTCAAAACAAAAAAAAAACAAAAAAATTTGGCCTGACCCCTAAAAAGTTCGTCCTGATCCCTAAAATTTTCCCCGACCCCTAAATCTCTCCAGCCCCCTAATTTTTCACTCTCTTACAACCATTAGATATATTTTGACTTCAAAACAAAAAAAACAAAAAAATTTGGCCTGACCCCTAAAAAGTTCGTCCTGACCCCTAAAATTTTCCCCGACCCCTAAATCTCTCCAGCCCCCTAATTTTTCACTCTCCCCCAACCCTGAGAAATATTTTGACTTCAAAACAAAAAAAAACAAAAAAAAACAAAAAAATTTGGCCTGACCCCTAAAAAGTTCGTCCTGACCCCTAAAATTTTCCCCGACCCCTAAATCTCTCCAGCCCCTAATTTTTCACTCTCCCCCAACCATGAGATATATTTTGACTTCAAAACAAAAAAAAACAAAAAAATTTGGCCTGACCCCTAAAAAGTTCGTCCTGACCCCTAAAATTTTCCCCGACCCCTAAATCTCTCCAGCCCCCTTAATTTTTCACTCTCCTCCAACCATGAAAAATATTTTGACTTCAAAACAAAAAAAAACAAAAAAATTTGGCCTGACCCCTAAAAAGTTCGTCCTGACCCCTAAAATTTTCCCCGACCCCTAAATCTCTCCAGCCCCCTAATTTTCCACTCTCTTACAACCATTAGATATATTTTGACTTCAAAACAAAAAAAAACAAAAAAATTTGGCCTGACCCCTAAAAAGTTCGTCCTGACCCCTAAAATTTTCCCCGACCCCTCAATCTCTCCAGCCCCCTAATTTTTCACTCTCCTCCAACCATGAGAAATATTTTGACTTCAAAACAAAAAAAACAAAAAAAATTGGCCTGACCCCTAAAAAGTTCGTCCTGACCCCTATAATTTTCCCCGACCCCTAAATCTCTCCAGCCCCTTAATTTTTCACTCTCCCCCAACCCTGAGAAATATTTTGACTTCAAAACAAAAAAAAACAAAAAAAAAGAAAAAAATTTGGCCTGACCCCTAAAAAGTTCGTCCTGACCCCTAAAATTTTCCCCGATCCCTAAATCTCTCCAGCCCCCTAATTTTTCACTCTCCTCCAACCATGAGAAATATTTTGACTTCAAAAAAAAAAAAAAAAAAAAATTTGGCCTGACCCCTAAAAAGTTCGTCCTGACCCCTAAAATTTTCCCCGACCCCTAAATCTCTCCCCCCCCTAATTTTTTACTCTCCCCCAACCATGAGAAATATTTTGACTTCAAAACAAACAAAAAAGAAAAAAATTTGGCCTAACCCCTAAAAAGTTCGTCCTGAACCCTAAAATTTTCCCCGACCCCTAAATCTCTCCAGCCCCCTAATTTTTCACTCTCCCCCAACCATGAGATATATTTTGACTTCAAAACAAAAAAAAACAAAAAAATTTGGCCTGACCCCTAAAAAGTTCGTCCTGACCCCTAAAATTTTCCCTGACTTCTAAATCTCTCCAGCCCCCTAATTTTTCACTCTCCTGCAACCATGAGAAATATTTTGACTTCAAAACAAAAAAAAAAACAAAAAAATTTGGCCTGACCCCTAAAAAGTTCGACCTGACCCCTAAAATTTTCCCCGACCCCTAAATCTCTCCAGCCCCGTAATTTTTCACTCTCCCCCAACCCTGAGAAATATTTTGACTTCAAAACAAAAAAAAACAAAAAAAAAACAAAAAAATTTGGCCTGACCCCTAAAAAGTTCGTCCTGACCCCTAAAATTTTCCCCGACCCCTAAATCTCTCCAGCCCCCTAATTTTTCACTCTCCCCCAACCATGAGATATATTTTGACTTCAAAACAAAAAAAAACAAAAAAATTGGGCCTGACCCCTAAAAAGTTCGTCCTGACCCCTAAAATTTTCCCCGACCCCTAAATCTCTCCAGCCCCCTAATTTTTCACTCTCCTCCAACCATGAAAAATATTTTAACTTCAAAACAAAAAACAAAAAAAAAATTTGGCCTGACCCCATAAAAGTTCCTCCTAACCTCTAAAATTTTCCCCGACCCCTAAATCTCTCCAGCCCCCTAATTTTTCACTCTCCCCCAACCCTGAGAAATATTTTGACTTCAAAACAAAAAAAAACAAAAAAAAACAAAAAAATTTGGCCTGACCCCTAAAAAGTTCGTCCCGACCCCTAAAATTTTCCCCGACCCCTAAATCTCTCCAGCCCCCTAATTTTTCACTCTCCTCCAACCATGAAAAATATTTTGACTTCAAAACAAAACAAAACAAAAAAAA
>OY744550.1:30390256-30415256 GCA_963556195.1 Sepiola atlantica
CCCCTAATTTTTCACTCTCCCCCAACCATGAGATATATTTTGACTTCAAAACAAAAAAAACAAAAAAATTTGGCCTGACCCCTAAAAAGTTCGTCCTGACCCCTAAAATTTTCCCCGACCCCTAAATCTCTCCAGCCCCCTAATTTTTCACTCTCCTCCAACCATGAGAAATATTTTGACTTCAAAACAAAAAAAAAAAAAAAATTTGGCCTGACCCCTAAAAAGTTCGTCCTGACCCCTAAAATTTTCCCCGACCCCTAAATCTCTCCAGCCCCCTAATTTTTCACTCTCCCCCAACCCTGAGAAATATTTACACTTCAAAACAAAAAAAAAAAAAAAAAAAAAAAAAAAATTTGGCCTGACCCCTAAAAAGTTCGTCCTGACCCCTAAAATTTTCACCGACCCCTAAATCTCTCCAACCCCCTAATTTTTCACTCTCCCCCAACCATGAGATATATTTTGACTTCAAAACAAAAAAAAACAAAAAAATTTGGCCTGACCCCTAAAAAGTTCGTCCTGACCCCTAAAATTTTCCCCGACCCCTAAATCTCTCCAGCACCCTAATTTTTCACTCTCCTCCAACCATGAAAAATATTTTGACTTCAAAACAAAAAAAAACAAAAAAATTTGGCCTGACCCCTAAAAAGTTCGTCCTGACCCCTAAAATTTTCCCCGACCCCTAAATCTCTCCAGCCCCCTAATTTTTCACTCTCCCCCAACCATGAGATATATTTTGACTTCAAAACAAAAAAAAACAAAAAAAAAACAAAAAAATTTGGCCTGACCCCTAAAAAGTTCGTCCTGACCCCTAAAATTTTCCCCGACCCCTAAATCTCTCCAGCCCCCTAATTTTTCACTCTCCCCCAACCATGAGATATATTTTGACTTCAAAACAAAAAAAAACAAAAAAATTTGGCCTGACCCCTAAAAAGTTCGTCCTGACCCCTAAAATTTTCCCCGACCCCTAAATCTCTCCAGCCCCCTAATTTTTCACTCTCCCCCAACCATGAGATATATTTTGACTTCAAAACAAAAAAAAACAAAAAAATTTGGCATGACCCCTAAAAAGTTCGTCCTGACCCCTAAAATTTTCCCCGACCCCTAAATCTCTCTCCCCCTAATTTTTCACTCTCCTCTAACCATGAGAAATATTTTGACTTCAAAACAAAAAAAAAACAAAAAAATTTGGCCTGACCCCTAAAAAGTTCGTCCTGACCCCTAAAATTTTCCCCGACCCTTAAATCTCTCCAGCCCCCTAATTTTTCACTCTCCCCCAACCATGAGATATATTTTGACTTCAAAACAAAAAAAAACAAAAAAATTTGGCCGGACACCTAAAAAATTTGGCCTGACCCCTGAAATTTTCCCCTACCCCCTAATTTCTCCAGCCCCCCCCCACACTTTTTTTTTCAGTGTCCCACAACCCTGAGAATTATTTTTAGTTCAGAAAAAGAGAAAAAAAAAAAATTTGGTCGGACCCCTAAAATTTTTCTCGACCCCCTAATCTCTCCAGCCCCCCCCCCCAACTTTTTTTTTCATTGTCCCACAACCCTGAGAATTATTTTAAGTTCAAAAAAAGAAGAAAAAAAATTTGACCGGACCCCTAAAAAATTTGGCATGACCCCTAAAAATAATCTCTTTATTATAGATACAAATAAATGCACATTGGCCTTTATTATAGATACAAATAAATGCACATTGGTCTGTATTATAGATACAAATAAATGCACATTGGTCTTTATTATAGATTTGCTTAATCCCCCCCCCCCCAAAGAAAAAGTTTGGCCTGAGGCGCTCACACCGGCGAATGCCGTCACCCCCCCTCAATTTGGCATGAAAGGAGGAGGTAATGCCTATCATGATAACGGAAGGGAGTGAGAGGAATATTAGCGTCTATTAAAAGGTTGTAGTGTGAGTGAATTTATTCCCGCCACTTTGCATTATTTTTCAAATTATCTGCCACTCTCTGACGTCATGATGACCTGATATAACCGGACACAATTAAGGGCAAGACCGGGTACATCCGGCAAGGGATTATGGGACAGGTGCGGATGTGATTGAGCAACCCTTGTTTCACTACACACTCTTAACGTAGGATTCCTATGTTGTTATTGATGCAACCGGACAGAAGTTATTGGATGATCTGATACAACCGGACACAATTTAGGGCAAGACCGGGTACATCCGGCCAGGGATTATGGGATGTTTACAATGACTCTGCATTTTTATCGGATTAGTACATAAATACATTAGATTATTTCGAATTTACTACATATTAACGTTGAAATTTCGTGAAAAATACGAAAAAAACTGCTACCTTTTGTCGGAAAGTGGTCCGGTTGACTGTCAGCGAGTGAAGCGATTTTCGCGATTTTTAGATATTTTACATCCGGGATTTGTGCGGTCCTGTAGATGTCAACTTTTTGACATGTCGTCGGGTAGTTTTTGAGGAGATACTGGACATACAAACAAACAAACAAACAAACATACAAACAGACAACTGCCCTTTATATAAGAGACTAGCGGGGCTACCCGGCGTTGCTCGGGGTCATAAAAACATAATTGAAGAAAAATCGCGTGTGTAACATCTTTATATTAAAACTTCTATTTCTCTCCCTCTCTCTCTATAGCTGTCTCTTTATCTTTCTACTTTTCTCTACCCTGGTCGCTACTTTAAAATTTTGCCTTTTGCGAAAGCTGTTTCTTCCCCACCATTTCATCCTACGTTTCACAGGGCAATAGTATGACTTATTTCTATAAAAAGTACCACCACTGTCTGCGCCTTCTCTATAGGTACTTATAACCGCCCCGGTGTTCATACTATATATTTTGAATCCCCTCATGATATCCTTAATCATTTTAACTCCCCTCGTTGTATTCATCATTTTCGATCTCCTCATACTATTAATCATTTTCAATCCCCTCATAATATTCTTCATCATTTTCAATCTCCTCATACTATTAATCATTTTCAATCCCCTCATAATATTCTTCATCATTTTCAATCCTCTCGTAATATTCCTCATCATTTTAAATCCGCTCATGATATTCTTAATAATTTTCAATCCTCTCATGATATTCTTCATTTTTTCAATCCTCTCATGATATTCTTCATCATTTTCAATCCCCTCATGATATTCTTCATCATTTTCAATCCCCTCATGATATTCTTCATCATTTTCAATACTCTCATGGTATATTTCATCATTTTCGATCCCCCTCATGATATTCTTCTCATTTTCAATCCCCTCATGATATTATTCATCATTTTCAATCCTCTCATGGTATTCTTCATCATTTCCAATCCTGTCAGTCTATTCTTCATAATTTTCAATCCTCTTATGACATTCTTCATCATTTTCAATCCTCTCATGACATTCTTCATCATTTTCAATCCCCTCATGACATTCTTCATCATTTTCAATCCCCTCATGACAGTCTTCATCATTTTCAATCCTCTCATGATATTCTTCATCATTTTCAATCCCCTCATGATATTGTTCATCATTTTAAATACCCTCATGGTATTCTTCATCATTTCCAATCCTGTCAGTCTATTCTTCATCATTTTCAATCCTCTCATGACATTCTTCATCATTTTCAATCCTCTCATGACATTCTTCATCATTTTCAATCCGCTTATGATAGTCTTCATCATTTTCAATCCCCTCATGATAGTCTTCATCATTTTCAATTCCCTCATGATAGTGTACATCATTTTCAATCCCCTCATTATAGTCTTCATCATTTTCAATCCTCTCATGATAGTCTTCATCATTTTCAATCCTCTCATTATAGTCTTTATCATAGCTCTATCTAGGATATTGAGCACTTTTCTCCCAGACAACGCCGAGTACTTTGATAATCAAGGAGGCCTCCTGGGGACTACTGAAATCCCTTAGGTATCTTCTCTCCTTCTGATCTGCGAAATAATCCAAAGAGGAACGAAGATGGTGTTAAAATATTTTCCAAACCTATCACTACAGTAGCTCTATCTAGGACATTGAGCACTTTTCTCCCGGACAACGCCGAGTACTTTAATAATAAAGCAGGCCTCCTGAGAACTACTGAAATCACTTAGGTATCCTCTCTCCTACTGATCTGCGAAATAGTCCAAAGGGGAACGAATATAGCGTTAAAATATTATCCAAACCTATCACTACAGTAGCTCTATCTAGGATATTGAGCACTTTTAACCCGGACAACGCCGAGTATTTCAAAATCAAAGAGGCCTCCTGGGGACTACTGAAATCACTTAGGTATCCTCCCTCCTTTTCATCTGCAAAATTGTCCAAAGGGGAACGAAGATGGCGTTAAAATATTTTCTAAACCTATCACTACAGTAGCTCTACCTAGGATATTGAGCACTTTTCTCCCGGACAACGCCGAGTACTTTGAAAATCGAGGAGGCTTCATGAGCACTACTGAAATCACTTAAGTATCCTCTCTCCTACTGATTTGCGAAATAGTCCAAAGGGGAACCGAGATGGCATTAAAATATTTTCCAAACCTATCACTACAGTAGCTCTATCTTAGGCATTGAGCACTTTTATCCCGGACAACGCCGAGTACTTTGATAATCAAGGAGGCCTCCTGGGGACTACTGAAATCACTTAGGTATCCTCTCTCCTTCTGATCTGCGAAATAGTCCAAAGGTGAACGAAGATGGCGTTAAAATATTTTCCAAACCTATCACTACAGTAGCTCTATCTAGGATATTGAGCACTTTTATCCCGGACTACGCCGAGTATTTCAAAATCAAAGAGGCCTCCTGAGCACTACTGAAATAACTCTTATCGATTCCCCATCCTTTACAGCATAGATGCTATTAAAATATAATCCAAACCTATCACTACAGTAGCTCTATCTAAGACATTGAGCCCTTTTTTTCCCGGACAACGCCGAGTACTTTGAAAATCAAAGAGGCCTCCTGGGGACTACTGAAAGCATTTAGGTATCCTCCCCTCTTTTTATCTGCAAAATTGTCCAAAGGGGAACGAAGATGGCGTTAAAATATGTTTTAAACCTATCACTATAGTAGCTCTATCTAGCATATTGAGCACTTTTCTCCCGGACAACGCCGAGTACTTTGAAAATCGAGGAGGCTTCATGAGCACTCCTGAAAGCCCTTAGGTAGCCTCTCTCTTTCTGATCTGCCAAATAGTCCAAAGGGGAACGAAGATGGCGTTAAAATATTTTCCAAACCTATCACTACAGTAGCTTTATCTAGGATATTGAGAACTTTTCTCCCGGACAACGCCGAGTATTTCAAAATCAAAGAGTCCTCCTGAGCACTACTGAAATAACTCTTATCGATTCCCCCATCCTTTTCAGCGTAGATGCTGTTAAAATATTATCCAAACCTATCACAACAGTAGCTCTATCTAGGACATTGAGCACTTTTCTCCCGGACAACGCCGAGTGCTTTGAAAATCGAGGAGGCTTCATGAGCACTCCGTAAATCACTTAGGTATCCTCTCTCCTTCTGATCTGCGAAATAGTCTAAAGGGGAACGAAGATGGCGTTAAAATATTTTCTAAACCTATCACTACAGTAGCTCTATCTAGGATATTGAGCACTTTTCTCCCGGACAACGCCGAGTATTTCAAAATCAAAGAGGCCTCCTGAGCACTACTGAAATAACTCTTATCGATTACTTCATCCTTTTCAGCGTAGATGCTGTTAAAATATTATCCAAAACCTATCACTACAGTAGCTCTATCTAGGACATTGAGCACTTTTCTCCCGGACAACGCCGAGTACTTTGAAAATCGAGGAGGCTTTTGGCGTTAAAATATTTTCCAAACCTATCACTACAGTAGCTCTATCTAGGATATTGAGCACTTTTCTGCCGGACAACGCCGAGTATTTCAAAATCAAAGAGGCCTCCTGGGGACTACTGAAATAACTCTTATCCATTCCCCCATCCTTTTCAGCGTAGATGCTGTTAAAATATTATCCAAACCTATCACTACAGTAGCTCGATCTAGGACATTGAGCACTTTTTTCCCGGACAACGCCAAGTACTTTGAAAATCGAGGAGGCTTTATGAGCACTCCTGAAATCACTTAGGTATCCTCTCTCCTTCTGATCTGCGAAATAGTCCAAAGGGGAACGAAGATGGCGTTAAAATATTTTCCAAACCTATCACTACAGTAGCTCTATCTAGGATATTGAGCACTTTTCTCCCGGACAACGCCGAGTACTTTGATAATCAAGGAGGCCTCCTGGGGACTACTGAAATCACTTAGGAATCCTCTCTCCTTCTGATCTGCAAAATAGTCCAAAGGGGAACGAAGATGGCGTTAAAATATTTTCCAAACCTATCACTACAGTAGCTCTATCTAGGATATTGAGCCCTTTTCTGCCGGACAACGCCGAGTATTTCAAAATCAAAGAGGCCTCCTGGGGACTACTGAAATAACTCTTATCCATTCCCCCATCCTTTTCAGCGTAGATGCTGTTAAAATATTATCCAAACCTATCACTACAGTAGCTCTATCTAGGACATTGAGCACTTTTTTCCCGGACAACGCCAAGTACTTTGAAAATCGAGGAGGCTTCATGAGCACTCCTGAAATCACTTAGGTATCCTCTCTCCTTCTGATCTGCGAAATAGTCCAAAGGGGAACGAAGATGGCGTTAAAATATTTTCCAAACCTATCACTACAGTAGCTCTATCTAGGATATTGAGCACTTTTCTCCCGGACAACGCCGAGTACTTTGATAATCAAGGAGGCCTCCTGGGGACTACTGAAATCACTTAGGAATCCTCTCTCCTTCTGATCTGCGAAATAGTCCAAAGGGGTACGAAGATGGCGTTAAAATATTTTCCAAACCTATCACTACAGTAGCTCTATCTAGAATATTGAGCACTTTTCTCCCGGACAACGCCGAGTATTTCAAAATCAAAGAGGCCTCCTGAGCACTACTGAAATAACTCTTATCGATTACCCCATCCTTTTCAGCGTAGATGCTGTTAAAATATTATCCAAACCTATCACTACAGTAGCTCTATCTAGGACATTGAGCACTTTTCTCCCGGACAACGCCGAGTACTTTGAAAATCGAGGAGGCTTTATGAGCACTCCTGAAATCTCTTAGGTATCCTCTCTCCTTCTGATCTGCGAAATAGTCCAAAGGTGAACGAAGATGGCGTTAAAATATTTTCCAAACCTATCACTACAGTAGCTCTATCTAGGACATTGAGCACTTTTCTCCCGGACAACGCCGAGTACTTTGATAATCAAGGAGGCCTCCTGGGGACTACTGAAATCACTTAGGTATCCTCTCTCCTTCTGATCTGCGAAATAATCCAAAGAGGAACGAAGATGGCGTTAAAATATTTTCCAAACCTATCACTACAGTAGCTCTATCTAGGATATTGAGCACTTTTCTCCCGGACAACGCCGAGTACTTTGAAAATCGAGGAGGCTTCATGAACACCCATGAAATTCTCTTAGGTATCCTCTCTCCTTCTGATCTGCGAAATAGTCCAAAGGCGAACGAAGATGGCGTTAAAATATTTTCCAAACCTATCACTACAGTAGCTCTATCTAGGATATTGAGCACTTTTCTCCCGGACAACGCCGAGTACTTTGATAATCAAGGAGGCCTCCTGGGGACTACTGAAATCACTTAGGTATCCTCTCTCCTTCTGATCTGCGAAATAGTCCAAAGGGGAACGAAGATAACGTTACAATATTTTCCAAACATATCAGAACAGTAGCTCTATCTAGGATATTGAGCACTTTTCTCCCGGACAACGCCGAGTATTTCAAAATCAAAGAGGCCTCCTGAGCACTACTGAAATAACCTTTATCGATTACTTCATTTTTTTCAGCGTAGATGCTGTTAAAATATTATCCAAACCTATCACTACAGTAGCTCTATCTAGGACATTGAGCACTTTTCTCCCGGACAACGCCGAGTACTTTGAAAATTGAGGAGGCTTTATGAGCACTCTTTAAATCCCTTAGGTATCCTCTCTCCTTCTGATCTGCGAAATAATCCAAAGAGGAATGAAGATGGCGTTAAAATATTTTCCAAACCTATCACTACAGTAGCTCTATCTAGGATATTGAGCACTTTTCTCCCGGACAACGCCGAGTACTTTGAAAATCGAGGAGGCTTCATGAACACCCATGAAATCCCTTAGGTATCCTCTCTCCTTCTGATCTGCGAAATAGTCCAAAGGTGAACGAAGATGGCGTTAAAATATTTTCCAAACCTATCTCTACAGTAGCTCTATCTAGGACATTGAGCACTTTTCTCCCGGACAACGCCGAGTACGTTGATAATCAAGGAGGCCTCCTGGGGACTACTGAAATCCCTTAGGTATCCTCTCTCCTTCTGATCTGCGAAATAATCCAAAGAGGAACGAAGATGGCGTTAAAATATTTTCCAAACCTATCACTACAGTAGCTCTATCTAGGATATTGAGCACTTTTCTCCCGGACAACGCCGAGTACTTTGAAAACAGAGGAGGCTTCATGAACACCCATGAAATCCATTAGGTATCCTCTCTCCTTCTGATCTGCGAAATAGTCCAAAGGGGAACGAAGATGGCGTTAAAATATTTTCCAAAACCTATCACTACAGTAGCTCTATCTAGGACATTGAGCACTTTTCTCCCGGACAACCCCGAGTACTTTGATAATCAAGGAGGCCTCCTGGGGACTACTGAAATCACTTAGGTATCCTCTCTCCTTCTGATCTGCGAAATAGTCCAAAGGGGAACGAAGATGGCGTTAAAACATTTTCCAAACCTATCACTACAGTAGCTCTATCTAGGATATTGAGAACTTTGTTCCCGGACAACGCCGAGTATTTCAAAATCAAAGAGGCCTCCTTAGCACAACTGAAATAACTCTTATCGATTACCCCATCCTTTTCAGCGTAGATACTGTTAAAATATTATCCAAACCTATCACTACAGTAGCTCTATCTAGGACATTGAGCACTTTTTTCCCGGACAACGCCGAGTTCTTTGAAAATCAAAGAGGCCTCCTGGGGACTACTGAAATCCGTCAGGTATCCTCCCTACTTTTCAGCTGCAAAATTGTCCAAAGGGGAACGAAGATAGCATTAAAATATTTTCTAAACCTATCACTACAGTAGCTCTATCTAGGATATTGAGCACTTTTCTCCCGGACAACGCCGAGTACTTTGAAAATCGAGGAGGCTTCATGAGCACTCCTGAAATCCCTTAGGTATCCTCTCTCCTGATCTGCGAAATAGTCCAAAGGGGAACTAAGATGGCGTTAAAATATTTTCCAAACCTATCACTACAGTAGCTCTATCTAGGACATTGAGCACTTTTCTCCCGGACAACACCGAGTACTTTGATAATCAAGGAGGCCTCCTGGAAACTACTGTAATCACTTAGGTATCCTCTCTTCTTCTGATCTGCGAAATAGTCCAAAGGGGAACGAAGATGGCGTTAAAATATTTTCCAAACCTATCACTACAGTAGCTCTATCTAGAATATTGAGCACTTTTTTCCCGGACAACGCCGAGTATTTCAAAATCAAAGAGGCCTCCTGGGGACTACTGAAATAACTCTTATCCATTCCCCCATCCTTTTCAGCGTAGATGCTGTTAAAATATTATCCAAACCTATCACTACAGTAGCTCTATCTAGGACATTGAGCACTTTTTTCCCGGACAACGCCAAGTACTTTGAAAATCGAGGAGGCTTCATGAGCACTCCTGAAATAACTTAGGTATCCTCTCTCCTTCTGATCTGCGAAATAGTCCAAAGGGGAACGAAGATGGCGTTAAAATATTTTCCAAACCTATCACTACAGTAGCTCTATCTAGGATATTGAGCACTTTTCTCCCGGACAACGCCGAGTACTTTGAAAATCGAGGAGGCTTCATGAGCACTCTTGAAATTACTTAGGTATCCTCTCTCCTTCTGATCTGCGAAATAATCCAAAGAGGAACGAAGATGGCGTTAAAATATTTTCCAAACCTATCACTACAGTAGCTCTATCTAGGATATTGAGCACTTTTCTCCCGGACAACGCCGAGTACTTTGATAATCAAGGAGGCCTCCTGGAGACTACTGAAATCACTGAGGTATCCTCTCTCCTTCTGATCTGCGAAATAGTCCAAAGGGGAACGAAGATGGCGTTAAAATATTTTCCAAACCTATCACTACAGTAGCTCTATCTAGGACATTGAGCACTTTTTTCCCGGACAACGCCGATTACTTTGAAAATCAGAGAGGCCTCCTGGGGACTACTGAAATCAGTTAGGTATCCTCCCTACTTTTCATCTGCAAAATTGTCTAAAGGGGAACAAAGATGGCGTTAAAATATGTTCTAAACCTATCACTACAGTAGCTCTATCTAGGATATTGAGCACTTTTCTCCCGGACAACGCCGAGTACTTTGAAAATCGAGGAGGCTTCATGAGCACTCTTGAAATTACTTAGGTATCCTCTCTCCTTCTGATCTGCGAAATAGTCCAAAGGGGAACGAAGATGGCGTTAAAATATTTTCCAAACCTATCACTACAGTAGCTCTATCTAGGACATTGAGCACTTTTCTCCCGGACAACGCCGAGTACTTTGATAATCGAGGAGGCCTCCTGGAGACTACTGAAATCACTGAGGTATCCTCTCTCCTTCTGATCTGCGAAATAGTCCAAAGGGGAACGAAGATGGCGTTAAAATATTTTCCAAACCTATCACTACAGTAGCTCTATCTAGGATATTGAGCACTTTTCTCCTGGACAACGCCGAGTACTTTGAAAATCGAGGAGTCTTCATGAACCCACATGAAATACTTTAGGTATCCTCTCTCCTTCTGATCTGCGAAATAGTCCAAAGGGGAACGAAGATGGCGTTAAAATATTTTCCAAAACCTATCACTACAGTAGCTCTATCTAGGACATTGAGCACTTTTCTCCCGGACAACGGCGAGTACTTTGATAATCAAGCAGGCTACCTGGGGACTACTGAAATCACTTAGGTATCCTCTCCCCATTCTGATCTGCGAAATAGTCCAAAGGGGAACGAAGATGGCGTTAAAATATTTTCCAAACCTATCACTACAGTAGCTCTATCTAGGATATTGAGCACTTTTTTCCCGGACAACTCCGAGTACTTCCAAATCAAAGAGGCCTCCTGAGCACTATTGAAATAACTCTTATCGATTACCCCATCCTTTTCAGCGTAGATGCTGTTAAAATATTATCCAAACCTATCACTACAGTAGCTCTATCTAGGACATTGAGCACTTTTCTCCCGGACAACGCCGAGTACTTTGATAATCAAGGAGGCCTCCTGGGGACTACTGAAATCCCTTAGGTATCCTCCCTCCTTTTCATCTGCAAAATTGTCCAAAGGGGAACGAAGATGGCGTTAAAATATTTTCCAAACCTATCACTACAGTAGCTCTATCTAGGACGTTGAGCACTTTTCTCCCGGACAACGCCGAGTACTTTGATAATCAAGGAGGCCTCCTGGAGACTACTGAAATCACTGAGGTATCCTCTCTCCTTCTGATCTGCGAAATAGTCCAAAGGGGAACGAAGATGGCGTTAAAATATTTTCCAAACCTATCACTACAGTAGCTCTATCTAGGATATTGAGCACTTTTCTCCCGGACAACGCCGAGTACTTAGAAAATCGAGGAGGCTTCATGAACCCACATGAAATACCTTAGGTATCCTCTCTCCTTCTGATCTGCGAAATAGTCCAAAGCACTCCTGAAATCACTTAGGTATCCTAATAGTGCATCATGACAACGGAACCGATACGACCCTACCTCAACACTTCTCAAAAAAGGAGGAGATAATGCATGGGATGAGTCCATCATGACAACGGAACCGATACGACCCTACCTCAACACTTCTCAAAAAAGGAGGAGATAATGCATCGGATGAGTGCATCATGACAACGGAACCGATACGACCCTACCTCAACACTTCTCAAAAAAGGAGGAGATAATGCATGGGAATAGTGCATCATGACAACGGACCCGATACGACCCTACCTCAACACTTCTCAAAAAAGGAGGAGATAATGCATGGGAATAGTGCAACATGACAACGGAACCGATACGACCCTACCTCAACACTTCTAAAAAAAGGAGGAGTTAATGCATGGGATGAGAGCATCATGACAACGGAACCGATACGACCCTACCTCAACATTTCTCAAAAAAGGAAGAGATAATGCATGGGATGAGGGCATCATGACAACGGAACCGATACGACCCTACCTCAATATTTCTCAAAAAAGGAGGAGGTAATGCATGAGATCAGTTCATCATGACAACGGAACCGATACTACCCTACCTCAACACTTCTCAAGAAAGGAGGAGGTAATGCTCACACCAGCGAATACCGTAACCCCCCCCCCCAATTTGGCCTGAAAGGAGGAGGTAATTCCTATCATGATAACAGAACGGCCACAGGGAGGGAGGGGGGAGGAAAATATTAGCGGCTATTAATAATTATGAAAGAAAGTGTGAGAGGGAAAAAAAACTGCCACTCTCTGACGTCATGATGACCTGATATAACCGGACACAATTTAGGTCAAGACCGGGTACATCCGGCAAGGGATTATGGGACAGGTGCGGATGTGATTGAGCAACCCTTGTTTCACTACACACTCTTTACATAGGATTCCTATGTTGTTATTGATGCAACCGGACAGAAGTTATTGGATGATCTGATACAACCGGACACAATTTAGGGCAAGACCGGGTACATCCGGCAAGGGATTATGGGATGTTTACAATGACTCTGCATTTTTATCGGATTAGTACATAAATACATTAGATTATTTCGAATTTACTACATATTAACGTTGAAATTTCGTGAAAAATACGAAAAAAACTGCTACCTTTTGTCGGAAAGTGGTCCGGTTGACTGTCAGCGAGTGAATCGATTTTCGCGATTTTTAGATATTTTACATCCGGGATTTGTGCGGTCCTGTAGATGTCAACTTTTTGACATGTCGTCGGGTAGTTTTTGAGGAGATACTGGACATACAAACAAACATACAAACAGACAACTGCCCTTTATATAAGAGACTAGCGGGGCTACCCGGCGTTGCTCGGGTCATAAAAACATAATTGAAGAAAAATTGCGTATGTAACATCTTTATATTAAAACTTCTATTTCTCTCCTTCTCTCTCTATAGCTGTCTCTTTATCTTTCTACTTTTCTCTACCCTGGTCGCTACTTTTAAAGTTTGCCTTTTGCGAAAGCTGTTTCTTCCCCACCATTTCATCCTAGGTTTCACAGGGCAATAGTATGACTTATTTCTATAAAAAGTACCACCACTGTCTGCGCCTTCTATATAGGTACTTATAACCGCCCCGGTGTTCATACTATATATTTTGAATCCCCTCATGATATCCTTCATCATTTTAACTCCCCTCGTTATATTCATCATTTTCGATCTCCTCATACTATTAATCATTTTCGATCTCCTCATACTATGAATCATTTTCAATCCCCTCATAATATTCTTCATCATTTTCAATCTCCTCATACTATTAATCATTTTCAATCCCCTCATAATATTCTTGCTCATTTTCAATCCTCTCGTAATATTCCTCATCATTTTCAATCCGCTCATGATATTCTTAATAATTTTCAATCCTCTCATGATATTCTTCATTTTTTCAATCCTCTCATGATATTCTTCATTATTTTAAATCCCCTCATGATATTCTTCATCATTTTCAATCCCCTCATGATATTCTTCATCATTTTCAATCCCCTCATGATATTATTCATCATTTTAAATCCCCTCATGGTATTCTTCATCATTTCCAATCCTGTCAGTCTATTCTTCATCATTTTCAATCCTGTCAGTCTATTCTTCATCATTTTCAATCCTCTCATGACATTCTTCATCATTTTCAAACCCCTCATGATAGTCTTCATTTTCAAACCTCTCATGATAGTCTTCATCATTTTCAAACCTCTCATGATAGTCTTCATCATTTTCAAACCTCTCATGATAGTCTTCATCATTTTCTAACCTCTCATGATAGTCTTAATCATTTTCTAACCTCTCATGATAGTCTTCATCATTTTCAAACCTCTCATGATAGTGTTCATCATTTTCAAACCTCTCATGATAGTCTTCATCATTTTCAAACCTCTCATGATAGTCTTCATCATTTTCAATCCCCTCATGATATTCTTCATCATTTTCAAACCTCTCATGATAGTCTTCATCATTTTAAATCCCCTCATGGTATTCTATATCATTTCCAATCCTGTCAGTCTATTCTTCATCATTTTCAATCCTCTCATGACATTCTTCATCATTTTCAATCCTCTCATAACATTCATCATTTTCAATCCCCTTATGACAGTCTTCATCATTTTCAATCCCCTCATGATAGTCTTCATCATTTTCAATCCTCTGATGAAAGTCTTCATCATTTTCAATCCTCTCATGAAAGTCTTCATCATTTTCAATCCTCTCATGAAAGTCTTCATCCTTTTCAATCCTCTCGTGATAGTCTTTATCATAGCTCTATCTAGGATATTGAGCACTTTTTTCCCGGACAACGCCGAGTACTTTGAAAATCGAGGAGGCTTTATGAGTACTCCTGAAATCCCTTAGGTATCCTCTCTCCTTCTGATCTTCGAAATAGTCCAAAGGGAAACGAAGATGGCGTTAAAATATTATCCAAACCTATCACTACAGTAGCTCTATCTAGGACATTGAGCACTTTTATCCCGGACAACGCCGAGTACTTTGATAATCAAAGAAGGCTCCTTGGGACTACTGAAATCACTTAGGTATCCTCTCTCCTTCTGATCTGCGAAATAGTCCAAAGGTGAACGAAGATGGCGTTAAAATATTTTCCAAACAAATCACTACAGTAGCTCTATCTAGGATATTGAGCACTTTTCTCCCGGACAACGCCGAGCACTTTGAAAATCGAGGAGGCTTCATGAACCCCCATGATATCCTACAGGTAGCCTCTCTCCTTCTGATCTGCGAAATAGTCCAAAGGGGAACGAAGATGGCGTTAAAATATTTTCCAAAACCTATCACTACAGTAGCTCTATCTAGGACATTGAGCACTTTTCTCCCGGACAACGCCGAGTACTTTGAAAATCGAGGAGGCTTCATGAGCACTCCTGATATCCCTTAGGTATCCTCTCTCCTTCTGATCTGCGAAATAGTCCAAAGGAGAACGAAGACGGCGTTAAAATATTTTCCAAAACCTATCACTACAGTAGCTCTATCTAGGACATTGAGCACTTTTCTCCCGGACAACGCCGAGTACTTTGATAATCAAGGAGGCCTCATGGGGACTACTGAAATCACTTAGGTATCCTCTCTCCTTCTGATCTGCGAAATAGTCCAAAGGGGAACGAAGATGGCGTTAAAATATTTTCCAAACCTATCACTACAGTAGCTCTATCTAGAATAGTGAGCACTTTTCTCCCGGACAACGCCGAGTATTTCAAAATCAAAGAGGCCTCCTGAGCACTACTGAAATAACTCTTATCGATTACCCCATCCTTTTCAGCGTAGATACTGTCAAAATATTATCCAAACCTATCACTACAGTAGCTCTATCTAGGACATTGAGCACTTTTTTCCCGGACAACGCCGAGTACTTTGAAAATCAAAGAGGCCTCCTGGGGACACCTGAAATCAGTTAGGTATCCTCCCTCCTTTTCAGCTGTAAAATTGTCCAAAGGGGAACGAAGATGGCATTAAAATATTTTCTAAACCTATCACTACAGTAGCTCTATCTATGATATTGAGCACTTTTCTCCCGGACAACGCCGAGTACTTTGAAAATCGAGGAGGCTTTATGAGCACTCCTGAAATCCCTTAGGTATCCTCTCTCCTTCTGATCTGCGAAATAGTCCAAAGGGAAACGAAGATGGCGTTAAAATATTTTCCAAAACTATCACTACAGTAGCTCTATCTAGGACATTGAGCACTTTTATCCCGGACAACGCCGAGTACTTTGATAATCAAAGAAGGCTCCTAGGGACTACTGAAATCACTTAGGTATCCTCTCTCCTTCTGATCTGCGAAATAGTCCAAAGGTGAACGAAGATGGCGTTAAAATATTTTCCAAACAAATCACTACAGTAGCTCTATCTAGGATATTGAGCACTTTTCTCCTGGACAACGCCGAGTACTTTGAAAATCGAGGAGGCTTCATGAACCCCCATGATATCCCTCAGGTAGCCTCTCTCCTTCTGATCTGCGAAATAGTCCAAAGGGGAACGAAGATGGCGTTAAAATATTTTCCAAAACCTATCACTACAGTAGCTCTATCTAGGACATTGAGCACTTTTCTCCCGGACAACGCCGAGTACTTTGAAAATCGAGGAGGCTTCATGAGCACTCCTGAAATCCCTTAGGTATCCTCTCTCCTTCTGATCTGCGAAATAGTCCAAAGGAGAACGAAGACGGCGTTAAAATATTTTCCAAAACTATCACTACAGTAGCTCTATCTAGGACATTGAGCACTTTTCTCCCGGACAACGCCGAGTACTTTGATAATCAAGGACGCCTCCTGGGGACTACTGAAATCACTTAGGTATCCTCTCTCCTTCTGATCTGCGAAATAGTCTAAAGGGGAACGAAGATGGCGTTAAAATATTTTCAAAAACCTATCACTAGAGTAGCTCTATCTAGGACATTGAGCACTTTTCTCCCGGACAACGCCGAGTACTTTGATAATCAAGGAGGCCTCCTGGGGACTACTGAAATGACTGAGGTATCCTCTCTCCTTCTGATCTGTGAAATAGTCCAAAGGGGAACGAAGACGGCGTTAAAATATTTTCCAAACCTATCACTACAGTAGCTCTATCTAGGATATTGAGCACTTTTCTCCCGGACAACGCCGAGTATTTCAAAATCAAAGAGGCCTCCTGAGCACTACTGAAATAACTCTTATCGATTACCCCATCCTTTTCAGCGTAGATGCTGTTAAAATATTATCCAAACCTATCACTACAGTAGCTCTATCTAGGACATTGAGCACTTTTTTCCCGGACAACGCCGAGTACTTTGAAAATCAAAGAGGCCTCCTGGGGACTACTGAAATCAGTTAGGTATCCTCCCTCCTTTTATTTGCAAAATTGTCCAAAGGGAGACGAAGATGGCGTTAAAATATTTTCTAAACCTATCACTACAGTAGCTCTATCTAGGATATTGAGCACTTTTCTCCCGGACAACGCCGAGTACTTTGAAAATCGAGGAGGCTTTATGAGCACTCCTGAAATCCCTTAGGTATCCTCTCTCTTTCTGATCTGCGAATTAGTCCCAAGGGGAACGAAGATGGCGTTAAAATATTTTCCAAACCTATCACTACAGTAGCTCTATCTAGGACATTAAGCACTTTTCTCCCGGACAACGCCGAGTACTTTGATAATCAAGGAGGCCTCCTGGGGACTACTGATATCACTTAGGTATCCTCTCTCCTTCTGATCTACGAAATAGTCCAAAGGGGAACGAAGATGGCGTTAAAATATTTTCCAAACCTATCACTACAGTAGCTCTATCTAGGATATTGAGCACTTTTCTCCCGGACAACGCCGAGTACTTTGAAAATCGAGAAGGCTTCATGAACACCCATGAAATCCCTTAGGTATCCTCTCTCCTTCTGATCTGCGAAATAGTCCAAAGGAGAACGAAGATGGCGTTAAAATATTTTCCAAAACCTATCACTACAGTAGCTCTATCTAGGACATTGAGCACTTTTCTCCCGGACAACGCCGAGTACTTTGATAATCAAGGAGGCCTCCTGGGGACTACTGAAATCACTTAGGTATCCTCTCTCCTTCTGATCTGCGAAATCGTCCAAAGGGAAACGAAGATGGCGTTAAAATATTTTCCAAACGTATCACTACAGTAGCTCTATCTAGGATATTGAGCACTTTTTTCCCGGACAACGCCGAGTATTTCAAAATCAAAGAGGCCTCCTGAGCACTACTGAAATAACTCTTATCGATTACCCCATCCTTTTCAGCGTAGATGCTGTTAAAATATTATCCAAACCTATCACTACAGTAGCTCTATCTAGGACATTGAGCACTTTTTTCCCGGACAACGCCGAGTACTTTGAAAATCAAAGAGGCCTCCTGGGGACTACTGAAATCAGTTAGATATCCTCCCTCCTTTTCAGCTGCAAAATTGTCCAAAGGGAAACAGAGATGGCGTTAAAATATTTTCTAAACCTATCACTACAATAGCTCTATCTAGGATATTGAGCACTTTTTTCCCGGACAACGCCGAGTACTTTGAAAATCGAGGAGGCTTTATGAGCACTCCTGAAATCCCTTAGGTATCCTCTCTCTTTCTGATCTTCGAAATAGTCCAAAGGGAAACGAAGATGGCGTTAAAATATTATCCAAACCTATCACTACAGTAGCTCTATCTAGGACATTGAGCACTTTTATCCCGGACAACGCCGAGTACTTTGATAATCAAGGAAGGCTCCTGGGGACTACTGAAATCACTTAGGTATCCTCTCTCCTTCTGATCTGCGAAATCGTCCAAAGGGAAACGAAGATGGCGTTAAAATATTTTCCAAACGTATCACTACAGTAGCTCTATCTAGGATATTGAGCACTTTTTTCCCGGACAACGCCGAGTATTTCAAAATCAAAGAGGCCTCCTGAGCACTACTGAAATAACTCTTATCGATTACCCCATCCTTTTCAGCGTAGATGCTGTTAAAATATTATCCAAACCTATCACTACAGTAGCTCTATCTAGGACATTGAGCACTTTTTTCCCGGACAACGCCGAGTACTTTGAAAATCAAAGAGGCCTCCTGGGGACTACTGAAATCAGTTAGGTATCCTCCCTCCTTTTCAGCTGAAAAATTGTCCAAAGGGAAACAGAGATGGCGTTAAAATATTTTCTAAACCTATCACTACAATAGCTCTATCTAGGATATTGAGCACTTTTTTCCCGGACAACGCCGAGTACTTTGAAAATCGAGGAGGCTTTATGAGCACTCCTGAAATCCCTTAGGTATCCTCTCTCTTTCTGATCTTCGAAATAGTCCAAAGGGAAACGAAGATGGCGTTAAAATATTATCCAAACCTATCACTACAGTAGCTCTATCTAGGACATTGAGCACTTTTATCCCGGACAACGCCGAGTACTTTGATAATCAAGGAAGGCTCCTGGGGACTACTGAAATCACTTAGGTATCCTCTCTCCTTCTGATCTGCGAAATAGTCCAAAGGTGAACGAAGATGGCGTTAAAATATTTTCCAAACAAATCACTACAGTAGCTCTATCTAGGATATTGAGCACTTTTCTCCCGGACAACGCCGAGTACTTTGAAAATCGAGGAGGCTTCATGAACACTTCTGAAATCCCTTAGGTATCCTCTCTCCTTCTGATCTGCGAAATAGTCCAAAGAGGAACGAAGACGGCGTTAAAATATTTTCCAAAACCTATCACTACAGTAGCTCTATCTAGGACATTGAGCACTTTTCTCCCGGACAACGCCGAGTACTTTGATAATCAAGGACGCCTCCTGGGGACTACTGAAATCACTTAGGTATCCTCTCTCCTTCTGATCTGCGAAATAGTCTAAAGGGGAACGAAGATGGCGTTAAAATATTTTCCAAACCTATCACTACAGTAGCTCTATCTAGGATATTGAGCACTTTTCTCCCGGACAACGCCGAGTAATTTGAAAACCAAGGAGGCCTCCTGGAAACTACTGAACTCACTTAGGTATCCTCTCTCCTTCTGATCTGCGAAATAATCCAAAGGTGAACGAAGATGGCGTTAAAATATTTTCAAAACCTATCACTACAGTAGCTCTATCTAGGACATTGAGCACTTTTCTCCCGGACAACGCCGAGTACTTTGAAAATCGAGGAGGCTTCATGAGCACTCTTGAAATCCCTTAGGTATCCTCTCTCCTTCTGATCTGCGAAATAGTCCAAAGGGGAACGAAGACAGCGTTAAAATATTTTCCAAAACTATCACTACAGTAGCTCTATCTAGGACATTGAGCACTTTTCTCCCGGACAACGCCGAGTACTTTGATAATCAAGGACGCCTCCTGGGGACTACTGAAATCACTTAGGTATCCTCTCTCCTTCTGATCTGCGAAATAGTCTAAAGGGGAACGAAGATGGCGTTAAAATATTTTCCAAAACCTATCACTAGAGTAGCTCTATCTAGGACATTGAGCACTTTTCTCCCGGACAACGCCGAGTACTTTGATAATCAAGGAGGCTTCCTGGGGACTACTGAAATGACTTAGGTATCCTCTCTCCTTCTGATCTGCGAAATAGTCCAAAGGGTAACGAAGATGGCGTTAAAATATTTTCCAAACCTATCACTACAGTAGCTCTATCTAGGATATTGAGCACTTTTCTCCCGGACAACGCCGAGTATTTCAAAATCAAAGAGGCCTCCTGAGCACTACTGAAATAACTCTTATCGATTACCCCATTCTTTTTCAGCGTAGATGCTGTTAAAATATTATCCAAACCTATCACTACAGTTGCTCTATCTAGGACATTGAGCACTTTTTTCCCGGACAACGCCGAGTATTTTGAAAATCAAAGAGGCCTCCTGGTGACTACTGAAATCAGTTAGGTATCCTCCCTCCTTTTATTTGCAAAATTGTCCAAAGGGAGACGAAGATGGCGTTAAAATATTTTCCAAACCTATCACTACAGTAGCTCTATCTAGGACATTGAGCACTTTTCTCCCGGACAACGCCGAGTACTTTGATAATCAAGGAGGCCTCCTGGGGACTACTGATATCACTTAGGTATCCTCTCTCCTTCTGATCTGCGAAATAGTCCAAAAGTTAACGAAGATGGCGTTAAAATATTTTCCAAACCTATCACTACAGTAGCACTATCTAGGATATTGAGCACTTTTCTCCCGGACAACGCCGAGTACTTTGAAAATCGAGAAGGCTTCATGAACACCCATGAAATCCCTTAGCTATCCTCTCTCTTTCTGATCTGCGAAATAGTCCAAAGGAGAACGAAGATGGCGTTAAAATTTTATTCCAAAACCTATCACTACAGTAGCTCTATCTAGGACATTGAGCACTTTTCTCCCGGACAACGCCGAGTACTTTGATAATCAAGGAGGTCTCCTGGGGACTACTGAAATCACTTAGGTATCCTCTCTCCTTCTGATCTGCGAAATAGTCCAAAGGGGAACGAAGATTGCGTTAAAATATTTTCCAAACCTATCACTACAGTAGCTCTATCTAGGATTTTGAGCACTTTTTTCCCGGACAACGCCAAGTATTTAAAAATCAAAGAGGCCTCTTGAGCACTACTGAAATAACTCTTATCGATTACCCCATCCTTTTCAGCGTAGATGCTGTTAAAATATTATCCAAACCTATCACTACAGTAGCTCTATCTAGGACATTGAGCACTTTTTTCCCGGACAACGCCGAGTACTTTGAAAATCAAAGAGGCCTCCTGGGGACTACTGAAATCAGTTAGGTATCCTCCCTCCTTTTCAGCTGCAAAATTGTCCAAAGGGAAACAGAGATGGCGTTAAAATATTTTCTAAACCTATCACTACAATAGCTCTATCTAGGATATTGAGCACTTTTCTCCCGGACAACGCCGAGTACTTAGAAAATCGAGGAGGCTTTATGAGCACTCCTGAAATCCCTTAGGTATCCCTTCTCCTTCTGATCTTCGAAATAGTCCAAAGGGAAACGAAGATGGTGTTAAAATATTATCCAAACCTATCACTACAGTAGCTCTATCTAGGACATTGAGCACTTTTATCCCGGACAACGCCGAGTACTTTGATAATCGAGGAAGCCTCCTGGGGACTACTGAAATCAGTTAGGTATCCTTCCTGCTTTTCATCTGCAAAATTGTCCAAAGGGAGACGAAGATGGCGTTAAAATATTTTCTAAACCTATCACTACAGTAGCTCTATCTAGGATATTGAGCACTTTTCTCCCGGACAACGCCGAGTATTTCAAAATCAAAGAGGCCTCCTGGGGACTACTGAAATAACTCTTATCCATTACCCCATCCTTTTCAGCGTAGATTCTGTTAAAATATTATCCGAACCTATCACTACAGTAGCTCTATCTAGGACATTGAGCACTTTTTTCCCGGACAACGCCGAGTACTTTGAAAATCAAAGAGGCCTCCTGGGGACTACTGAAATCAGTTAGGTATCATCCCTCGTTTTGATCTGCAAAATTGTCCAAAGGGGAACGAAGATAGCGTTAAAATATTTTCTAAACCTATCACTACAGTAGCTCTATCTAGGATATTGAGCACTTTTATCCCGGACAACGCCGAGTACTTTGAAAATCGAGGAGGCTTCATGAGCACTACTGAAATCCCTTAGGTATCCTCTCTCCTTCTGATCTGCCAAATTGTCCTGAGGCGCTCATACCGGCGAATGCCGACATTCCCCCTCTCAGATTTCGCCTGAGGCGCTCATACCGACGAATGCCGACATTCCCCCTCCCTGGATTTCGCCTGAGTCGCTCACACTTCAACACTGCTCAAAAAAGGAGTAGATAATGCATGGGATTAGGGCATCATGACAACGGAACCGATACGACCCTACCTCAACACTTCTCAAAAAAGGAGGAGATAATGCATTGGAATAGTGCATCATGACAACGGAACCGATACGACCCTACCTCAACACTTCTCAAAAAAGGAGGAGATAATGCATGGAATGAGGGCATCATGACAACGGAACCGATACGACCTTACCTCAACACTTCTCAAAAAAGGAGGAGGTAATTCATGGGATGAGCACATCTTGACAACGGAACCGATACTATTCTACATCTACACTTCTCAAAAAAGGAGGAGGTAATGCATGGGATCAGTGCATCATGACAACGGAACCGATACTACCCTACCTCTACACTTCTCAAAAAAGGAGGAGGTAATGCTCACACCGGCGAATACCGTAACCCCCCCCCCCCCCCCCCAATTTGGCCTGAAAGGAGGAGGTAATTCCTATCATGATAACAGAACGGCCACAGGGAGGGATGGGGGGGGGGAATATTAGCGTCTATTAATAATTAAGAAAGAAAGTGTGAGACGGAAAAATGACAGAAAGGAAAACTGCCACTCTCTGACGTCATGATGACCTGATATAACCGGACACAATTTAGAGCAAGACCGGGTACATCCGGCAAGGGATTATGGGACAGGTGAGGATGTGATTGAGCAACCCTTGTTTCACTACACACTCTTAACGTAGGATTCCTATGTTGTTATTGATGCAACCGGACAGAAGTTATTGGATGATCTGATACAACCGGACACAATTTAGGGCAAGACCGGGTACATCCGGCAAGGGATTATGGGATGTTTATAGTGACTCGGCATTTTTATCGGATTAGTACATAAATACATTAGATTATTTCGAATTTACTACATATTAACGTTGAAATTTCGTGAAAAATACGAAAAAACTGCTACCTTTTGTCGGAAAGTGGTCCGGTTGACTGTCAGCGAGTGAATCGATTTTCGCGATTTTTAGATATTTTACATCCGGGATTTGTGCGGTCCTGTAGATGTCAACTTTTTGACATGTCGTCGGGTAGTTTTTGAGGAGATACTGGACATACAAACAAACAAACAAACAAACATACAAACAGACAACTGCCCTTTATATAAGAGATATATGATATATATATATATATATATATATATATATATGAGAGAGAGAGTGTAAAATAATATATATATATATATATATATATATATATATATAGAGAGAGAGAGAGAGAGAGAGAGGGGGAGGGAGAGAAATTTATTTGAATACTATACATTACTCTGTTCGGTGGGGATACCCGTGTTTCATCTGTCTGATCATCCTGGATTAAGGAGAAAATTTCTCATGCGTGTTTCGAGAAAATATGCACTCCTTTCGTTCCCTTTCTTACACCTTCTCACAACATAATCATTTACAGAGGAGGTCGCAGTCATTTTCACTCTCACGCTAATATCTACTCCCACAGCCCTAACAGCCACCGGCATTATTCTTCAAAATGGTGATTTTTGTCTAAATCATCGCAAGTATTTGATACACTCCTTCTTACTCTTCTCTATATACTACTCTAGATTTTAAATTTAAATACAAATCGTCCCTTTTCAAATACTCTTTCTTTTTTCTAGGCATATTTTAGAATGATGGGATACAGGCAGGAATAGCGGTTAACCATTACACAAAGATACAGAACTATCTTACATTTTTCATATTAAAACTACTTATTAAATGTTTTTCACATTTCTAACATGATATAATTCATATCAAAACAAAAGTACATTCTTGCGTCACATACAATATTTTCTAGCATTTATTTGTTCACCTTTACTTCTCGATTTTCGCATATTTCCAAATATTCTAGAATAAAGGAATATCATCTGATCTAATTTACGAACACATTTACGAAATAAAACCCGACTATCGGAATTTCGTTTTTTTTCTTCGTTTTTGCTTTATTTTGTCATTTTTTTATTTTTAATTTTTAGTGAGACTGCCTTGTAACGACCACATTTCTTTTCTAAACAAACAAACAAAAAAGAGTTGTTAATTAAAATCTGGATGCCCTACTTCGAGAAAACGGTTTTACATTTATATCGTGTGGCCTGCGTTTGCGGCGGACAACCAGAAAGAAAAACAAAAACAAATAAATGATGTTTTCTTATCGATTATTCTTTTCGTTTTTCTTTCTTTAGTTTGATGAAATTGATTTTTAACGATCCCACGTCTTTGGAAGCAAAACATGCCCTTCGTTAAACCCAACACTAAGTCCGGGCTAGCAATTAACTTTCTCTCATAAGTCCAGGTGGCAATCACCCCCACCCAATGGTTTATATTAACTTCATAGGGTCTGCGTTCGCGCCAGACAACTATATGTAACACATAATTCAATAGTTCAACATTGCGGCCGGAAATTTCTTGGGTTGATATACTTTCCCGGGCAACACCGGGACACGGGTGCCTCTAGTAAAATACAAAACAGAGATATAGCAAATT
>OY744550.1:30417756-30450256 GCA_963556195.1 Sepiola atlantica
TTTGTTTTACATGGAAATCGCTCCAGACAATGCATGAAACCACTTGATGTAAGGAGCTAAAAAATACTACTTCAAGGTAAAAAACTAGCCAACGATAAGTGCTAGATAGATAGATTCAGACCCAGAAAATAGCAATTCTCCCCCCTTTGTCAGAAAACATCACTAATGGAATGTGAGGACAAAAGGACAAAATAAGGGAGGCGAGAGCTACGAGGTTTCCGAAAGTAAACCGAAAGCTCACTTTCTTCTCTCCTAAACCTTCATAAGTAGGGAACCGCCGCTACTTGTGAGTAGAAACTAATAATTTTTATGATATTTACATTTAACGTTTTTATATGTTGTCAACTGTAAATAAATGTGTAAATTGTACTTGTTGTTTTAATTCTATTATTTCTTCTGATGATAAGTATGTTTGTGACCCCAACTAAATACAGAGTTATGCGTTAAAATTATTCGAACAACATAACATATCTAAATATCACTTCGATGAAGAATGAATAAAAGAATTAGCCAACAAAGGACTTTGGGATAAGTGGCAACGGTTTTGGAGCCATCACACACACATACACACATACACGCATACACACATACACCCACGTACACACACACTGTGGAACTTTGGGGCCTCGTTGAATTTGGAGGCAATTTAGCATCCTCTTAGACAAAAAAAGGACCTTAGGATTGGAGACCACGGTTTTGACCTCTTCACAAAAAAACAACAACCCCTGCGCAACTTTGGAGCCTCATCGACAAGTGAGAAGCCTACTCTTTATCCAGGTTGGGATTATCGACAGCTCAATCGAGCATGTTCGCCTTCTTCGAATACCAGAAATTTAGCATCACATCATTATTTTCTGACAACCAGATAGCATAATTTTATGGACAGATGAGTTCCTATCAATTCAGAGATTTGTATAAGATAATGACGTGTTATCAGTCCCCGAAGTCGAACTTAGAACTTCGTCTTGTCATATACTTTTTAGTTCAATCGGCGATCCTCGCTACGATGGCCAGAATAAAACAGCCATCTCTCCAGCTCTTCTCTCCGAATTTTTTTAATTGCATAAGTCAACTCGCTCTTTGGCCACCAGAGTTCAGCGACGTTCTTGGCCTTCTGGCTAAGATCAAAGTGTAGTATCTGTTCCGATGGATACTGCACCCCATAAACTAGTATCGTCTTGGCCTTCGGGGCTTGATTTACGCCGGTCTATGGGTCTGTCCTGTGCAGTTCTAGGAGGTCCACCCTCCCAGGCTTCGCCTCCCCTCTTTGGGGAGGAGTAAGTTTATTGCTTACTGCCTGAGGCGCCTCTACCGGGGAATGCCGACGGAGCTGCCCAGGCAATTTTTAATGGCCAGAGTGCTCACCTCTCGAGCGCTGGCTTTTCAAACCCCACTTTCCCGACCCGACCTTGGGCCACATCTTACTTGTGGGAGTAAGATAAAACTGGCCTTGTGCCTAACTCCTGGAGAGGAGTAAATAAATACTCAAGCAACTCCTTTCCCGATTTTGCTTTCTCCATTTTCCGATAAAAGCATCTGACAACAACTTGTCCTCTACTGCTACGTTCTCTCTTTGTCTACCAAACTAAAACTGCGAACGAATATTTTTTTGTAAAAATATCAACTCTTCATTGGATAAGATTGTTAATACACATTTTTTTTCAGCCAATCAAAAGAAAATATACACTTTCACGCTTTTTAAAAAGTAGACGTTGGAATATTGGCGCTGTACGTTAGAGGCTACCTTAATACTTAAGCAAAGCCTAATAAATATTCCACACAGTCTGCCCGATATCTTCTACTACGCGATCCCTTCACCGCACCTCCGACAACAAATTTCGACTGTCCAGTTACTGCTAATCTCGCCCACTTCATAACGAGCCGCTCCTCATGCCAAAGATGCTTCTTCTTTTCAGCACCAGCACGAGACTGCTTCTTACCAGGGACTGTATATTCGGCTATTTCTTCAAATTCGTTGCCAGTCGTCAATAAAATGTAACTTATTTTCGTATGTATAAACTTTCTCATTCTTTCTTATATTGCCTTAACGTCTACAAGATGAGCTCCAAACGAATATTTTTACAATCAACTGTAGAGTAAAAGAGAACTTTATCCGCTTAAATTCTTATTAGGTGCACAAATAAATTTTTGAACAAGTCATTTTTCTCCTTTAAAACTTCTATCGTCCATTATTGCCTTTTTTTCTTTCGTTCATTGTAAATCAACGAATTGTTTGTTTGAGACTGATTTCTTGACAACATAATAGCGTACATTTCCCATTGGAATTCCTCAAGCCAGCGGTTGCTTGAGAATCATCACATCCCTATAAGTAAACATTTATTGCATGAATCCATTTCGAAAAAATCCCCATACAACGTGAAAATAAGATTTTTTTCTAAATTTATAATATTACAAAAAAAAAAATGAAACAAAAACGGTAAATAAATGCCACTTCTCTCGTCAAATTTGCAAAAGGCATTATTGACACAAAAAATAACTTTAATTGCTCTCAACACAACTTGAACTCAGACTACAGATTTGTTTATCATTTCGCTATTTTTCATATGGATATGACAAACGTAATGTTTAATTTAGTTTTTCTATCATGCTCTCATACTTCACATTTACGATGATCACAGAATATTATAAGATGCAATGACTGGTGTCATATAAAATCTTGTGTTTACATGACGCAGATTAATCACAATAAGTTTTGACCAACAGGAAATCATTTTATGACAAAAGTTGTTTAAACCGGAAAAGGAATGACGTAATTAGATCGAAACGCCATCTGCCAACAAACACTCCGTAAATTGACGTTAAAGTCAAATCCTCCACTTTTCAGGCCTATAAGATTCGCCAAAGATACCATTTAAAAATAAATGATTATTTATTTATTCATTTATTTATTTTTAGTTAGTTTCGATAGCTAACAATAATAATAATAATAATAATAATAATAATAGTAATACAAGTAATAGTAATAGTAATAATCATAATAGTACTATTATTAATGCTATTAATTAATAATAGTAATAGTAATAATAATAGTAATAATAGTAATAGTAATAATAGTAACAGTAATACTGATAATAATAGTAATAATAATAATAGTAATAGTAATAATAATAGTAATGATAATATCAATAATAATAATAGTAATAGTAATAATAATAATAATAATAATAATAGTAACAATGATATCAATAATAATAACAATAATAATAATAATAGTAATAATAATAATAGTAATAATAATAGTAATAATAATAATAGTAATAATAATAATAGTAATAGTAATAATAATAAAAATAGTAATAATAATAGTACTACTACTACTACTACTACTACTACTATTAATAATAATAATATACACCTGCTTTACTTAAGCAATTGTGGTGGGAGCGGCCATTAAGGTTATGTGCAATCTTACTTAATGTCTTCGCCATCATCTTCAACTCATCTCAATTTTGTTTTCTTTTTCACACGAACACACATACAAGTTCGCCCCCCCCAACAACACACACACACCGTATGAAGCAACGTATTAGCTACCCAATGCAATACTGTTCATTTCTAAACGGAAAAATGAAGCAAATACACGGAACTTTCCAGAGAATTGAAAGAAAGAATTGAAGCATAAAGAAAGTCAATATAATACCAATAATCGTAGGAGCACAAAAATAATAATTAAAAAAAAATGGAAAAAAGACTGGGAGACATTGGAATTAAAGGATGACTGACACCATACAAAGTACGACAATGATCAAAACAGCTGTAATCTTAACGAAAATCCTCGATTGCGGAAACCATCCAGTATAAGCTATGAACGGTAACCAGTCACATGGAAGTTATAATAGGAAGTAAACAAAACCACAAGAGAAACACCACCACATGAACCCAAAGAAACAGAAACTACAAGAAATTTTCCTAAACTGCTCCCAGCAACAAAAAGTGATGGCACCAGCCTCGGCTAATACAACACAAAATTGTCGTTATGGGTCAAGGAGGATTGGAAGACCGAGGAGGGAGAGCACTAACCAGACCTCCGCTGGAAGAAAGTTATTGCCGCCCAAATCACAGCGAAGACCAATGGTCGTTACCAGCGAGAAACTAATGGTTAGCGGCTGTTGCGATACCGCAAAATCATTTGCAATGGTTATCGAAAAAAGGTGGAGAGTACTGAAAATCTGGGGAGGCTTGTTATCATTCAGACTCCAGGCAACACCACCGGTTATTATCAGTGAGCAATTACTGATGATGACCTGTGTAAGTACAAATAATGATAATAATAATAATAATAATAATAATAATAATAATAATAATAATAATAATAATAATAATAATAATAATAATAATACAGTCTCGGCTGGTACCACACAAAATGGTCATGAAAGGTCAAGGAAGATGGAAAAACCGAGGCAGAAGAGCACAATCCAAAAACTGCGGAGGGTACTGGAGCCTTGGAAAGGCTTATTACCACTCAAATTCCAGAGAAAACCAACGGTCAGTGCTAGCTAGTAAGAAATGACTGTTGCGATAACGTAAAATTACTTGCAACGATTATCAAAATAGGCGGAGAGCACTGGAAATCTATATAGACTTGTTGTCACTCATACTCCAGAGAATACTACTGATTATTGTCATTAAGCAATCACCGACGATGACTTGTTTGAGAACCAGTTACTACTACTACTACTACTACTACTACTACTACTACTACTACTACTACTACTACTACTACTACTACTACTACTACTACTACTAATAATAACCGAGAGCTACACAAAAGAGCACGATTAGAACGAATTAAGCTAAAATAGACAAAAATCAGGAAAACAGTAAATGTAGATTCTATAGACAAAGAGACGAAACTGTAAATCACATAATAAGTGAATGCAACACACTATCTAAAAAGAGTATAAAAACATACACGACTGTGTGGGAAAGGTAGCTCCCTATGAACTATGCAAACGCTTGCACTTTGAATATGTAGACAAATGGTACAGACATAAACCAGAAACAGTATTGGGAAACGAAAAGCACAAAATTCTCTGGGACATGGAAGTAAAAACAGATTAACTCATCCAAGCAAAGAGACCAGACGTAATAGTAGTTAACTAGAGGAAAAAAATGCCTAATCGTAGATTTCGCCGGTTCAGCAGTTCACATGATGAAGACCAGATAACTCAAAAGAAAATAGAACATGAAGGAAATCAGTTTAATGCCGACAATTGTAGGAGCACTATGAATAGTTCCTGTCTTTGGAAACAGGACTTGAGAGCAGTGACATCATACAACACACGGCAGTGATGAAACCAGCTGAAATATTCAATAAAACCCACTACTACTACTACTACTACTACTACTACTACTACTACTACTACTACTACTACTACTACTAATACTAATAATAATAATAATAATAATAATAATAATAATAATAAATCCAACGACTACATATTTGAAAAAATATTAATTTCTCAGTCGACCGGTACCCATCAACTCCGAAAAGATAAGTACCTTTCTGAATTCACAGAGACTTTGTTCATTCTAAACAAAAACATCATCCATTTTGATGCCAAATTCTAAACATTTTGAATTTGCTTCATCCCTACAAAACCCTTATTAAGCGAGAATTTTATCCGCTTTCCCGGCCATTATCTTGTTTATTCTCCCTGTTTCTTGTGCCTGTTTTCCTAATTTCCTTATCAATAAATTATATATTTTTCTTCTGTGCAACAGTTGCATGTTACTTGTTTATGTATATCTTCTCTGAGATCCAAAACCCAATTCAGGAACGAATAACAATTTTTAAATTTTATATTATTTCCATTTGAATCCATAAGATTATTTGTTTGTGTCTGACAGTGGTGTGTTTTCTCGTGTTACGCACCGTAACTAGTACGTAAGTATGTATGTATATATATATATATATATATATATGTTATTGTTTATTATCTATATACGTATACGTATACGTTTCGTCCTTTTTAATCTGGACTCATCAGCATAGAGATATGACTATTCGAAACCCTGGATTACAAGAAATCCAACGTCGCTAACCGCTCGGCCAATTTTAAATAGCTGATAAACAATGATAATGTTAACACTTTTAAAGCGGCTTGACGTCCAGGCATTCTACTTCTATTAGGGAAGGAATGATGCATTATAAAGCAAGTGACGTCATGCTGTGTTAGTACTACCATTACAGTGCTCTACTTTTTTACGAGGAGCGACAAATATAAATATTTGTTATTGTTTATTATATATATATATATATATATATATATATATATATATATATATATATATATATATATTTAAAATAAAATGTTTATAACATAAAGTTCGATAATAGCTCAATAATGTGGGACTGGAGCTGGAATAGAAATTATTTTAATATTATTCAAACCGTCAAATTCAGGGGACAAATTCTTATCAATTTGACAATTTTTTTTGTTTTATTTGCAGCATAAAATTGTTTCGGCCTACCACCAACATATGTATAATAATGTTCCAAGTGTTCAAAGCATTTATTTCTTGAGGAGGCTATCCTTAGTGCTCGTAAAAAAGGAAGGAATCTTCAAGGCAGGAAAAACTTGAATTACAATCCGTACTCATTTATTTTTTTAATATATTCAGTTTCGGTATGTATTACTTCCATATCATTTCTTTCAATAGGGTAACTTACACCGGTTTTTCCTTTATTTTGTTTATTTCTTTCCAAAATTAAAACATTTTCGTACGCACGTTTCACAGCAAGGTCATTGTAGTTTGCTTGAAGCATTGCTGGAAATATAAGTGTAAGTTTAAAATCCGAGGCAGGAGCAATGTGAAATATATACCGGAAGGTGGAAAAGATGAACAAAAATAAATGATAAGAGAAAATAAGAATGGAATCTCAAATCAATTTATTAATATTTCACGTAAAACAGATTAAATACCAGAACAGTAAATAAAAAAGTGGTTACTGTCAGGCAAATGAAAGTTCCGGAATAAGGTAAACTTAAATTTTCGAGAGCGTTCCTCTCATTATCAAAAGACAAAAAAAAAAATATGACCGAGTGATCGAAAAAAACAAGGTGGACTGATGGGATCAACTGTTGACGAACAAAAAAAAACCAAAAAAAAAACCAGTTGATCCCATCAGTCCACCTTGTTTTTTTTCGATCACTCGGTCATATTTTTTTTTTGTCTTTTGATAATGAGAGGAACGCTCTCGAAAATTTAAGATTACCTTATTCCAGAACTTTTAATTGCCTGACAGTAACCACTTTTTTATTTACTGTTCTGGTATTTAATCTGTTTTACGTGAAATATTAATAAATTGATTTGAGATTCCATTCTTATTTTCTCTTTTCATTTATTTTTGTTCATCTTTTCCACCTTCCGGTATATATTTCACATTGCTCCTGCCTCGGATTTCAAACTTGCACTGATATATATATATATATATATATATATATATATATATATATATATATATATATATATATATATATATATATATATATATATATGTGTGTGTGTGTGTGTGTGTGTGTGTGCGTGTGTGTGAGTGTGTGTGTGTGTGTGTGTGTGTGTGTGTGTGTGTGTAAGGTTAGTGGGAGAGAACTCCAGCAGAGTGCTGGATTATTAAGAAAAATACAAAAATAAGAGTGTAATGTTTATATATGTAATTACAGAAGATTAAGACACCATCAGTACCGTCGGTTTCAAATCAAAACAGAGGAGATATATACCGGACTTTTTTCAACCTCTGTTTATGTCTGTTCGCACACTGCGTGATTTTCTACGATAGTTCAATCTTCAATTTTATTTTTGTTATTTTCTTTTACCAATTCGAGATTTCAACTCGCATATTTGGCCGATATATACGTCCCAGACAAGTAAAAAAAATTCTCTTTTTCCTTTGATCTGTGAATTTAAGTTGCGTCACTTCCGATCGCCCACCTTCTCATTTCCGGCGTCAGGGAAATTAAAAATTTAAAATCTAAACAACAAAATGTAAATGTTCCAGAAAAGAAGCATAGAAAAATCAAATATTAAAAAATTAAAAATTAAAAGTTAAAAAATTAACACTTCCCCGGCCCCAAAAAGGGGAAATGGGGAAATTAGAACTGCGAATTTATATAGTGTGTCAATAAACTACGAAAACTTATGACACGACTACTGTGTAATAATTAAAAAAAAAGACAGGGTTGTTTATCTGTTTGAAACTAAATTTAAATTTAAATTGCACGATCAAAAAGAGATAATTTCACAAAAACCCGTCAGATTTTGAATTAAAAATAAAAAATATTAAATTTTATCAATTAAAAAAGAACAGTAAATAAATATATTAAAGAATACAAAAATACTTGTTTTAAATTTAAATATATTAAATAAATTAAATTCATGTAAATTAATTAAAAATACAAATATTGAATTTTATTAATTCAAACAGAACAGTAAATAAAATATATTAAATAATATAAAAATATTTTTTTAAAATTTAAATCAAATTTAAAATTAAATTAATGTAAATTAATTAAAAATAAAAATATTAAATTTTATTAATTCAAAAAGAATAGTAAATACAAAATATCAAAGAACATTTTTAAAAAATTTAAATATAGTTAATGAATTAAATTAATGTAAATTAATTAAACATAATTGAAAAAAATTAAATATGAAGATAAAAGTAAAAGTAAATTTTAAAATTTTAATTTATAAAAATCAAGTAAAAAATAAAAATAAATAAAAAATGAAAATGAATATAAAATAAAACATAAATCATAATAATATTACATGTGATAAATATAATTATGAAAATTTTTATATCACCATGATCAACATCATAATCAACATCATGATCATCATCATTTGATTCTGACTAGCCAATTTCTTTCAGTAAATAATGTACTACGCTTCAATTTCTGAATTTGAAGAGGGTGTAGGTGCAATGAACAACAACAACAAAAATGACAGTAAAAATACTCGTTATCTATAAATATAGGAGTTAAAAATAAATACTAGAATATATTCTAAAATAGAATAAAAAGCGAGTAAAAAATAAAAGTAAAATGACTCCCGGGCAACACCGGGTAGATACAGCTAGTTGCCCCCCGTGGAATCTCCTTCTTGGTGCTCATCAGATAGTATGAATTATGGGTCAATGAACTTAGAGATATGAGAATATAGGAAAATCTGCCCCACCCATGATGATGGGTATTTTATTCATTTATTTTTTTTAGAACTGGGTGCGGACACTTCCACCTTGCTGGTATTTACTAAGCCCCACCCCCGGGCCTTGTTTGGCTAACCAAGCGTTACCGCTTTGCTTTTCATTTCTAAAAAGCCTTCTTTATCACCCAACAAAAAACCGTGCCTCCGAAATTTGAAAAAATGTAAAAAAAACAACAACTTGTGTTAAAGTCATTCGCACGCACGCGCCCCCATATATATATATATATATATATATATATATATATATATATATATATATATATATGTATCATAATTTATACGTACATAAAAGTAATCCATGGACACGTGTTTCTGGCTCACAGCCGTCATCAGCATGGCTAACTTATACAGTTGATATGTTGATGTCTATAGTCCCGCGTTCTATCACTGGGCCAAGACGTTCTGTGTAGAAATATGTACGATTTTTATCACCCAAGTATGTAATGATTTCTATGTAATTATTTTTATAGGTGATTTTCAGCTCGTTGTCATTGAGCTTACTATTATTTCAATTGTTTCACTTCCTAAGTGATTAAGATGCAGAAACACTGCATTATTAGTCATCCCAAACTTCAAAGGCCGTATTTTTCGTTTAATATATATATATATATATATATATATATATATATATATATATATATATATATATATATATATATATATATATATATATATATATATATATATATATATATATATATATATATATATTAATTTATGCGTACATAAAAGTAATCCATGGACACGTGTTTCTGGCTCACAGCCGTCATCATATATATATATATATATATATATATATATATATATATATATATAGTCTCGGAAGTTCTTTTAACCTTCAAAACTGAAAAAAAAAAAAAAAAAAATTGTTGAAAGATTTTAGTCTAGTAAGTCAATCAATCTACTGCAATCACTATTTTAGTTTACTTCCAAGAATATACTCTAATATAAATATATTTTTATATATGTTTTTATATATAAGGGATCGTCAGTTGTTTACCATGAAAACTGTTTCGGGATTTTAAAAACAAAACAGTATTTCTTTATCATGGCATCCCAGCAGTGTTGATCAGACACCACCTCCCTATTTAATAATTTAATATATATATATATATATATATATATATATATATATATATATATATGAAGCAAAGTTGTCTGTATGTGCATATATGTGTCGCGACATCACAGTTAAACGGTTGATCCAGGAACCAAACTCACCGAAGGTCCGGAATCAGTACCTGTGATCCGATGTCTTTATCGGTGTAAGAAGTTCTTGAATCGTTTTTAAAACTTACCATTCCAAATTAAAAGTACGTAGAAATAACAAATTCTCCGCCATTTTTAACGTTTCTTTCCATCCGACCGAACAACATACGTATCTGAACTTTTTCACTATCAATAAGAAAAAAAACTAAACATAAAAATAAGTCAAGATTGTTTTTTAGCCAAATCATCTGCTTTTTAAACAATATTTTTTATCATTCTAACTTTTCTGTGTTACCTTTATTCATTTTAAGCAGCCAGACTATTTTAGAACTGTACTGAGTGATCCCTACGACGAACTCATAAACATTATCAGTGTATTTAACAGACAAAATATTATCGTTTGTTCTGTGGCTCTGTGGATAATGCGTTTACCCCAGTCGTATTTTATGTATACTTTCAGGGGTCAACTCTCACATTAGACAATTGAATTTTTTACTTGCGTCCCAGTTATTTCCTTACTGATATCGATCATCATCATAAAACTAAATAATATTTTTCTTAATTATTTTATTGCGAGTTAAAATACCCCACACCTAAATAAAACACATTTTCAATTATATATTTATTTATTTATTTATTTATTTATAGATAAAATAGTTATGCGCTGACAAGTGTTTCGTCGTGCCGCGACTCTCCAGAGCGAACCGACTATGGCCTGTCTCAAAACCCGACCACGGAAAACGCGGTACGACGAAACACGTGTCAGCGGATAACTATTATATATATATATATATATATATATATATATATATATATATATATATATATATATATATATATATATATATATATATATATATACGCCCCTAACAACCGGGCGAAATAATGTAAACAAACGGAGAATAAACTCTACACGGCTTAGGAAAGCCACAGGTACCAGTAGCTGCAACACAGCTAGCTATCATAAAAAACAACAACAAATATTATATATATATATATATATATATATATATATATATATATATATATATATATATATATATATATATATATATATATATATATTATCATCATAAACCGTAATAATATTTTTGTGTTTATTTTATTGTGATTTAAAGTAAAAATAAAATAAAATAAATAAATATTTTTCATCTGAAAAGAAGAGAAAGGTTTGAGAAATCTGATGTTGACAAGTGACAAGTATTTCAGCTAGTATACACACACACACACACACACACACACACACACACATATATATATATATATATATATATATATATATATATATATATATATATATATATATAAATAAGACAAACAACGCTTCCACGTCTCAATCAACAACCCCCTATCAACCTAGCGCACAGCCTCGCCCGAAACTAGGTGCGTCACTTCCACGTTTCCGATGATGTTGATTCAATCGAGTCAAGAAGAGCGACACTTTCATTTTTATCTGTTGTAATGTCACTAGTACAGAATGGCCTAAGATATATTTTAAATTTGTTGTTGCCACGCCTTTGTATTCAAAATAGAAATAAATAGCTATACATTTCACACAAATAACAACTTTTATTGAGCTTTATTATCATTTAATACTTGTAATATATATATATATATATATATATATATATATATATATATATATGGGAAGAGAAGGATGAAAGTAATCCGACGTGATGGGAAAATGAAAAAGGAAAACCAAAAAATGGATGTTTTTTATGTGTACATCAACGTTTCGTCTTTATTTATAAGACTTCATCAGGATGATAAAATAGAGAAAAAATGTCTGAGCCAGGACTACTGTAGCTGGTGGTAAGAGAAAGAGGTGGGGGATGAGCAGGGGTAAAGTGGATGGCAGAGAGGGAGGTGAGGAAGAGGGGGGAGGGGGGTGTTTGACAAATCTCGGCGAAGATTATTAGAAACTGCCCTCATCACCGCCTCCACCACCATCAAGCAACGTAATGGTTTCTTTAACCTATCACCCTTAATAAGCAAGATCATCCTCACAGAACAAAGACTCTTGCCTGATCATGGTTAAACTTTTTTCATCTCCACCCTCTATAACACTCTCCCATTTACTTTTCCCTTTCTTTTTCTCATTGAATCTTCATTTTCTCCTTACTTTTTCCTCACACTTTTAATACTGCAGTCCAAATAAACTTTCTCATGTTCCAAATATCTCAAATATTCCATACCCACCCTTTCAATCACCGCCCTCCTCCACCCCCCAATCCCTCACTCATTGCTATCATTTTCCAAATATTTCAAATATTTCACACCCTATCACAACAAATCCTCCCTCTCCCCCACTCAACTATTTTCTCCCATACCCCTTCTTAAATTCCCTCATTTTCTCAAAACGCTCTCTAAGACCATAACTTTCGCCCATCCACCAAAATCACAGCCCCCCTTCCTCTCTACCCATCCTCCTTTTCCTGCATACACCCCCCATACACAAACATTCCAACCTACTTTTTCCCCTTCAATCTTGAACCGCAGCCATCTGGTCAAACACCCCCTCCCCCCTCTTCCTCACCTCCCTCTCTGCCATCCACTTTACCCCTGCTCATCCCCCACCTCTTTCTCTTACCACCAGCTACAGTAGTCCTGGATCACCCCATCCTTCCATTTTTTCCCCACTCATTCTTTTCTACATTCATTTCTATTTCTCCAACAAATACGGACGTCCACCCAGTAGTTGGCCACTATTTCATTCTATTTTTCCCAATATGTCTACCCTACATGTACCTGTGCTTGCATGACATTTTTTCTCTATTTTATCATCCTGATGAAGTCTTATAAATAAAGACGAAACGTTGATGTACACATAAAAAACATCTATTTTTTGGTTTTCCTATTTCATTTTCCCATATATATATATATATATATATATATATAATGTAAATCATCCTTATTTAATATTTATTAAATAAGGTATATCATACATTAAAATTGAACGTATTTGAATTTTCGGTGGACCTATGGTTTAAATTTTAGCGTGTGTGTGTGAGTGAGGGGGTTGTGCGCATGGGGATCCTCTTAATATTATCAAAATTTGCTGAAATTTTGGGAATATACATCATTTTTGGTCATTTATTTATGGATTAAATTTCATTTGAATCAAAGGGAAAGCAGTTTAATATTATTAAAATTTGCAGAAATCTTGGGAATAGACATCATTTTGGTCATTTACCTATGGTTTAAATTTCATTTGAATCTAAGTGGAAATAGTTTTAAGTGGGGGGTTGGTGCCACCCGGTGATCCCCAGCGTTTAAGTTATATATTCCTTATATAGCCTATGACCTTTACTGAGAGGTCAGTAGTCGACATGCCAATTTTCAAGCAATTCTATCCAGCGGTTTGGGTGAACATAACACACAAAGATCAGGCGGACATTTACACGCACAGTTACTATATCATATATACTAGCAAATATACGCTCCCTCCGGTCGCATATTTTTGCTAGTATGTAATTTGGGTAGAGCTTTTTATCACTACAATTAATTTAAATAATATATTGCACATGATAAGTAACATCATTAATAAAAAGATAAATTAACTTTGCATTATTTTGGTTTGTAGCAACCGTAAACAGTTTTTGCATTAAAAATAAATGTAAAGAAAATAAAAATTTTAAATAAAAGTAGAATGTAGTATTTATTATAGTGTAGTAGTAACGAATGAAAGTTAATAAGAGAAGGAAAAGAAGAAATAATTGTTACCTTATATACGATTCTAAAAACAGTTATTTACTTGTCCAGTAAAAGGTGTCCCTCCACCAATGTATCGTCTGCTCGCATTTCTTTACACCCAATCGTTTTGCGCTAAATCCAGGTCAGAATATAATAAGTAATATTTTATGTCTTTCAAAGCGGGAAAAAGGTGTATGTAAATTAAAATCAACAATTAAAAAAACAAAATATCGACCCTAACCCTAACGACGGGGTCAAAGTTAGCGCGGGTCCTAAAGTGTAAACTAAATTCGTTATAAGGTGTGTGTGTGTTTAAATAGTAATTTTTAAATCAATTATTATTTTAATAAAGCAATTTGATTCAGTGAATTTAATGGCTAATAAGACAAACAAAGTTAGAACGGTTTAAAAAAATAAGTAAGAAGAAAATTATCACGGTGAATGCCAGCGTTGTTGTTTACATTTTAAATAACGCGCCGTATTAACGCTGGCTGTTTAATCAGTTTCGCCATATTGAATTAACGGAGGGAGGGATGTGAACGACTGATTAAACAGCCAGCGTTAATCCATTTGTCATAGTTATATTAACTACATAACGCATTTCATGTATGTATGTATCTGTCTGTTTAAATTAGAATTTATAAGTAAGATTATTGGCGTGCAAAATAGCGTAAATACATGTGGAAATCTGAAGAAAACAATCATGAGTGTATATTTGTGAATATTAATCTATTAGAAGTTGAAAAGCAATTGATTATTTAAATTGAGAAATCCGTATAGTGTTTCCGGCGATTTTTCTAGTAGTATATAATGAAGTTGGCGGACTTAGTAAATAACCATGTTATTCTGATGGAGTTTCGGCTTCAGACAGACAGATACATAAAATCCATTATTAATAGATGTATATATATATATATATATATATATATATATATATATATATATATATATATATATATATATATATATATATATATATAGCCTTCTAATACTCATCTATATATATATATATATATATATATATATATGTATAATATATATATATATATATATATATAGCCTTCTAATACTCATCTATATATATATATATATATATATATATATATATATATATATATATATATATATATATATATATAAATATATATGAGATAATTTACTTCGACCCGGATTATATATATATATATATATATATATATATATATATATATAATCCGGGCGAAATAAATTATCTCATATATATTTATATATATATATATATGTATATAGATGAGTATTAGAAGGCTATATATATATATATATATATATATACATATATATATATATATATATATATATATATATATGATTTCATGTAGTCACATATAATATTAAAAGGTTATATACTATATTGTGTATAGATAAGAGTGCACACTACGTGAGTAGTAGTAAAAATGACAATATATTTATGGCAATTAAGCTACACAGAAGCAACGCGTTTTTTACCAGCGAATAATCGCCAGGTTCCCTGCGGGAATTAAACGCAGACGCCTCCATGTAGCTTAATTGCCATGAGTATATTTTCATACTTCACTATATATTTATGGTATAAATCTATTTATTCATACAAACATTTTCCTTACACATTTGTAGACATGTTTCAGTTGTAGCTGGAAACATGTAAAAATATAAATTTTCAAGATATTTTTCAATTTCTTAAAAGATGGCCTGAGGAAGTTTTGCTAGTTTTTATCTAAAGCTAAATTATGTCTTCAAATCTGCAGGTAAAATGTTCGTCTAAATAAAAGGTTTTATACCAAATATACATTAGGTCCCATTCATCATTGAGATCTTTATATAAACACAGTATGTATTCACTGGATTATATATTGTGGATTATATATATATATATATATATATATATATATATATATATATATATATATATATATATATATATATATATACATAATATTTGTTTCGTCCTTTAATCGGGACTCGTCAGCATAGATATATAACTATTCACTACTAGTCGCGTGATTCAAAACCCTGGGCTCCGAGTATTTTACAACTCATATATATATATATATATATATATATATATATGTAAAATTACCTAGATTATATATATATATTAAATATATATATAATCCAGGTAATTTTACATTCTACAAGGTATATATATACATATATATATACATATATATATATATATATATATATATATATATATATATATATATATATATATATATATATATATATATGATAATTTTATTTACACAGACATGTACAAAATCTGCGACACTGGCATGTCGATGTTATCGATCAACAGTTACTATAAACTGAGATCTCATCAGACAGAGTTAGAATCCGATCTTAACCTCAGATCATATTTGGAGAAAATGAAGTGGAGAGAATGAAGTGGAGGGATAGAGAAACAGAAGAAGAAGGAAAGAAATTTAACATTTCAAAAATTAAAGCCGTTAAAAAATTAAAATTAAAAATTAAAAAATCTAAAAATCTAAGAAACAAAAAACAGAAAACAAAAATCTAAAATCTAGAATCTGAAACAAACAGGGCAAATATGATCTGAGGTTAAGATCGGATTCTAACTCTGCCTGATGAGATCTCAGTTTATAGTAACTGTTGATCGATAACATCGACATGCCAGTGTCGCAGATTTTGTACATGTCTGTGTAAATAAAATTATCATATATAAAGCTCTATTTTGATATTGAGCACTTTTTATAAACCCGGTTAAAATTCTCTGGATTACCACCCTGTGGATATTTTTCACCTGGATTATTACCATTATATATATATATATATATATATATATATATATATATATATATATATATATATATATATATATATATATATATATATATACATACATATATATATATATATATATATATATATATATATATATATTACGTAAAATTACCTAGATTACACACACACACACACACATATATATATTTATATATTTATATATATATATATTACGTAAAGGTAGCTTTTATAGTCTCTTTTTAATTTGTACAAAGGGAGATAACACGCCTGTTTTTCCAACAAGAGTTCTGCCCCTTACATTTATTTTGGTTCGCTGAGCTTATGTGATAAACAGCAGGCAGCATATTGGAGGTTTGAGCATACGGCTCTTGAAATAGATTTAATAGACATGTTTAAAAAAATGGTTCAGTTTTAAGTGCAATCTTTTGGTTTCGTACTTCTGTGTTTTAAATTACTACCCCCAATTTAAGTTACGTGAATTATATAAAGAGTTTTATTTGCAAGTTTATTAAGGTATTTTATAAAAAAACTGTAATTAACCTTTAACTAAGTTTAAATATTAGTCTCTTACAACAATTTTTCGGTCAATGTTGTGCGTATTTCTCTTAGCTGCGCTGTAAATAATAGTATGGCTCTATTCTCTAGGGCGTGATTTCAGAGACGCTGTAGATGGAGAAGTATTCGATGTGAGTTGGGTTTTTTTCAGACTTTCGTTTTGTCGTATCGCAATGTATATTTTTCTAATTGAGGATGTTTTGGCTTTCTGATGAGTTCAGAGAGGAAAGAAATGATATTGACATACGATACGCTCTGTTGTTACAAGTTGACAATCATCGAGCTTTCAATTAGAAGAGGTCGTTATACATAAAGAATGGAAAGTATATGCTAAAACATATTTTCGCACATCTATATATACATATTCCGTAGATTATAAAATCTTTGACATAATCAAATTAGATTTTAAATATTATAACCAAGCTCATCAAATCAGCACTTAACAATGTTTATCCATATGTACGAACGTTTCTAAAACATTTCATTATCACTATTACATCAGAGTATTTTCGATCGCAGTTTCTTAAGTACTATGCCCAGAATGTTGTTTTGTTGGCATACCATGAGATAATTTAACATCTCCATATACAACTCACTCAAAATAATTGCTGCCACAGCAAACAACAATTCTTTCCTCGTTGTCAGAAACACCGCTTATGGAATACGAGGACTAAAGGACGAGAGTTACGAGGCTTTCGAAAGTGAACCCAAGGTCCACTTAGTATGGTTTACTAGAGACATTGTTGCAGTTGAATTTTTATCTTTTTTAGAAAGTTTTTCATCCTGTAATCGGAAAAGTTCAAATCTCAAAACGCGGAATTTCTAAGCAAGAAAAAATAATCTTAGCAGAAAAGAGCTTACAGCGGCGTTAATTCATTCTTGATTGAAGAAGGTGATACGATCGCTGAAATTTCCAATTTATATATCCGAAACCAGTTCGAGACCAAAGCAATATGCATATAGAGGGACGAAATAAAGCACTTTTTCAACAATGAGGATAGGCAAAACATATGAAAATCATGCGAAAATCAAAAATGAATTCCTGGATGGAATCAAGTATAAAAGAGTAACGATTATACTCCAATCAGTTTTTAATAGATCTTATTTTCATCATAAATAAAACTTAATTTTGAAAAAGTATACAAAAATATAAGCTGGTCATATCTTAAATACCTATATAGCATAGAACTTCAAAAATCCTTCATTGTAGAGGTACTCTTAATTACTTATCTTTGATATTTTCATTCTAACCGTTCAAATTTAACCCAGAATGAGTATTCACTTCTTCTTGGAGTTCTAAATGCAAAAGAGGACAAATACCCACCTTTACTAGGATATGTGCCAAGGGAAACTATTCAGCTTTTTTTTCAAATATCGTGACAACAAAAAAACTGATTTTGTATTGACTGGAGTGGTAAATAAACCTTTTACTTAATTCTGTTCAAATCTTGAACATTTTTACTATTACTGATATTATATCATCTAAATATCAATATGTACCATGTTATTTTATGATGTAGGATATTTTAGGTGCATTAAAAAATTAATGCGTGTAATAAACTCATATTTTCATGCTTACTTCTTTTGAACAGTAAGGGATATTTTAAACCAATCATCTTTCGCAGAATACTAATTCTTAATTAATAACATATTAACCACGAGGATAAAACCATACACTAAGCTGATTCAGGGGAAACTCACTCTTAAAATAATTAAATAAATAAAATGAAATTAAAATACTTTTGTGTTAATAAACGTTGTGCTCAATGGACTTTTCACTTTATCAAATTTTTACTTTTAATCATGTTATAATTATTCATGATGTGCCATTAGTATTACATTTAGATCCATATTTATTATTGCCTAATCAAACGTATTTTTTTATTTTTGCAGTTTATTTATGTGCTATAAATTAACAGCCTTTATATAGCTCTCTAACACCATTTAGTTTCAGATTATAAATTATATCTTATTATTATTCATAGTATTTCAGGGAATATATATACTTATGGGTTCTAATAATGGTTTTATTTACACCATTTCCTATATGTGCAGTTTGAGAGAATCTCATGTTTTTTGTTTAACAGTTACCACGATATTTAATTATAGATAACGATATTTCTAATCATAATCTACAATGTCTATGGAATGATTTATATAGTTTCGCTTTTTAAAACTATGCCCAATTTAATGTTATATGGAATGTTCTTATTTTTAAGTTCCTATATATGCTTAGATAATGCTGTAAAATTGAGAGGTGCGAATTATTGAAAGTGTGCTTGTATCTTGCTATTCTTAGTTTGATTAAGCCTACTGTACAGAAAAGTTTTCTTATCATTTATGTTAATGTTTTTATCGTTATCAGGGCTGTTTTGATTGGCATTATTTGTTGGCACATAGCATGTCTATTGTTATCATTATTGCTAGAGGAGACATGGTTACTGCTGTTAGAGTAAGTTACGTATGCCGTAATTTCCTAAATAAGAGTTTGCTTTATAATGTGGTGCCCGAAGAAGTTATGTTATTTATTGTTCGGGGATATATTAATTTTATTTGTATTTTATCCTATTATAACCTGTTCGAGGTTTGGTATTGTTGAGTAAGATATTCTAACTGTATTTTTATTAAATGGCTTATTTATGTGCGGTTTTAAAGTTGTCTTGAATTATTTTATAGATTCATTTAAGGAAGTTGATCTGCGAATTTTTCGAAAACGGCGGCTTTAACCAAATTATCCGATTATTTATACGTGTACTATTTTTCATATATCAAATTTGATGCTTTTATAGTAAATAACGCGTCATCTTTGTATAGGCCTCCTTTAAGTGCGGGGCATTATGCGTATCTTATTTAGCAAAAATAGCCCGACAACTTCGCAGAGTCGGCCGAACCCATATGTTGAAGTATTGTTCTTGGTCCAATATTTGCTATCGAAATAGATAATGGATTTAATGCTAGCAATATTATATCTATCTCGGTTGGTGTGATATCTGTGGTTTTCTAGCTATTATCAGGACCCTGTTCTATTTTAATGTTGTTTGTGTTTTATAAAACTGATATTATTTTGTACTTACAGACGGCATTTTATAAGAACTATAAATATTTTCGTCAAAAACATAAGATGAAAAGCCTTTCACTATGATAACAACACAGCAATAAAAGAATAGCAAACACGTAAGGGAACCCAACTATTTTTAAACTTTGAAAATAAAATGTACAGGACGTTGAGAAAAGTGTAGGAAAATACTATGGATTAAAATCTATTTAAAAAATCCACTTGACGTTGGGTAATTTTGAGAAATATATATAAATCAATATATATATATATATATATATATATATATATATATATATATATATATATATATATATATATAAGAAGTTAGGCTACCGACATTCGTGAATATAAAAATTTATTTTTTTAAAAATTGTTTATTATTTTATAATTTTATATTTTTATAACGCGTTCCGAGTATCTTGGCTCTCTTCAGATATTATTTTGTTTGAAAACATGGATTTGTTTTTAAAAGTTTAGCGTTTTTCCGCATGTATTTGTGTATGTGTATTCATATCCTTTACTTCTTTGGATCAAAGCTATATCTTTTTTAAGGATGCATGCGTGTTTCTGACCTTAATCTCTGTGGTCATCTTCGGGTGTATTGCTTAAGTTAATTTTAGTCCATTTCTCCTATGAAGAGTAGGAATGCCCTTGAAATTTATGAGTGCTGTCTGTTTGATTATGGACCCCGTCGTCTATGTGTCTGCGTGTGTGTGTAGTGTATTATATTTAGGTAAGTACGTTAGTTTTGGTTTGTGTGCGTAGGGGCTTGCGCGCGTATATATATATGTTTTAGTTTATACACACACGCGCGCACTCATATCCATTTTATATACATGTATGTACACATACATATATATATATATATATATATATATATATATATATATATATATACATATATACATCGTGTGCTATGTATCTGTTCTATGTATGTGGATGTGTACATGCATATGTGTGCGTGTATAGATAGGTTCTTGTCTATACATACACACACACACACTCACATTCGTTTTTATATGCATGTAGATGTGTGTGATCTGTATGTTATGTGAGTTGAGTTATGATCTGTTTAATGCTGGGTTGAAGTTAGTTATGAAGTTTTTTTTCTTGTGTAAGGAGATATGAATAATCTTGAGTTTGAAAGATAGACATCACCTTGAATTTACATCGGCTGCATGAGTGTATATGCTGTGAAACAAATAATTGTCTGTTTTCTTTGCTTACTTTTATATAAAGCAACTCTATTGTTAAGTGTTTTGGTTGTGCATATATAAGATTTGTTGCATGTTATGCATTCTAGTAAATAGATCACATTTTTGGAGGTGCAGTTTAAGTCTTTTTTATTTTAAATCTTTGTGTTGGGGTTTTGAATGTGTATTATGTCATAAACTCCACATCTTTCTTTGTTGCATTTTGTTACCCCTTGTGTTATGTGCTCGTCGATTTTGGATGAGGTTAAAATGTGTTTGAAGTTTTTTGGTTGGTGTTTGCTTTTTATTATTTTGGTTGTTTTTTGGTATGTTGCTTAGTTGGTTGTTTTGGGTGAGTAGCGTTATGTTTCTTGTAATTTCTGTGAATAGCTCTGGATTGTTTTTGTTGTGTGTAGAGACGTATGCTAATATCTGTTCTTTGTTTCGTTTTTTGGGGTTTCGTAGTTGTTCTAACCGTATATTTTCTGCTAGTTCTATACATGTGTATATTAGTCGTGAGGGGTATCTTCTTCTCGTTAATGTTTTTAGTAGTTCCTACAGTCGGACAATTCGGAGATGTTTGTCACTGAATATAGTGCAGATTCTGCGTTCTAGGGAATAGGGTATAGATTTCAAGCAGCTTTTGGGGGTGATGACTTCTAAAATGGAGATATTGTTGGGTGTCCGTGGGTTTGTGGTATATGTCTATGATAATATGATTGTTTTCAATTTTAACTAGTATATCTAGGAAGGGTAGTTCTGCGTGACTATATTCTAGAGTGAATTTAATTTTGGGGTGTTGGTTTTGTAGCATATTGTATAATTCATTGATGTGCCCCCATGTAAGTTCTCAAAGGATAAAATAATCATCTAGGTATCTTTTCCAAGATTTTATGAAAAGAGTTTTGATATTTTGTGTAGACATATTGGTTATATCTTTTTATATAAAAAGATCGCATCTAGGTAAGCTAGTTTTAGGGTAGTATATGTTGGTACCATTTTAGTTCCCATTGCTGTACTCAGCTGTTAAATTTTCGCTGTTAAATTCGAAAGGGTTATTGTTGAGAATAATGTCGGGGGGGGGGTCAGTGTAGTATATGTTCGTTCACCATAATACTAGCTAAGGAAGAACAATAGCTCAAGTTTATAATAAACATGTCTTTTTTAACTAGAAAATTATGAGTTATTGTTCTTCCTTAGCCAGCATATTTATTATTTTTTATAAAGATGGTGACTATATTTTTCCAGACAATTTTCATTTAAGTGTTTCACATGGACAATGAAACTTGTCGTGGATTTTAATGTTATCTAAATAAATAAATGCAAAAGTATTTTCTACCTATTCTAACTATATTGACATTAAAACCATTTATGCTTATTTAATTCTCTGTAGTATATTTTCATTCGTCATGATACAATCTTCCCAGGTATTACCTCCTCTTCGGGAAGAAGGCCGTACAGTATACATTGGTTCCTCACAATACCATTTCCTCAGGATTACCAGTTTTATGTGTGTGATTGTGTGTGTGTGTGTGGGGGGTAGTGTACTGTCTATTCTGTTGTCATGATATCATCCTCCCAGGTATTAAACCCTCCTTTGCGGGGGGGGGTGTGTGTGTCAGTGTATGTAGTTCGTTCATCATGATATCACCCTCTCATCCTCTCATTTGCATATTTATTTATTTTAAGGTTTCTAATGAATTAATATTTTCTAATCTGTTAATAATTAAATACATGCGTTTATTATTATTTTTAATAAATTTGCTGCTGTTGTTGCTGTTTCTATTTACTTCCTCCCACAAGAGCAGAGTTAGGTACAATGTCAATATTTAACGTGGGGAGAATCAATCTCCCCCAAAATAGGCACTCTGAATTAGAACAAAAATTTTAATTGCTTCGGTCTAGAAAGATTTCTCCTTCACTGACAGTGAACATGAAAAACTAAGTGCAGATTCAGTACATATACTACATTTTACTCCTAGCCAAAAGGACAAGGAGTTAACATGTTGGAAGTGATGATGATGATGATGATGATGATGATGATGATGATGATGATGATGATGATGATGATGATGATGACGACGACGACGACGATGATGATGATGATGATGATGATGATGATGATGATGATGATGATGATGATGATGATGATGATGATGATGAATTAAAAAATTGTCATAGAAAAGAAATAAACCTCCTCTAATCTTTCTAAATTACAAAAAAGTATTTTTCTTTAATATTCTTTACGTAATTTTCTTTCTTTTATGATCAAGGTGAAAAGTAAAAAGTACCCATTTCGAATTACTCAGTAATAAAAAAGTGGAGTATTTGGCCAATCGACGTCCCACCCTTATGTTTATTCATTTCATTATATAACCAGTTTTAATGGGGAATTCATTTGGATTTTTATACTGAAACAAAATAAAATTCATCGACGTTGAATATCTTAAAGACGATGTTCATGCACAGTATATTTCCCCCATATTGAAATATATCAAATAGCACTACGACAATCATCATTAAAAAAATTTCCTCTAAACTACCAAAATGTCAAATGAAAATTACTTCTTTGATTTCTGTAAAGACGATTACAGCGTCAGTAATTGCCGGCCGGAGGGTGGGTAGTTTTTGCTAGTATATATATATATATATATATATATATATATATATATATATATATATATATATATATATATGTGTGTGTGTGTGTGTGTGTGTGTGTGTGTGTGTGTTTTAAAAGTTTTAAGACAAATGTTTTATTTTTGGTAAAAATCGGATTTCTGCAGACTTCCTAAATGTAATAATATTACATTTAACAAAGTCTTTTTAAAAGTAGGGGTGGGACGTAATGGGTGAAAATTTCAGATTCATGCGAGTAGTATTTTTTTGTGTTCATTTATACATAAATAACACTAAACAATCAAACATTGTGAAAATTTTGCAAAATTCAGAAGGTGCAGGCCACTAGTTTTGGGCTATTTTACATCCATGAAAACCCTTTTCACAGCCTAAAAATGGTCCTAAATTAAAGTACTATATCAGATTTAACTATCTATATCCATTCATAGCTTTTGAGGATGTTTTAGGACCTGCAATGTCGCATGAAACCACTTTTTCATCGAAAAATGATGGATTTTGAGTCCCGTGGTGCCCTAACGGCTATTTTGTGCCTGCACCTTCTGGATTTTGCAAAATTATCAAAATGTTTGATTGTTTAGTGTTATTTATGTATAAATGAACACAAAAAATACTACTCACATGAATCTGAAATTTTCACCCATTACGTCCCACCCCTATTAAAAGCTGCCTTCAATTCTAGGTTTTTTATCATCTCAAATGCGCTCAACAGAGCGCGTTTACGATGATGAAGCGGAATAGATGGAAGACAGACATTCAAAGCGGAAATAGAGTGTTCTTGCAACAGAATGCCAGATGACGAACAACTGATTCTCGTTTGGTTTAAATCTTATATCATGGACGGCAGCACCGGGGGGGGGGGGGCTTAAGCCCCCCCCCACTTTTTGCCTTGCCCCCCCCACTTTTTGACCCCCCCCCCCACTTTACGGTCATCAATAATGAAGTTATATATGCATGTGTTTAACCGCCCCCCCCACTTTTTAGGAGAGCCCCCCCCCCACTTTTTTAACTGTCCCGCCGGTCCTGTATATACAGAGAAACTATCAGCTCTCACCATGAATCTATTTTCAACCAAATTATTATTTTTTTAAAAGATTTATAAAGTTAAATTTAATTTTTACAGTATCGTTTTGTCATTAAATTATTAACTGAACCAAATTGTTATGGAACTATAAATAATGGTTGTTATTGTACTGTTGATTTAATCTCTATTTATAAAATTATGGGATGTAAAAAGCTTCCAAAACTTTGAATCTTTTAATACATGAGGATTTGTTAAGCATCAAAATTCTTAGCAAACCCTCATACCAGTTTAAAGTTCTTTCTCTTCGACAGTTTAAATGCTTCTAAATTCCTTTCAGATTTCTAAGGGTCACGAAGTAATTCATCCATTTTTTTCAACTATTAACAAAAAATTAAAATGACTGACTTGTTTCCGAAGAAACCAAAATGCATTCTACTGGATCCAATTTTGTAAGTATTATCTTTTAAAAATCTGGATCCCCGAAAAGTGATATTTAGTACTTTAACGCCTAATTTGATTTTTTTATTAGTACATTTCAGTTTCCAGAGTTCACTTACGCTTATCCCCTTATCGGGCATTTATTGCGACAGCAAACAGAACAAAAAAGGATAAAAACAAAAAGCAAATAAACAACAAATGTTACAAAAGGCAAAATAAGTTACTCTTCTATTAACCTGGATAAGTTTATTTGTGTTTTAACTTATTTTAAAGGGTTTTTTATGTTCAAAACAAACCTGGTGTCCAGTTAGACCGAAAAACAAAATGGCTGTACATGACACGGGGATCCTTGATAATTGGTGAAAAATCGAAAAATAAACGAAATAGTGTCAGAAACATATCTAAGAAATGCTACCAATCGTAGGAAAATGTAATGTTCTACCAGTATTTTGCTGAATTTTCGTTTTTTGAGCGATAATCTAAACTATGTAATTTCAACCATTTATTTTGCCATTCTAACTGAACAGGTGGACACCAGGTTAGTTTTGAACAAAAAACGCTTTAAAATAAGTTAAAATACAAATAAATATATCCAGGTTAGTAGAAGAGTACCTTATTTTGCATTTCGTAACATTTATTTGTTGCTTTTTTTTAAAAATCCCTTTTTCGTTCTGTTAGCTATCGTTATAAATGCCCCCTTATCAAACGCTTTAAAACGTTCAAATTATTTTTATGACGCCTCTCAGAGAGTTCACAGTTTTGGAGACAAGTTTTTTTTCGATGGCGCCGCCCTGACCCTGGCTGTTTTTTTTTTCAGGTCACCGCGGCGCATATCTATTCTCTCAAATAATTAATGTTTGTTTTATTTTTTCGGTTTGAATTTGCCGTTAAAATTAGTTAAATCAATTTGTAATTAATGGAGAATTTGAAAACTCATGATTGCAAAGTCGTAAAACCACACGTAATCACCTTAAAAAGTAGAACCCGTCCACCTCGGAAATAGTGGATCATTTTATGTTAAAATTATATGCAAAACTGACCCCCCAATCTACATTTTAAAATAATTGTTTTTTTTTCTTTCCGAGAAAGATGAGTAATACATTGCATCAATTTTAAAAAGAATTCAGTATTCTTTGTAAATACAGAAATAAGGAAAAATGTTTAAAAATGAAATAAGAACATTTTTGTCAAGAAAAAAAAAATTACAAAGAGTTATTAATAATTGTAAAAAAAACTTAAAAACTTAAATATAAACACTTTTTTTTTAATTTCTAAAAATTATTTTATTTTGACGTTAGTGGGCCTTTGTCCGGTTAGCTTTTGTCCGGTGGGCTTTTGCCCGGTAGGCTATTGTGGTACTACCGATTTTTTTTCCTACAAAAAATGAAGTGTCAAAACAATATTTCATGTTTCGGGATACATATTTTCCTGGGTCCACCCATTTTTTTGTGTGTGGATGGGGTGGGGGTGTAATTGTTTGTGCTTTTTAGGAATAGGTATCCATAAATCTGCAGTCGTGACGTAAGCAGTTTAGTCTTTCCGGAAAAAAAGCCGAATCAAGTTCAAAAGCTTCTACAGAATACGAACCGAACATAACCGTAGTTTATAGTTAGGTTAAGGTTAGTGTAGAGTTAAGTTAGGGTCAACATTTGAAAAAAGAAAGTCCTTAACGTTCGTTATCGTCACTTTTACTTAGGCAAACACGGGTATTTTCCGTCATGGTCGATCTTTTTGTGTCAAGTGGTCAGAAATTTCAATACTTAAAAATGGCCTTCCCCCGCAAAAATTTTAAAAAATTGAAAATTATTAAAAAGTACCCCCATGTATATTTAAAAGAGATAAAAACTATCTTGGATGAGTAAAAAAAGTGCCACCACCCCAATTTTCCTAGTTATACGTCTCGATTTACCGCTGACTGAACAGGAAGTAGGTGCTCATTTTACGTTTAATTTATATAGAAAAGTGATCCCCACCTTAAAATCTAAAATATTTATTTTATATTTTTAAAATTCTTTTTTGCGGATATATTTTCCGGCTGTATACATGTAATCTCCCCCCCCAAAAAAAATGAATTTTATGTATCTCAGGGGTTAAACTAAAATGAGTACCGTATTTAATCTCAAACAACTTAAAGTCATAGCAAGTTTAATAGTACACGTGTAGCTCCGAAATGAAAACTTTTCTGGTACCATTTTTAGCATTTCTACTGGGGGTGGGGATGTGTTCGCTTAACAAAAACAAAAGAACTTTATCTCGAAATGGAACGTTGATTAAGTGTTTTAATGGCTGGCGGGCATTGTGATGTGTATTTATTTTTATAAAATATTATATATGAACGAAATTGTGGAAACTAATTAATAGAAATGTAAATAAGTTTATAAAACGTATCCCAAAACAGAATAATCTCGAACATAAGAAGAAACCCTTTTTGAGCAAGGCAATGTTTAATTTGTTTGGGTAGCGGGATTTTCCACAAGTATTTATAGCTTTCTATTGGGGGTGTGGGGGTGTGCTTGCTTAACAAAAAACAGATTCAACAACTATAGCACCCAAAAGGGATACGCTAAAAATGATACGGATAGAGACGCAGTGGAAGCATGGACCTAAACCAACCATCTTAATTTGACCCACAATGCAAAGCAACCAAATTCCTTCAACAGCAGGGTACAATCCAGATATTGTGTTTGTCAGTCAGAGCATTACGGACTGAGGAAAAAGCTGGTGCTGGAGCCACTGCTCAAAACACAACACTGCCTTATTGGCATCACAGTCAATACTTAAATAATCCCAGCCATAGTTTCATTTCGAAGGAGAATAAATTTTGAGAAAGCGAACTGGCGTGGCTTTCAAGAAGATCTTGAAATAGATTGCCCATCTCCCAATAGACCAAAAAACTTTGACAGCTTCACCAGATTTGTGCGCCAATCAGCCCGGAAGAACATCCCAAGAGGCTGCCGCACTCAATTTATACCTGGACTCGATGCATAAAGCAGCAAAATATATTAGCAATACCAACAGCTCGATAGATCTGACGCCTTTGCTGAAAGGCATTCCGCCCAGACGCACTGAAGGTCATCTAACATGGAGTTCGAATCAACCTTTTAAAAGGACGCCAAAGTTTGCATTTAGAAATATTCGACCTCTCTTTTTGGAAATGAACAAAATCTTTCTCTCTTACTCTTCTTCTGTATATATATATATATATATATATATATATATATATATATATATATATATATATATATATATATATATATATATTTATTCCACTGACGATGGACCCAGACCGGTCAGAAAGTACTCTGGACCGTATGTACATTACGGCAGTTTCATCAGCCAATTCTCTTCCGAGATTAAGATTTTAATCCGGAAAATTGAAGGGATCAATACTAAAATAACCAGACAAAAATTGTCGGTTATTTTTAATAATACGTGTCTTAAGGAAAAAATGCTGCCTCGATATACATATATATATATATATATATATATATATATATATATATATATATATATATATATATATATATATATATATATATATATATATATATATATATATATATATATAGGGTTTTTTTGACGTGGTTGTCTATACATCTGAGGAGACCTAATTAAAGGGGTCGAAATAAGTTATTATGTGTACAACCTTAATGTGTGTATAGTTTTTCTTTTTATAATTATATTATATATATATATATATATATATATATATATATATATATATATATATATATATATATATATATGATTGATTGGTATAGATAGGAGATCTTAAGTAGGAGAGTTCAATACATACACAGAGCAAATGAAGTTAAAAAAAAACAAGCCACCATTTAAGCCTCTGCACTAATTTATTTCACTCAAGCTGGGCTCTTCAGATGCGTAAGGCTGACTGATCATTCGTATACTGAGAAATTGAGATGCTTACACTGTATTAGAACTATCGGGGGTAAGTTATTTACCATTCAGACAGGAAGGAGTAAGTTCGAAGCGCTTTCCTTTTTCCTCTAGCTACTTTGTCGATTTCAGCGTGTCTGGAGTTATCATGGATAATATTTCTATTTATAGTCATGATAGCGTTAGATGAATTTGAATTTGAATCTCACTCGACTCTTTTAAACCGCCTAGATGAAAATTGAGTTGAATTTTCTCATCAGTCAATGAGATGATACGGATGCATTCGTCACTAGACTTGAAATTTAGGAAAAAGTAGGTAACATAGGAAGGGTGGGGGCAAGCTCACTTGAGATTTTGGTTTGTAAATGATGTTTCTTCCACCGGCTGTTGTGGATTCTATCCCTTGGAGAGTGTTGGATATTAATAATAAAACTAATAATCAAAAGATGTACCATGACGAAACCAAGCAAGGAAGCAATAAGTATACAAACTGAGGTAAAGGATATTAGTTGGAACCCAATGTAGTCCATGGATGACCACACGATCGTCCAATGGCCATGGTTCTGGGAGCAGTCGAAAACCCAGATTATAATGTCATATTCCACATTATCTATTTTTAATTCTAGATTTGTATACGATAAGTCTAATGTGTTTGTATTGCATTGACATTTTTGGGGGTCTAAAAAAAAGGTAAAGGTAAAGGTCGCATAGTCTGGACGCGCACGAGTGTCGTTGCCGACATCGCACACTGCCCATGGCCGTAGCGGCGGTGATTTGTTAAGAATCACCGTGTCTAGGGCACAGCATATGGAAGACGGAGCCCATCCCTCTCCTTCCGCTGCCTTGAACCTTCCCTGAGTTTTAGTCAGGTACCCATTTACTGCTGGGTGGACAGAGGGAGTTTTCAGACCCGAAAATTCGCATGCCGTGAGTGGGATCGAACCCGGGTCGTCCAGCCCAAAGACAAGTGCTATAACCACTCGTCCACAGGACCTCCCTTTGGGGGTCTATGAGGCCCTTATTACCTGGTTATCTTAAATTTATGTATATGTCTACATCTTTTCATTAATTCGTTCCTCTTATTCAATATATTACACTATTTGTATTTAAATATACTAATATTTTCTTATAAATATCAATTAAATACCCCCAGGGTGTTGGATTGCGCAAAATTTACCTAGAGTCTACTGGTTTAAGGTTCTCATCTTTAAGCAACCACCATTCCTTAGCAATGGATAGAAGACGAAGTGTCTATGGTTGTAGAGCCGTTGCTCGCAGCTTCCTGCGGATATGCAGATGTAAACCTTGCTGTTGTTACTGTTATCCTCCGAGAAAATGGTAGCTTTGTACACGGTACACTCTAAATTGCAGTTTCTTTCCAGTGGGCATTTACTTTTTACGCGACAGTTGCATTTTTTTTCGGTAGTATTTGTATCTGTAAGTCACGTGGTTAATAGGTTTTGATTGTGTTCATTAATTATACTGTCTATGTTTTTGATGCATGAGTAGGTAGTCTTAACTTCTTTCTATTAAATAGTTGACGCAAAGTGTTATTTATATCAAAATGTTCATCTATAAGTCTCAGGAAAACACGACCCATGTTGATGTTGGAGAGCTGGTAGTATGGTGGATTAAATCAGATTAATTGTCGCCCTTTATTTTAGGGGTTACTTTTAAAGCGATGCTCACTACATTCCAGCTTATTTATTCAAGTGTTTATAGTTGTGGGTATTTGTTTTATTATGCATTGTGGGTGGTTGGATTTAGTATTGTTATATGCAGGTGTATGATTATATATTTTATGTGTGTTATATTTCAGGTTCAATGTTATTTCTATATAATTCACTTAATTAAGTTAGGGGTTATATCTATTTTAATCCAAGGTATTTGAATGCCCTATTTACGATGGGATTTTTTTAATACTCGATACCAGAGGACCGTTCCAGTTATGTACGGTTATTAACTCATCATGTTTTTGTAAGCCTACTTAGTTGGGATATACTATTATGCTAAGTGTATATAGTATGTATATGTTACCTAGGTCTGCGAGTCAAAAGCTCCCATTGGTACCTTAAAAAGCACTGAATATCCTCGATACGGTGATACAGCTGTCTCTGGATGACTATACATATAGTATAGAGAACAATGGCTACACACACACACATATATATATATATATATATATATATATATATATATATATATATATATATATATATATATATATATATATATATATATAAAGAGAAACAGAGATAGATAGATAGAGAGAGAGAGAGAGATAGAGAGATAGAGAAAGAAAGAAAGAGAGAGATAGATAGCACAATTATAAAATGTTTCTTTCTTCCTTTTTTCTTGTTTCCTTGTTTCTTTTTGCTTGCTTCTTCCTTCTTTCCTTCTCTCTCTCTTTCTATCTACGAAGTTATACACATACAAACGGCGTTCCTCTCTCATAAAAAGCACACAACACACATACATACACCCCCACCCCCCACACACACTCTTTCACTCTCTCTTCTCCTCTCTATGATATACATACCAATAAACACGCATCTGCATTCTAAGCCGCCATATATTTCATTCAAACTACCGATACATGCAAATACTTAGGACTATGTTGACACATATAGGAAAATACAACACCCCTTCCCTCTAAAACAAATAAAAGAATTAAAAACAAAGCCAAATAAATAAAAATACATGGGTCTAGAGAGACAAGACCAAAAAAACAAAGCTTAAGGGTCAAGCAGACATTGACGGACATCCATGAAAAAGTTAGTTTCC
>OY744550.1:30455256-30492756 GCA_963556195.1 Sepiola atlantica
ACTGATGTTTGTGTGTGAAAGTGCAAATGTTAAGGCCTTATCTAGGGTGTCTTTTGTAATGGATGGGTAGAAGTCTACTATATCTAATTGTGTGAATTTGCATCTGTGTTTATCTTGTATGTTATGGAACCAATTTAGGACTGAGTTAGTATTGCCCCACAGACTTAGGTTTATTTTTTCCTTAATTTTATTAACTATATTTTTAACAATGGATTTGCTTGCTAGTCCTAGTTCGCTTTTAGCTGGGTTGATAAGTCTGCATGAGGGTTTATTTGTGAAGTTTTCTTTGTGGTCTTTTAAAGTAACAAAGGCCTTCCTCTTATCTAAATAATTAATTCTATATTCGACGCCTAGTCTAGTAGCTATTTCAGTAGTATCATTATTAATAGATTTATATGTATCTGCCTTGGCTAATTGATATTTATCGGTAATGGAGCTAATTGTTAGGTCTGTTTTTTCCTTTTTAGTCATTTTATAAATATTTTTAGTTTTGTCGGAGAATACAAGTGCGTTATTTTCTCTTTTAAGTTTTTTTATGTCGGCGGTAAGTGTCTTCTGAAATGGATTTTGCTTGTTTGTAAAAACTAGGTTGTGAGTAATGTTGAGTAGGTCTTTTTCGAAATTGTCTAAGGCCTCTACTTTTGGCGGGTATTTACCAGATTTTAAGCCGTAGTAGTTTTTTTCCGTTTGCCTCTGTTCTGTATTCAACACTTTCCACCTCATTCTTCCTATGACGTCCACTATTTTTGTCAGGAGTATCCTGGTATATGTTTGTTTTTTGGGGGTTGGGATATTTTTGGTAGAATATCCGAGAGTGTATAGTTCCATTTCCCAGGGTATAGGTGGTAATCCCTGTTAATTAGTTTTTTCTGTGGTGTTGGTAATTTTCCCGAGAGTGCTCGACTACGAGGCTAACAGGGTTTAACTGTAATTCCTGGTAGGGGCTGAGTAAATTCTTTGTAGAATGGTAGGAAAAATCCCAGCAGAGTGCTCGATTAATTAAGAATCAAAGTTAAAAATTAAGAGCATAATATTTATTTATTCTGGTACAGAAAAATTAGTACAACATTCGTACCGTCGGTTTCAAGCACGGAAGGTCTTACCCATCCGGCTCTCTTCAAACCCAGAGGACCCATTTGATGTTGCAATGGGGGCCTACGACAGTGCAGACATCTGTGACTTAGTCGGCTTGCTTATATTAAATACACTCCAAAATAAATTTCCAGACCATTTCTTTGGTCTCTATAGAGATGACGGACTTTGTCTGTCACGCAACCACAACGGAAACACATTAGATAGATTTAGAAAAGAATTAACAAACACCTTCCATAATCTCGGCTTCAAAATTACCATTAAAACAAATTTAGACCAAGTAAACTTCCTAGATACCACACTGAACCTTAAAAACAATACACACAAACCTTTCCACAAACCCAATGAAACACTCCAATACATACACAAGGGATCCTGCCACCCCCCCACCATCTTTAAAAATTTAATCAATAATATTAGCCAAAGAATCTCAAACCTCTCATCCAGTCCCGAAATTTTCAACCAAGCAGCACCATATTACAACAAAGCGCTCCGCGACAGCGGGTTCAGAGAAGAAATCTCATACACCCCCAACCGAGACCAACCACGGGGGACCCGCAATAGAAGGAGATCGGTGATCTGGTTTTCCCCACCCTATTCGACCAATACCAAAACAAAGGTAGGCCAACTTTTCCTCAAGTTGCTCGACAAACACTTCCCACCCACAAATGAATTACACAAACTTTTTAACAGAAATTCTGTTAAGGTCAGCTATTCCACTGCCCCTTCAATAAGAAAAATTATCTCTGCAGAACCCAAAACAATTACAAACGCAGGCTGCTCATGCCAAGACAAAAACAACTGCCCCCTGGAGGGAAATTGCAAAATCAATTCAATCATTTATGAAGCAACCGTCACAGACCAGAATACCAGTAATGCAGAAAAATATATTGGGATGACGAAGGGAAACTTCAAACAAAGGCTATATGCACACAGAAACTCCTTCAGATACAAAAACAAGGCTAATACGGCACTCGCGACCCGAATATGGCAGCTTAAAGAAGAAAACACACCCTTCACCATCAAATGGAAAATAATTGAGAGAAAACCATCCTTCTCTCCAGCCATAAACAGATGTCCTCTATGTGACGCTGAAAAATACCACATTTCAAAAGCCATCATCGATCCGAATACAGCCTGTTTAAATGTCCGCGATGAAATATTCAGGGGATGTGTCCACAAGAGACAAGCATTGCTTATAAACTGGTCTGACCGATTCACATAATGTCTAACTACCCCCCCTCTACTAATATAAACACAATAAAAACGAACAAATACCTCATCAACCTATATCCACTTAAACTTCAAGAGCAAAAACTCCGACCTTCACAAAAATACAAAAATATTTAATTTAATTATCAGTCACTAGATTACTCTACAAATCCATTTTAACAAACTATATCCACATAAATTCCAAGAGCAAAAACTTCGACTTTCACCAAAATGCAAAAATATTTAATTTTTTATCAACCACTAGATTAATCTACAAACCCATTTTAACAAACTCAAATATTTCATATTTCCATCTTAGTTACCTCCCTTAGATCCGAATTTCTTCATTAAAATCACTCCAATCTAGGGAAAAGATTCTTACACATCAACGGTTTTTTAGAACGCATACCTTCAAAAATATAACAGCTAATGATACAAATTCATAATTTGGCTCACGGGAATTTCAGAGAAACCCTTTCTTTATTTTTATTATTTTTGTTTTTAATCTTTAATTTTTAATTTTTAATTTTTAATTTTTAATTTTATTTTTTATTATTATTATTATTATTTTTAATCTTTAAATTTATTTTTAATTTATTTTTATTTTTATTTATACTTTTATTTATTATATTTTTATTCTTTTTATTCTTTCTATTTTTATTCTTTCTTTCTCTCTCGCTCTTTTTTATTCTCTACATTTTATTCTCTATATATATATATTTTTTAACCCCCTTTTTTTCTTCTTTTTATACCTTTTTATACTCTTTTTCTTTTTTTATTCTTTTATTCTTAGTATTGAAATGTTTTTATATATATATGTTTTTTTATATTTATTTATATATATATATATATTTTTTCATATATATTTTTTTATTTTTTACCCCCCTTTTTTATTCCCTTTTTATTCCCTTTAATCTTGAATTCTCTTTCTTCTCCCGTGTTTTAAATCTCAACGGTCTTATTACACTAAATTCAAATTTAAACAAACACACACAACACACTGAGCAAATAACGCGTCCCAACAAGAGTGTCATGTGACCTCACATTTCCAAAACAGATGACAACAGAAGCTGAAGAGAGCCGGATGGGTAAGACCTTCCGTGCTTGAAACCGACGGTACGAATGTTGTACTAATTTTTCTGTACCAGAATAAATAAATATTATGCTCTTAATTTTTAACTTTGATTCTTAATTAATCGAGCACTCTGCTGGGATTTTTCCTACCATTCTACAAAGAATTTATATATATATATATATATATATATATATATATATAAAGCTCTATTTTACTGTATTACCGACAACAATGAATTGCGATTTTTCTGTGACTTTTTTCTGTGACTTTTTCTGTGACTTTTTTGCTGTTACTTTTTCTGTGACTTTTTTCTGTGACTTTTTCTGTGACTTTTTTTCTGTGACTTTTTCTGTGACTTTTTTGCTGTGAGTTTTTATGTGACTTATCCTCGTGGATAATTATCATTATGGGTTAAAATATGTCTTCTAATACCTGACGTATGTAGCATATTTGGTTTAAATAAAGTAATCTTTTTGCATTGCATCTTGGGCGATCGGGCGATCTCATCATTTTTTTTAAAAGGGAGATAGGTGACAACGTAGTACGAACACGGAATACCTTAGAGTATCATTATATTGATGGACTAAAATATGTCCTCAAATACCGGGTGCATCTAGCATATTTGGTTTAAAAAAATAATAATATTTTTTTGCATTGCATCTCGAGCGATAGGGTGATCTCATCTTTTAGAAAAGGGAGAATTGATGATAATGTACGTACGGACACGAAATGCATAGCGTATAATTATATAGATAAGAAGAAGATGTATACACGAAACAGACATGCAAGAATGGGGTATTAAAGGAGGAAGACCATATTAATTCTCATAGGAAGAAGCGAACGACACAAAAAACTACAGACCGATAACCTGCCTACAAAACGCGTAGAAAATATTAAAGGCAGAACTGAGTTAAATGCTATAAATAATTTCGGGTCTGTATTATTCTTTTAACAACGGAATAGACATAGTATGAAGTAATATATATTTGTAAATAGATGTTGCATGCCGAACCCTCATTTTGTTAAATCAGATTTTTGTGAAGTTTAATTGATTTACTTACTGTATTGTTCAATTACTTTTTACTTTGTACTTACTGTATTGTTTACTCATTACATTAATTGAATGCAATTGTTTAAAATTATAACATACTTTTGACAAAAGTCAACTTAAAAAATCACGTTTGAATATAAATTCCCAGAGATAGTGGATATGTTGTCTGGTAATATTATAATTGTATATTAAACTGATATGTGTTATAATTTGAGGCTTAAGCCCCCCCCCCCCACACACACCATCTAGTGTGTCTCCGAATTCTTAGAAAGAATTGGCATTTTGAGCATCTTCCATTAATTTGCGTTTAATATCTATTATCACAGCTTCGGGCAAAAAGGAGACGTTGGAATTTTCAAATACGAGCCGCTCTTTATGCATGCTCACTCAGATAGTTTTGAAATTTTAGAGATTTTTCTTGGTTGGTTCAAATTTCATGCACACCGGAGATATTTCAATTTTGAGAAGGGTGTTGTGTCACTTTATGATTGAAACAACACAAAATAAAATATATTATAACAAAGAGTAACACATATGTCGGCCTTTTGGCTAAGATCAAAGTGTAGTATCTGTTCCGATAGATACTGCACGCCTGTCCTGTGCAGTTCTAGGAGGTCCACCCTCCCAGGCTTCGCCTCCCCTCTTTGGGGAGGAGTAAGTTTATTGCTTACTGTCTGAGGCGCCCCTACCGGGGAATGCCGACGGGGCTGCCCAGGCAATTTTTAAATGGCCAGAGTGCTCACCTCTCGAGCGCTGGCTTTTAACCCCACTTGCTCGACCCGATCTTGGGTCACATCTTACTTGTGGGAGTAAGATAAAACTGGCCTTGTGCCTAACTCCGCGAGGAGTAAATAAATAAACATCCCTAGTAACCTGCTAATTATAAATACATTATTGGTTTTGCAAAGAGATCAATTGCCGAAATCTTTCTCTCGTTCGCTCTATCTCACTCTCTCTATATTTTTCTCCATGTCAAAATGAATAGTTGCTTTATTTTAATATATATATATATATATATATATATATATATATATATATATATATATATATATATATATATATATATATATATATATATATATATATATATATATATTAATCCATGTAAAGTAAACATCCACAGGATAAAATCCAAAGAATTTCAACCGAGCTTATGAAGAGTACTCAATATCATATAGAGCTTTTATATATATGATTATTTTTTTATTTAGATGTACATGTCTGTAAAAGTAAAAATAATATATATATATATATATATATATATATATATATATATATAAATATATATATATATATATATACAGGGTGGGCAAAAATAAGGGTCCTATTTTTAAAAATTCATAACTTTTTTATTTATTGATTTTTTTTTGATTTTTTTTTTAGAATAAGTAAAGGACCCCTTCCGAAGCAAGCATGAGCCGTATTAGCCCTAAGGAACGTACCCTCATTTAGAAAACATTATTTTTGCTTAAAAAACTCAAAACAGTGTAAAAAACAATACTTTAGGTTTTGTAAGTTTTAAGAAGTGTTTTTCGGCTAAAATTTGTTTTGTTTATTTCAAAAAATCTCGGAAGGGTCAGTCTACACACACATAATATTTGGTGAGTTTAACTTTTATTTTGTGGAAGTTATTCAAATTCAAGTTATTCAAATTTAAAGATAGGACCCTTATTTTGGCCCACCCTATATATATATATATATATAGAGAGAGAGAGAGAGAGAGAGAGAGAAAGAGAGAGAGAGAGAGAGACAGACAGACAGACAGAGAGAGAAGTATTAGAAGGCTATCCCAATTCAAGAAATGGAAATATGTCGGCGTTGAGAAGTAAGACAAATACAAGTGATTTTTAAAAATATATTTTTTCAAAAAAATTTATAATATTTTTCCATATAGCAAATCTTACTTGATTAGGCAAGACTTCAACACTGTGATGTAATGTGTGTGACTGTGTTCCATAATATATTTCGATGAAGACCTTTATGTCAAATGGTGGGTGTTTCAGATCTCAAAAACACGTGTGGAAGTGCAATATTGCTTATAACGCAATAAATATTAATGTCCGCAGCAAATGTAATAAAAGTAAAACTATAACTCATTGTTTTTTTTCGATTTTTTAATTTTAATCACTTATTTATTTTTTTTATCTGAATATTTTATATTTTACTCCACTAATGAAGTGTTATATATATATATATATATATATATATATATATATATATATATATATATATAATTAACTTGTTACCAATATCCAGGGGGTATGAATCCGAAGGAAGTTTAAACCGGATTTATATTTATATATATATATATATATATATATATATATATATATATATATATATATATATATATATATATATATATATATATATATATATATATATATATATATATATTGTGAAGAGGGAGGTAGGGATAACAGCCAAGAGTGATGTTCAATGAAATTTTTTTTCTAATATTATTTATTTAATTTTTTTTATATATACTATTGCTATCTTATTTTATTCTAACAATATTTACTTCTTTGCTTTCCTGAATTAATTTTTTTTATTTTTATTTTTTCAAATTTATTTTTATGATTAACGGCTAAATATGTTTTGATTCAGATTGTGTGTAGCACGCAGTAAATGTAGTAAATGAAACAAATTCCTTTAAATGACAGAGTAATTCTTGTTTTTATTTATCTTTAATATTATCATTATCCACTTACTCTGAAACGATTTAATGCTGTTATGATTTTAGTAAAATGTTATTAAAATTAAGAGTTTAATTCACTAACGATTTAAAAAAAAAATTAAATTAAATTTTTTTTCTTCCGAGAAAGGAGAACAACTCTTGTAAAATAGTAATGAATTATCAAATGCACTCAACTTTGCAACAAGCTGCCAAGAAATGTGAGACATCTACATGAGATGAACATAGATTTCTTCAAGAAACGTCTTGACATCCTGCTATCAAGGATCCCAGATGAGCCCACCATACGTCGAAGGTAATCTATGAACAGCAGCAACTTACTTCCTCATACACCAGTCGCAAGCTAACATAATATCCAAAAATGTTACAAATTGCAAGCTCAATGAAGTTGCATTACAAGCTCCAGAGCATACATGTATATTATAGGTGCATTCCAATGTCCAAAGGAACAATATGTACATACCTTTCATCTGTTTCGTCGAACGCCCACAACCGTAGTTTTGTTCTGTTCTTCCAATCTTTCTCCTCGTCTTTCAGGCAAACATAATTCTCTTACTATGCTGATATTTTTTATTTTATTTAAAAAAAAAGTTAATTATTTCTATACAATCTACGCGCGTTTTATTTTATATTTATTTATGTTTTACTTCATACCTTTTCTTTTTTTCTTCTTTTTCCTTTATAAATATGTGTGTTTTTGACTGTGTGTCCATATGTATGTAAAGTATATATATATATATGGTACATGGATTATATTAGTTTCTGTAGATGTAAATCGATTGAAACTCCAGTGTTTATAAAAAGTGTTCAATAACAAGTAGAGCTGTTATTTAGTATAAATCTTTATTCATACAAACATTATTGGTTACATATGTGCATACATGTTTCGGTTGCACTCTTCACATAGATTCCACCTCTTCAGACTAAAGAACATAAGGAAGTGAGATGAATTTGGAAAACTTTCCTATTAAGTAAATCTTTTTTAGGGGATGGGATATGTTTATAATTTTCACCGGTCAAGCTCAGCATCGGATTACATTCTTTATTTGTTAACTCTTTCAATTAGTTTCTATCTTTTTTATTATTTTTATTACCTTCATCATTCGTTTTTTAACTACCGTTCTTCCCATTTCTTTCTTTTTTATTACCCACTTAGCGTGGATTCTTTTCTTCTCCATTTAACACTTCAAAGTTTTAATCTACATACATACATTTTAACACATAAATATCTCATCATATATATATACAAATATATACCTAGACAAAAATACAGACATATCCATATCAACATACTCTGATCTCCATATAAAATACACATGTGCGCACAAATCTTTATATACACAAGTACACACATATACACACATGCACGTACATACATAGATAGACACATGCATACATATGATTAAAAAATACACATCCACTCACATATATACCTACTTACATACACACATTGCCAATGGATACATCTCCTTTTCAACTGAAACTTATATATATATATATATATATATATATATATATATATATATATATATATATATATATATGTATATATATATATATATCGTTGAACACTGTAGACGACAAGACACCTCCCCGCCTCACGGGTAAGTGTATCTTAATTTCAATTACTGTCTGTGTCCATTTCTCGCAGCCGCGTGGTCCTGAGCGTCTGTCTTGTGATTCTAGCCTGAATCTACGAACTGTGTTCGTATCCATGTGACCGCCTGCAGTCGCCACTCTTAAACTGATGAGGGTTCTTACCCTGAAACGACGTCGTCTGTAGGTGAAAAAACACTTTAATATATATATATATATATATATATATATATATATATATATATATATATATATATATATATGTATGTGTGTGTGTGAATTGAAACAAACAAAAAAAGTTTTTTTTTAAGATACAAATATCTCACACAATTTAAGCACTTTGTTTGCTCGATTTAGTTCCCACAACGTCTATTTTTTTTCTTTATGTTTTCCAAAATAAAGCTTACAAAGTACTGAAAAACCTGTTTGTTTTCCTTTTTTAAGTAACATAGAATAAATTCTACATTCTCTTAACCGAGAAGTGTTGTTCTGAACAATACATCTATTGTTTGTTTATGCCGAACACAAAGGGACTTAACTCTTGGCCAGTTCATTAAATAAATTACGATTGTAGGTCGACTGTTTTTTAAATTTCTTTTTCTGTTCATTCGATCAATTTATCCTGTTTAACTCAGACAGAGGAGGGAGGGCTAAAACAAAATAACAGGTGCGATAAACGAGACATAACGTCAGAACTCTTAGGTCCGAAGACAGTGGTCTTACTAATAGACTGTCGGGTCGCAGCTGCTAAGGTCAGAAGTGATGGTGCTGAGAAAGAGAACGAAGTGCTGTAACCAGAACGAACAAAAGATCCATAATTTCTCAAGATCCTCGTTGCAAGACGTGAGCGGATTTAAAAAATTAAAATGTGTTTTGTTTGTTTCGTTGGTTTTTTCTCTAGTAGTATTATTATTATTTTCTCTAGTCGTATTTTCACTTTTTTCTCTAGTAGTATTATTACTTTTTTCTTTAGTAATATTATTACTTTATTCTCTAGTAATAGTATTACTTTTTTATAGTAGTATTATTATTTTTTTCTTTAGTAGTATAATTACTTTTTTTTCTAGTAGTATGATCACTTTTTTCTCTAGTAGTTTTATTACTTTTTTCTCTAGTATTATTATCACTTTTTTCTCTAGTAGTATTATTACTTTTTCTCTAGTATTATTATTACTTTTTTCTCTAGTAGTATTATTACTTTTTCTCTGGTAGAATTATTACTTTTTCTCTGGTAGTATTATCACTTTTTTCTCTAGTAGTATCATCACTTTTTCTCTAGTAGTATCATCACTTTTTTCTCTAGTAGTATCATCACTTTTTCCTCTAGTAGTATTATTACTTTTTTCTCTAGTAGTATTATCACTTTTTTCTCTAGTAGTATCATCACTTTTTCTCTAGTAGTATCATCACTTTTTTCTCTAGTAGTATCATAACTTTTTCCTCTAGTAGTATTATTACTTTTTTCTCTAGTAGTATTATCACTTTTTTCTCTAGTAGTATCATCACTTTTTCCTCTAGTAGTATTATTACTTTTTTCTCTAGTAGTATTATTACTTTTTTCTCTAGTAGTATCATCACTTTTTCCTCTAGTAGTATTATCACTTTTTTCTCTAGTAGTATCATCACTTTTTCCTCTAGTAGTATTATTACTTTTTTCTCTAGTAGTATTATTACTTTTTTCTCTAGTAGTATCATCACTTTTTCCTCTAGTAGTATTATCACTTTTTTCTCTAGTAGTATCATCACTTTTTTCTCTAGTAGTATCATCACTTTTTCCTCTAGTAGTATTATTACTTTTTTCTCTAGTAGTATTATCACTTTTTCCTCTAGTAGTATTATTACTTTTTTCTCTAGTAGTATTATTACTTTTTTCTCTAGTAGTATCATCACTTTTTCCTCTAGTAGTATTATTACTTTTTTCTCTAGTAGTATTATCACTTTTTTCTCTAGTAGTATCATCACTTTTTCTCTAGTAGTATCATCACTTTTTTCTCTAGTAGTATCATCACTTTTTCCTCTAGTAGTATTATTACTTTTTTCTCTAGTAGTATTATCACTTTTTTCTCTAGTAGTATCATCACTTTTTCCTCTAGTAGTATTATTACTTTTTTCTCTAGTAGTATTATTACTTTTTTCTCTAGTAGTATCATCACTTTTACCTCTAGTAGTATTATCACTTTTTTCTCTAGTAGTATCATCACTTTTTCCTCTAGTAGTATTATTACTTTTTTCTCTAGTAGTATTATTACTTTTTTCTCTAGTAGTATCATCACTTTTTCCTCTAGTAGTATTATCACTTTTTTCTCTAGTAGTATCATCACTTTTTTCTCTAGTAGTATCATCACTTTTTCCTCTAGTAGTATTATTATTATTTTCTCTAGTAGTATCATCACTTTTTCCTCTAGTAGTATTATTACTTTTTTCTCTAGTAGTATTATCACTTTTTCCTCTAGTAGTATTATTACTTTTTTCTCTAGTAGTATTATCACTTTTTTCTCTAGTAGTATTATTACTTTTTTCTCTAGTAGTATTATCACTTTTTCCTCTAGTAGTATTATTACTTTTTTCTCTAGTAGTATCATCACTTTTTCTCTAGTAGTATTATCACTTTTTTCTCTAGTAGTATCATCACTTTTTCCTCTAGTAGTATTATTACTTTTTTCTCTAGTAGTATTATTACTTTTTTCTCTAGTAGTATCATCACTTTTTCCTCTAGTAGTATTATCACTTTTTTCTCTAGTACTATCATCACTTTTTTCTCTAGTATTATCATCACTTTTTTCTCTAGTAGTATCATCACTTTTTCCTCTAGTAGTATTATCACTTTTTTCTCTAGTAGTATCATCACTTTTTCTCTAGTAGTATCATCACTTTTTTCTCTAGTAGTATCATCACTTTTTTCTCTAGTAGTATCATCACTTTTTCTTTAGTATTATTATTACGTTTGTCTCTAGTAGTATTATCACTTTTTTCTCTAGTATTATCATCACTTTTTTCTCTAGTATTATCATCACTTTTTCTCTAGTAGTATCATCACTTTTTTCTCTAGTAGTATTATCACTTTTTTCTCTAGTAGTATTATTACTTTTTTGGCTCCCCGATTTATAAAATCGGGGGACCTATGTTTTAAGGCATTTCCGTCCGTCCGTCCGGATTTTTCTCCGCAACCATCCATTGAATTTCTCTGAAATTTTGCACGAAGTTGTAACTTTGGTGAGGTTAGAAAGTGACATTCTCCGATTTTTGAAAAGAAAATCTGGTTAGCCCCCCAGGGGGTCAAAAGGCCCCGAAACGGCAAAAAAAATGACATTTTATGCCCCATAACTTTTCATGCATCCATTCAATTTCTCTGAAACTTGGCCAAAATGTGGAGGCAATTGTTCCTAATAGAAAATAAGTATCGCTGACCTTGGAAAACATCTGGTTCGCGCCCCAGGGGGTCAAAAGCCCCTCAAAATGGACAAAAAAAATGAATCTTTTCTCCCATAACGTTTGATCCATCCATTTAATTTTTCTGAAACTTGGCCAAAATGTAGAGGCAATTGTTCTGGATATAAAATGATCATCTTTGACCTCAGAAAAATTCTGGTTCGCGCCCTCAGGGGGTTAAAGGGGGGTCAAAATGCCCCAAATTGCCCAAATTTATTGCGTTTTACACTCGCCACATCGAGTTATATACAGAGGGGGACCACGCATGCGCGGCTTGTTCTCTAGTAGTATCATTACTTTTTGTAATTCTATATTAGAACACATATTTTCAATTTGCAGAAATCAATAAAAGATTTTCAAACACGACAAGACAGAAAGTGGAACAACGTTCTAGTCGGATCATAGCAAGTACAAGAGTTCATTGAAAAATAATTAAGTAAAAATAAACTAATTTAGCGTTAATATCAGAATGGAATATGGTTCTGTTCGATTTCAGGAGGCCACCCTTCCAGGCATTACCTTCTCTTTCAGGAAGGCGGATTGGTTTATTGCGGTTCACGTGCTGAACTCCCACCAGGGAATAGTGACGGATCCAATCACCGCAAATTTTGGAACCATCGAGAGTGCTCCTTTTTTGGGAGGTGGGGGGGGGGGGGGTGGGGGGTGGAGAGAGAATTGAATTCCCAACGTTTAACCAATCTTGTGCCACATCCAGTCTTGGTGGGGATAAGGGTCAACTTCCTGGTCTTTTGGACTAGGATAAAAGTGTAACGTCTGTTCTGTCTTCGATGGAAGGAAAGTTAAATCCTCCTCGACTAGAGTATATTTTTGCCCCTAATCAGGTAGATTCTCCCCTCCCACATTAAAAACAGACCATTGTGTCTAACTTTTCTCTATTGCGGAGGTTATTAAATAGGGGTATCCATCAACACTGCTGAGACCTGTCTCGACCTTATCCTGCATTCAGCGCGTCCCCACGCACACACCCAGTCAGTTTAACCCAGTACCGGTAAATCTAGTGCTGAGTGATGTTGAAATTATCCCCATTCCCTCCCTCCCCAAACTCACACACATAGACACACACACATAGACACACACACAGACACCCCACACACACACAAACACACACACACATTTACGCAAAATTTTTATAAGATCTCGTTTCATGGGAATTCATTACAATTAGCGAAATTTTCAACATTATTTAAAAAAAAATTTTATTACATTTATATTTGTGCAATTTATAGAGTTTTGCTTTTTATTTCTTTGTTATTTCAAGTTTAATTAAGTTTTGTAAAACGATTTGCTTTTTAGAGTGTGATGATTATACAAAGACTAACCATAGTGCCCTTTTTGAAAGAGCTGGGAGTTTCCCACGTAAAAAAAACGACCTTGTGTATAAATTTGCTCTCGTAGGGAGGAGCAAGTAAATTGGGAATCAATACATAGCCACGCCGAAGAAATGTTATAAAGCTTTTTAAATTGACGAAGAGAGACAGCGAAAAGATAAGAGAGCGGCGATGGCGAAGATGTTGTCATGCCAACCTTATTTATGACGCGGCACTCCTAACAACACCGGATGTTTAATTCTTGTACATCTTAGCCCGTGTGACAGACACCAACGCAGTTTCTTTCTTTCTGTGCATATCGTCTCTAAATCCAACCAACCAGATTTTATAAAAACCTTATACCAGCAGCAGCTGGCGATACAGTATAAAGTGAGTGCGTCTCTTCACTAAGCGGCTTGGGCTTGCCCTCTCGACTCCATGCCGGACAAGACACCCCTTCCACCGACTGCACCTTTCTCCACAAATCTTTGCCATACATTATGACGTCCTTTCACCTTTGCGAGCACAACATATAGAAGCAGCAACCGCTGTAGCCTTTTCCTTCGAATCGTTGCCGAGCGGAACAACACTTTGACCCATCATCATCATCATCATCATCATCATCATCATCATCATCATCATCATCATCATCATCATCATCATCATCATCATCATCGTCATCGTCATCGTCATCGTCATCGTCATCGTCATCGTCATCATCATCATCATCATCAGCAGCAGCAGCAGCAGCAGCAGCAGCATCAGCATCAGCTGCAGCTTGTTTCTCCAGTCAGCACAAACAACACTTTGACCCATCATCATCATCATCATCATCATCATCATCATCATCATCATCATCATCATCATCATCATCATCATCATCATCATCATCATCATCATCATCATCATCATCATCATCATCATCATCATCATCATCATCATCATCAGCATCATCATCATCATCATCATCATCAGCAGCAGCAGCAGCAGCAGACTCTCTTGCTAGGATAGCGGTCATGATGATGATGATGATGATGATCATCATCATCATCACCATTATCATCCTATGGTAACGATCCATCCTCTTCTGTCGACTCACTGAATCATTAATTCTTTTCCTACATATGTATGTCTTTGAACTAAATGTCACCTTTATATTTTGCTGCTTACGCCAGTTTATTTATCCTTCTTTATCATTGTCATATTTATGTCTGTGTCTCCTATCTTAGTTGTAAGACCGATCACCAGCATCGGGCCCTGCAACAGTGTCGACTATACAATTGAAATAATCTATTATACGAACAAGGAAATATCACCACAAGTAGTAGGTACCTATATAGTATGTGCACCGGGCCGAAGATAAGTATGTATATAGAAGGCACAGACAGAGGTGGTACTTTTAATAGAAATATGTCATACTTTTGCCCTGGACAACGAGAGAGGAGTGGTGGGGAAGAGACAGCTTTCGCCGAAGTCAACAGGGAGAAGTTAGCACCGGGGAGAGGAGAGCCCCGGACAACGCCTGGTAGTCCTGTTAGTCGATTATAAGCACAATGAAGTATCACCACAAGTAGTAATACTATTTAATACGTAGCTAGATGGAAAATATCCACATACTACTTACTTAAAGCAACATCCTACCCAGAAAACAGCAATTCTTCCCTCCTTGCCAGAAACATCGCTAATGGAATTTGGGGACTAAAGGACAAAATAGGAGTGTAGCCTCGTAACCATGATGGTGACTACTATGATGTGATTGCGAAAATGGATTATTTTGTGTATGCTCTCATTGTTGCAGCTGCTTTTTCATAATATATAATACAATTTTATTGGTTCCAGTCTAGTTTCCAAATCAAGTGGCATATTGTAAATAAGAACCTGTAAAGTATAACAAATATTAATTATGAAAAAAACATGCATATATCTATAACATATAAAAAAGTAATGTTAACTAATGTATGATTGGTGGAATAATTTTCGACAATATAAATTTGCGTATATTTTTTTTGACTCAATCTGTATATATATATATATATATATATATATATATATATATATATATATATATATATATATATATATATACATTATTTATTTAAAAACTATACGTTACATACTTCAGAGACGTACTTTGGTTTCATTGAAATGAACTGACGTTTTATTGTTGCTAAACATGTCCTTAGAGCCTATTCAAATAATCTGTGACTCACAAAATAATAACAAATCGAAGTATGTAACGTATAGTTTTTAAATAAATAAGTTGTATATTAGCTCTTATATTTTTGCGATCGAGCACTTTATGATTTCTTTATATATATATATATATATATATATATATATATATATATATATATATATAAGATCAAATATAAACCAAAGTAAAAACTTTTAGTAGATGGAACCTATTGTGAAGAGGATTAGCTCAATATACGAGATAGAGCATTTGTAGAGATAGAAGAAAAAAGAGTGATAAATATGCGACGATTGTCCAAATTTATTTCAAATTTAAAAAAAAACGCAGTGAATGAAAAAAAAAAATTCCGTGAAATTTACCACCCGGACAATCTGCATATATTTTTCACGGAATTTTTCTTTTCATTCACTGCGTTTTTTAACAAAAATTCCTTTAATAATAATTTTCATATTTTTCAAATATTTGAACTTTGTTTTTTTCGAAAGCCAACTTATCCATCTGTATTTCTCCTCTGATGATAAGATTTCGATCTTTGAAAAGCCTTGGCTTAAGGAAAGAATAATAAACACTAGTTTATTACTGAATACACCTTACATTGAACAATTGAAATTTGAAGTAAATTTGGACAATCGTCGCATATTTATCACTCTTTTTTCTTCTATCTCTCTCTCTCTATATATATATATTTATTGATTTCTTTATATATATATATATATATATATATATATATATATATATATATATATATATATATATATATATATATATATATATATATATATATATATATATATATATATATATATATACCGGACAGTATTTACTATTTGGTATTTAATCAGTTTTCGTGAAATTATTAATAAATCGTTTTGAGTTTCACTTTCTCCCTGCGTTTATTTCTTTTCACTTTTCCATCTTACGGCAACCACATCGCATTGCTATAGCCTCGGACGACTAATCTGCATATATATATATATATATATATATATATATATATATATATATATATATATATATATATATATATATATATATATATATATATATATATATATATATATATATATATATATATTAAGTAACGAAATTTTTTTAATTGTTTACTGGCGACATAAAAAGCGTTATTTTTAGTAATTTTCCACTTCGTAAGCGGTAAAGAGTATGCCGCTTACGAAGTGAAGGAATACTAAAAATAATTTTGTTTCTATCGCCAGTAAAAACAAGAAAACTACGTAACTTAATATATTTAAGCGATGAAAATCGTACATATTCCGGGCAAGGTGTCTTGGTCCGGCCGTAAGACTTCAGACTACACACAATATAATCAAGGGTTCGATCCTTGTCTAGGTTAGCTATGCTGATGACGGCTGATAACAAGAAACACGTTTCCATGGATTACTTTTATGTACTTAAATTAATAAATATAAAAATAAAAATAATGACATGCCCTATTAAGGGCAACTTAATGTAATATTCTGCATACACTTTACCGCTTAGGAAATGGAAAATACTAAAAAAAACGGTGTTTCTATCGCCAATAAAAACATATTCCGGGCAAGGTTTCTCAGACTGCAGGAAATATAATCAAGTGTTCAATCCTTGTCTAGGTTAGCCATGCTGATGACGGCTGATAGCCAGAAACACGTGTCCATGAATTACTTTTATGTACGAAAAAAATTAATCATATATATATATATATATATATATATATATATATATATATATATATATATATATATATATATATATATATATATATATATATAATGGTAATAATCCAGGTAAAAACATCGACAGGGTAGTAATCCAAAGAATTTCAACCGGGTTTATAAAAAGTGCTCAATATCAAATAGAGCTTTATATATGATTATTTTTATTTACACAGACATGTACAAAATCTGCGACACTAGCATGTGGATGTTATCGATCAACAGTTATTATAAATTGAGATCTCATCAGGCAGAGTTAGAATCCGATCTTAACCTCAAATCATATTTGGAGAGAACCAAATATGATCTGAGGTTAAGATCGGATTCTAACTCTCCCTGATGAGATCTCAGTTTATAATAACTGTTGATCGATAACATCGACATGCCAGTGTCGCAGATTTTGTACATGTCTGTGTAAATAAAAATTATCATATATATATATATATATATATATATATATATATATATATATATATATATATATATATTATAGATCTGAGCCAAACCTAATTACGACACGATCTTTTATTTACGCTCCAAGAATTCAACATAAACAACAGTTTGTGTACGATCATTTCCGAGACGACATAATTATACAGCAAAATAGAAAGGAGTAGGGGTGTGGCTAAAGCAGACCAGTTCTGACAGTGTACAATAAAATTAAACGGATATACACAAGGATACACATGGGAAAACTGTATATATATATATTACAGGTAAAGAAAAAACACCTGAAGGAAAAGGAAGAATTAAATAAGACAATTAGAAATATATTATAATATACAGTGAAAAAAGGTAGTTAATAGTTCAATTCGCTATCTACAAAGGTGGGGAGAATCAGTTAATATAGCGCGGGCAAGAAGATCCCACAAACAACAATAATTATTATAAAATTTAAAAGAAAAGTAAAAGAAATATAATCTGGTATAACCGCCCTATTATCAGATGCTAAAAACTAAACTTGGCAAGAGATTCCTAAATCTCACCGAAACACTTCCCCGTGACTTATCCCTTGAAAAAATATACAATAAAAGAAGCTTTAAACTGTCCTACAGTTGCTGCGTAAATTTAGAAATGATAATAACAAAATACTAAATGAGAGCAGTAGAGAACAAATAAAAACAAAATACGTAAAAAGTTATCAATATAGCAGTAATAAAATAACACTAAGAAGAACAAAAGTATAACTATTAAAAACATAACTCACCCAAATAGAAATAAGAAAGTTAATAATGAAGAGAAAACTAGGAATTTAAAAAAGGTGAACGATCGCCAATAATCGAGTGGGAAATAGTACGACAGTCAAGTACATGTAGAAATGTAGACGGCCCGTGTAGATTATGTTTGAATGAAAAGTTTGAAATTCTAAACTTTAAAGATCCTCAAAACCTATTAAACTGTAGATGTGAAATAGCAAACAACTGCATATACAGAATAAACTTTACTTTAAGATAAAGAATTAAATAAATAACAAACTAAACTAAACCCACACCTAAAATAACACCGAATAACAAAAATAGAAATAAAACTATTCCACGCATGCTCGTGTTAAAATAAGGTCACTTGTTAATTTGACACATTCACAAAAGGGGTGCGTTATCCCTATACAAAACAAAACAGGAGAAGATGTCGAATAAAGGTAAGCCGAACTTTTTTTTGAAAGAAGCCGTGTCATTGGCTAATGGAAATATAAACCGATAGACGGGAATAACAATGAATCAGATTGCTTATCCACGTGGATATATAAAAACACTCAGTAGCACAAATTCTATGCACTTTAGTCTGACAATTTTCTACGGCGATAAAATGCTGACGTCTCTATGTAGTTTAATTGCCATGAATATATTTTCCTAACTTACTACCTAGCTCTACTCACGCATTGATCACTGTTGAAATAAATACTGAAAATCGATACATACTATATTATCTTACCTTATAAGAGTGGATGTAGATACATGAAATGTGCAAAATTTCAAGGTAACCATCTCGGTGCAGTACTAGTATGCTTATTCTAAGAATTCCTAGGATTTGCCCCATTCAAATTTAGATTACCAACCAACTACCGAATACTTTAGATGTATTGACAACATTTTAATTTTTTCCTGAAAAAACAAATAGAAAATCTTAAAAACAAATCAAACACAGTCGAAACTTTACCTATGAAACAAATAAAACTAACTCATTACAATTTCTGAACATGCTTATAATTAAGCAAACAATAATATAACTTTCAGGGTACATTGCAAAACTGCACACAAAAATGACTTCATACACTTTTACTCACACCGTAATAATAAAATCAAAACAGACATATGGTGAACATATAAAAAATAACAATTGCACTATTCTTTCACGCATTACAACTTTAAACAAGCTAGACTTATTGTTGTGAAGTTGTCCAACAGTAAATAATAAATAAAGGAAGTCAAGTCGAGGGTTGGTTTAACAAGTGTATTAACAAAGTAAGAAAGTGACTAGCACTTGGTTAGACAGTTACAAGACTGTGCTTTGTCTTCTCTGTGTCTCTGGTGACTCGCACTATTTATAGTGACAAGCGGTGTAGTTTCTCCTGTGTAAGAACGGCCGGTGTAACACTTATTAAATCTATTTTAAATTAATCCCAGCGAAGACTTCTTTAATCCTCACTCATTATAAACTCTGACACAATTAAACAGCGTAATGGCTTCTACAATTTATCGCCTTTAATTATCTAACCAATACTAATCGAACAGAATTTGCATTTAGTTCCAGGCTAGCAATTTTACACCACATTCCCAACAAAACTTTGTAAATAACCCAATCAATATTTCCAAAAGACAAAAACACACAATTCACTTCATAAACGCACCACACATTTTGAACTCTAACGGCTATGGTTCGTTCGAAAAAAGAACAAAAACACTCTTTTCACGTCATAATCACACCACATTTTTTATTTTAACGACTGTTTTGTTTGAAATAACACATTATGTTCACGTCAAAAATGCACCACATATTTTAAAATATTTTACTTCAATGTTATTTCTTTATCTTGAGAAGGTCTTGAAATTAAGACGAAACGTTGATAAATATATTAATAATTTTTATTTATCCTTTTTCATTTTCCATCACGTTGAAATATTAATTCAATATCTATCTATCTATCTATCTATCTATCTATCTATCTATCTATCTATCTATCTATCTATCTATCTATATGTATATATATATATATATATATGTATATATATTACTAACAATATTATTCCTTGTTTAAACACCTGATAATAAACTTATAAAGTATGTAACTTTACTTTTTTCATTATTCCATTATTTCCTACAACGATGCTCTATCTCCAATATCGAGCATCTCCCTATTACGATAGGATCTAATATAAAATAATTATCTCTATATTATTCACATACATACATACATACATACATACATACATACATACATACATACATACATACATACATACATACATACATACATACATACTGTTGTAGACCCGTGCTAGGGGTCACAAAGATAACAACCACAAATTGTGACAGGTTAAAATATACAATGTATTTATTCATAGCAATGCAGTAACGCCACTAAATGTGGTAGGAGATGACCGGATTCCTACCATGCGGTAAAACATGAATAGGAATGTCCTCTGTTTGAGTCTTTGCAACCATGGTATTTATTATAGATGGTTGCTTCCATTAGTTCTTCAATAGGGATGATTTGTACCCCACAACACATACATACATACATACATACATACATACATACATACATGTATATATTATCTCAAGGTTATACAATGCAGAAATGTAACGGATAAACACGAACTGAAAGCAAACTAAGACATATAGAGGTGGAATGCGTTTTTCAGTTTTCCACCTTTTTATTGATACAATATATATATATTTTTTATTTTGTTTATATTACAATATTACTTGCCATCAGTAAAATGTAGATTACCACAAAATACTTTACATGCTATTTTGGGAAAAATCACCATCGTCAGATGTGTGTTTAACTTTAGTTTGAAATGTGTGTAGGAAGACTGTTGCCATCGGGAATAGTTCGGCAGAGAATGAGTTGAATTTAAAAATAAAAACTTTTGAATGTTTGAAATGTTTTGTTTGTGTTTCATTTTAGTGTCACTATTATTTTTACTATTTTTTTATTATGTATATTTTATAATTTAAAAAAATTATTTTAGTTATTTATTTGACCTGTTCAAGCTTAATGGATCTTTATTTATTTATTTATTTATTTATTTATTCATGGATTAAAATTATTTCTATTATTTCTATTTTTATAGTTTTATTTTATTTGATTGTTTGGTTATAAAATTGCTGTGTTAATATACTTTATTAATTAATGAATTAATTTTTTTAATTACATATACGTTGTCTGTTTTTCAGGTCGTGGAGTCGGGGATTCATTAACAACTATGTTTATTACGATTAAATGATTTATTGGGTTTATTTTAGATTTGTTGTGATAAGTTGAGTTCTTAGATTGTATTAAGTTCTGTTAAGTTCGTTAATAGGTTGTAGCTGTTGCGGGAATGTATGTGATGTTCATAGCGCAATTCGCTAGAGTGCAAGGTGTACTGTTTTTATTAATAGTGCGTGTTGTTAATTTCTGTCAGAGTGATGGCCTGAAATGCGTCAGTTATATATCAAGACACTCATGTATAGCTTTGCGGATCGCCGTAGTGATTTTGTCGTTGAAGTGTGGTAGGTTCAGGAAGCAGGTGTTGGAAAGAGTGTTTCCGGGGTGCTAAATGGTGTGTATGGGGTATCCATTCGTATTCATATCTATTCGTATCCATTCGTATATATATATATATATATTCCCGAAACAGTTCTTCATAGTAAACAACTGATGATCCCTTAAATAATGTTAGAAGCAAACTAGTATAATAACTGTAAAACTTAAATTGACTTACATGAGTGATTTTCCACTGAACGACTTGGGACTTAAGGTTTTTTTTCTTTATATAGTTTTAATGGTTGAGAAACTTCCAAGACTATATATATATATATATATATATATATATAGTGTGTGAAAATATATCTATAGCAAGTAAGCTACAAAGTGGCGTCCATCCTTCATCCCCGCATGTCATCATCAAGCTAAGTGCACGGACTTTTGTTAGCGATCGTTTTCATATATCGAAATAGTATTTAGTCTAGCTAACTAATAAATCAGATTCGTTGCTATTTCTCCCTCACAGGTTGATGTTTCCATTTAGCAATGGCCGAGCATATCTAAAAAAATTCATGAACGACCTTTACTTGACACCCTTTTTGGTGCACCTCATTTGTAAGTATGTCACATTAGCAAGCAACCTCATTTTAAGATGTGCGAGATTGAAATAATTTATCTTCTCTTCATTTTGTTATAGCTGCTATTTTAGCTGTTTATTTGGTTCAGTATTTATTTATTTTATTGGATTTATTTGTAGTGTATATATTTATCCTAAACTGAAGTTTATTCTGTCCACATCTGTTTGCTATTTCGCTTCTACAGTTTAGTAGGTTTTTAGTATCTTTAAAATTTCAAGCTTCTCATTTAAACATGATCTACACGGGTCGTCTAAATATCTACGTGTACTGGTCAATCGTAATACTTTTCACTCAATTATTTGCGAGCATTCGCTTATTTGGGCTTCCAGTTATGGTTCGTTAGTGATATTTTGAATCAGTGTTTTTTTGTTATTGACTTTCTTTTTAAAATATAGGGTTTAGTTAAAACACAAACAAATTATCCTAGAATGTTTATATCATATCACCGCACGTCCTCATGACACACCCAGGTATTTATAATTCATTTATTTTGTTTACAAGAAAAATACCAATATTTGTTCATATATTTTGTTTATTTTTTCTATGAATTTAAAAAAATGATTTTTGAAAAAAAAAAAAAAAAAAAAAAAAAAATATATATATATATATATATATATATATATATATATATATATATATATATATATATATATATATATATATATATAATCAAATATAAACCAAAAGTAAACTTTTAGTAAATAGGACCTATAGTGAAAACGTTAAGCTCAATGTACGAGATAGAGCAATTATAAAGATAGAAGAAATAAGAGTGATAAACATGTTCGAATGTCCAAATTTGAAATAAATTTGGACATTCGAACATGTTTATCACTTTTATTTCTTCTATCTTTATATATATATATATATATATATATATATATATATATATATATATATATATATATATATATATATATATAGTTGCCCATTTCATTAATCTATAAATTTGTAAGAGAGAAAGATGAGAAAAAAATTATTTTTACGCCCGTGCATCATGGAAGACAATTAAAATAAATAGAGCATTACACAAACAAATAAATAAAATAAATAAAAAACTTTAAATATAAAAAAAAACTAGAAGAAAATATCATAAAACTAATACTAAAATTAAACTCAAATTTTATTCACTGCATAATTGATTCCAAGGATATATTTTGCAAATACCAAGAACAAAATGTAAATCAGCATCTTAAAGGGACTTTTGGAAAAATATGTTATAAGGACATCTAAATTTAGTGACATTCAGCGCAAGTAAGATTTGAAATAATAATAATAATAATAATAATAATAATAATAATAATAATAATAATAATAATAATAATAGTAATAATAATAATAATAATACGAGTATTAGTTGTAGTATTATTATTATTATTATTATTATTATTATTATTATTATTATTATCATTATCATTATTATTATTATTATTATTATTATTATTATTATTAGTAGTAGTAGTAGTAGTAGTAGTAGTAGTAGTAGTAATAGTAGTAGTATGGTGTTCTAGAAGCAGCCACCATCAAATTAACATAAATTGAAGTAAGATTGGGAAAGAATACCCGCTTAGAAGAATAAACTATAAACTGCATTATATAAAAAGAAATCAAAATCGAGACAGAATCACTAGTAAGATATTCTGGTCCATTCATAGGACAAAAGTAGAACTTAGACATCTTGACCAGAAGACTAGGAAACTAATGACCATGCACAATGCACTACACCCGAAGGATGATACTGACCGACTATACGTGAAAAAACAGAGAAGAGGGTAAAAGAGTGTAGAAAGTTACGTGGATGGCACAAAAAAAGAATTGGAAAAATACGTAACCCTGAACACAGAAAGGTTGATCACTGCAGCAAAAGACACCGTCAAAATACAAAAGACAGGAAGCAGCGAAACGAGAAACGAAAAGATGAGAAAAGAAAAATAGGAAGAGAAACAGATACATGGACGATTCATAAGAATGACAAGAAAAAAGACTTGCAAGAACACCTGGACATGACTACGAAAAAGACATTGGAATAGAGAAACAGAATCGCTACTGATAGCTGCACAGAACAATGCGATATAAAGAACTATATCAAAGCTAATACAGACAGAACGAAGTAAAGCAGTAAATGCAGACTCTGGGGACAAAGAGACGAAGCGATAAATCACAGAATAAGTGATTGCAGCAAACTAGCCCCCCCCCCCAAAAAAAAACAAATACAAGAGAAGACACGGCTGCGTGGGGAAGGTAGTACACTGGTAACTATGCAAAAGACTGCATTTTTAAGATGTAGACAAATGGTACAGACACAGTCCAGAGACGGCACTGGAAACGAAAATCACAAAATCCTCTGGGACATAGAAATATAAACAGATAAAGTCATCCGAGTAAGGAGACCGGACGACATGAAGGCGAAAAACTGCCAAATTGTAGATTATGCCATCGCAGCAGGTATTTGGTGGAGATAAAGGAGACAGAAATACGAAACAAGTACACGGAACTTGCCAAAAGAACTGACAGGGATATGGAACATAAATAAAGTCAATACAATACCAATAATCACAGGAGCACAAGGAACAATCACGAAAAATCTTTAAAATAAAACTGTGAGAAATTGGAATTAAAAGGAAAACTGAGACTATACAATGGACAGCAATGTTGAAAATAGCTGAAATCTTGAAGAAAATTCTCCAATGCGGAAACCAACCCACAAGAAATTAAAAAATATGACCCACCCCTCAAACAAAATAAAATTGAGTAAAAAATTAAAACAAAAAGTGATGCTACCAGCCTCGGCTAATACCACACAAAATAGTCGTGAAGGTTTCAGGAGGATGGAAAGACCGAGGCGGGAGAGTAATAACTAGATCTCTACTGGAAGAGTGCAGATAATACTGAGACCTTGGGAAGGCCTATTGCCACCACAATCTCAGAGAAGACCAATGGTTGTTGCCAGTTATAAATCAATGGTAAGCAGCTGTTGCGATACCACAAAGTCATTTGCAACGGTTATCGAAAAGAGGTGGAGAGTACTGGAAATCTTGGGAGACTTGTTGTCACTCAGACTCTATGGAATACCACCGGTTATTATCAGTAAGCAATCACCGATGATGTCCTGTGCGAGAATTCTTAGTGAGTACAAATAATAATAACAAACAGAAAAAAAGGAAAAACTCATTTCACTTTTAGCATTATATCTGTTTTATTTTGCTTTCAATTCGCTTATCTCTGCATTGGAATTGCCGTACATAAATTCTGTCTGTCTCTCCATCTCTCTCTCTCTCTCTCTCTCTCTCTCTCTCTCTATCTATATATATATATATATATATATATATATATATATATATATATATATATATATATATATATATATATATATATATATATATATATATATATATAAAAACAAACATTGTTAAACATAACATAAATTTTTATGCTTGATTATACCTCTTTTTTCACTTTCTTTAATGATTTTTTTGTGTTAAAATAAAAAAAAAAATGTATGTTTCCTATATATTACAAACGTTTTCGATTCTTCGTCGAATCATCTTCAGGTGAAAAACGCAAATAAACAAAAATGCTGGATACAGGAAGAGGATAAAAAAATGCCGAAAACGCGCACACGAAGTCTTTTAGACGTCAACAAAAAAATCTAGTGCAGTTCCAGCAGAAACGTTAACAATTTAAATTTCGAGACGCCAGAATTAGCGTCACAGGATAAAATTGTATTACGTTGAGCATTTAAAAATGTTGTTACTGGTGATATATATATATATATATATATATATATATATATATATATATATATATATATATATATATATATTTAAACAAGTAAAATATAGAAATAAAGATGGTAAGCGTACAATATCTATTACGTCATTAGTTGCTCACAACAAGGTGTTTCAAATAAAATAAATTTATTTTTACTTCCTTAAGACATGACTTTTCAAAGGATGAAGCCATTGCTTAATGAAGGAAAAATAAATTTATTTTATTTGAAACATCTTGCTTTGAGCAACTGATAACGTAATAGATATTGCATTTTGTACAATCTTTATGCCCATCTTTGACTTGTCTATATAATTGCTATATCTCGTATATCGAGCATCAATTCTTTTATGATAGGTTCTAATTTAAATGTATATATTATATCGTTATTCTTCTGTTCTTTATATATATATATATATATATATATATATATATATATATATATATATATATATATATATATATATATATATATATTTATATATATATATATATATATTTATATATATATTTATCTATCTATATATTTATATATATATGTATATATATATTGTATGTATAATAACTTGATTTTTCCTCTATCAATTCAGTTAGAGTAGACTATAAAAATAATGCATCAAACGCATCGAAACACATCACTTCAGTCGTGTTTCCAGAAATTTTAAATTATTTTTATAACCTAGAGAAAAACGTTATTTTTATTCCCCTATCTAAGCCTCTCTCAACTGATTAAACCAAAGAGAGGGTATCACGCTTATTTATCTCTATGAATTAATTACTCTTACCATCCTTAAACACCGCTTGGCAATTATTTCGCAAGAAACTGCAATTAAATTGAACCGTTTCAGAATTTGTGAAACATCCAATCAAATCAAAGCTTATATAAACATTACGCATCAAAGCGTTCGCCAAAACATACGTCACATATTTTTTTTTCACATTATACTTACATTGTTAAATTAAATATCAACTTATTTACGTTACTTCTCATTCATATATATAATCCAATCATTAAACACCTGAATTTGTTTTGTTTTATTTCGTTTCCGGGGATTTCTAATAACAACGAAAATTACTAAACTTGTCCCTTACGGATTATTGGGTTAACATTATTATTAGACATTTTTGAATTTTATTTTTTATTATTTATTATTTAACGTTATTATACGCTGAATTTAACCGATTAATTTATTCCACTCTTTATCACTCAGAAGAAAAAAGCGAAATACGCGAGATATTACTACGGTCCCTATACTAAAATTGAACCAAGCTTAGTTTTCGTTTACATAAAATCAAAAAAAAAACAAAAACAATGATATATATTCAAGTGATATAAAAATGGTAATTTTATGAAATCACTCCAAGCTACAATCATGTGGTTTTGGGGTGGTATTATGCGTTTTTCGGATAACACCTTCAGAAATCAAACCCATCCCCAAAATGAGATTCTACTTTTTTAAGCGCTTACGTATAGACAGTAAACACCCTGAAAAAATTCGCGGAAAGGCAAAAATAATGATTTAAAAAGACAAATATTGAATATCAGCTTCGCACATGAATTTTATGTAAAATGCTCCCTCATTTCCGACCGATTTTAGCGTTTTAGGTCATTTACCAAAATTATTACTTTTATTTATTCTGAAATGGGAGACATATTCCCTGTGGTTTAGGGTGGATCTGCGAGAGCGATTATGTATGGTTTTACAGCACTGTCACTTACGTTAATGGTAAAAACATTTAGTTAACTGCCTTAAAATGTTAGAATGATCCGGAAATAGAGAGGCCTTAATTTTATATACGAATTTTGATTTCTTTCTCTTTTCTTTCTTTATGTGGCCGGGCTGATTTGTTCTCTTTTTCCGTCACATCGTTTTCACGTCTGCTCGCTTCAAACTCCATGGAAACTCTTTCGAAACTATCGTTTATTTGTGTCCGAAAACAATCAGTTACGTCATCGCGTCCCCACCTGTTAGTCACTATTCTAACCTTTATTGATCCCAAATGATTTGTTTCCTTGATCTTAAGCTCACCTATCTGTTACTCATACGTGGGAAAACAGATTTGTTTCCCCAAAGTTTGTGTCAGCCCGACATGCACTTAGCCAGATAATTTCAACCTCAGTTACAATCTATACTAGCTGCAGTATACCTTTTTCCAAATAGAGCCCCTCATAATATAACATATGAATGTATGTATGTCGTATGTATGTATGTATGTATTATTATTATTATTATTATTATTATTATCATTATTATTATTATTATTATTATTATTATTATTATTATTATTATTATTATTATTATTATTATTATTATTATTCACTAGGAGTTCTAACACACGTCATTCACAGAGATCAATCACTGATAATAACCGGGGGTGTTCCCTGGAGTCTGAGTGACAACAAGCCTCTCCAGATTTCCAGTACTCTCCACCTCTTTTCGATCACCATTGCAAATGATTTTGCAGTATCGCTACAGCCGCTAACCACTGATTTTTCACTGGTAACGACCATTGGTCTCCTCTGGGATTTGGGTCGCAAGAAGCCTCACCAAGTTCGCAATACTCTCCACACTCTTTCAGTGGAGGTCTGGTTAGTGCTCTCCCTCCTGTGGGATCAGTCGAGGTTGGTGCCATCATTTTTTTTAGGGGGGTATAGTTTATGAAATTTCTTGCATGTTGTGTTAGTTAGTTTCATGTGGTGGTGTTCTTTCTCTGGTTTTGTTTTTATTCTTGTTGTAACTTGATTACTGTTCGTAGCTCATGCGCTCCGTTTCCGCATTTGAAGATTTTCCTTAAGATTGCAGCTGTTTTCATCATTGCCGTCCTTTGATTCGAATTTCTCCCAGTCATTTTTCCATATTTTATTTCGTACTGTTTTTAATGCTTTTACAATTATTGGTATTATGTTGACTTTCTTCCTGCCCTCAATTCTTTGGCAATTTCCGTGTATTTGCTTCATTTTTTAGTCTCCTTGATCTTCATCCTTGGGTTTGCTGAAACAGCAAAATCTAGGATTTGACAGGATGTTTTCTTATTCATTCATTTATATTATTATTATTATTATTATTATTATTATTATTATTATTATTATTATTATTATTATTATTATTATTATTATTATTATTATTATTATTATTATTATTATATTAATACGATAGCGTGTTTGTTCGTGTGTCACATGCGTGCCGCACCTAGATTTGGAAAATCATTCAAGTCACTTAATTTTCGTAATATTTTCAAGTATTTCCCTTTGGCGCAACGCTTAGCGACGTAGGATTTTGACGTCGGCCCGACTGGTTTATAGTAAGATCCCAACCACCCTCTAAGATTTTTTTTTCAACATCGAATGGGGGAGGGGGACGTAGGGAGGGGACGACCGGGAAGACACATATTTCGAGTAATTTACACGGGTCCCACTAGTTATTATTATTCACTAGCAGTTCTCACACAAGTCATAGATTACTCACTGATAATAACCGGTGGTGTTCCTTGAGTATTAGTGACAAAAAACCTCCCCAGATTTCTAGTACTTTCCACCTATTTCGATAACCTTTGAAAATGACTTTGCGGTATCGCAACAGCCGCTTACCATAGATTACTCGCTGGCAACGACCTTTGGGTTTCACTGGGTTTTGGGTCGCAGAACTTTCCGCACTTTCCCAGTGGAGGTCTGGTTAGTGCTCCGTCCATTCGGTTTTCAATCTTCCTTGAATTTTCACAGCTATTTTGTGTGATATCAACCGAGGTTGATGCCTTTTTTTTTGGGGGGGGAAGGGGCATAGTTTATAACATTTCTTGGAGTTTCAGTTCCCTTGGTTTCAACTAGTCTACCTTCCATGTTTTTGTTTGTCGTTCATGTGCAATGGTTACTGCATTCGAGAATGTGTTGTATAGTCTCAGTCTTTGCTTTGATTCCAATTTCTTCTAGTTTTTTTCCGGGGTTTTTCGTTACTGTTCCTTGTGCTCCTACAATTACTGGTATTATATTGACTTTCTTCATGTTCCATATTCTTTTCAGTTCTCTAGCAAGTTCCATATATTGCTTTGATTCCAATTTCTTCTAGTTTTTTCCTAGGTTTTTCGTTACTGTTCCTTGTGCTCCTACAATTACTGGTATTATATTGACTTTCTTCATGTTCCATATTCTTTTCAGTTCTCTAGCAAGTTCCATATATTGCTTTGATTCCAATTTCTTCTAGTTTTTTTCCGGGGTTTTTCGTTACTGTTCCTTGTGCTCCTACAATTACTGGTATTATATTGACTTTCTTCATGTTCCATATTCTTTTCAGTTCTCTAGCAAGTTCCATATATTGCTTTGATTCCAATTTCTTCTAGTTTTTTCCTAGGTTTTTCGTTACTGTTCCTTGTGCTCCTACAATTACTGGTATTATATTGACTTTCTTCATGTTCCATATTCTTTTCAGTTCTCTAGCAAGTTCCATATATTGCTTTGATTCCAATTTCTTCTAGTTTTTTTCCGGGGTTTTTCGTTACTGTTCCTTGTGCTCCTACAATTACTGGTATTATATTGACTTTCTTCATGTTCCATATTCTTTTCAGTTCTCTAGCAAGTTCCATATATTGCTTTGATTCTAATTTCTTCTAATTTTTTTCCTAGGTTTTTCGTTACTGTTCCTTGTGCTCCTACAATTACTGGTATTATATCGACTTTCTTCATGTTCCATATTCTTTTCAGTTCTCTAGCAAGTTCCATATATTGCTTTGATTCCAATTTCTTCTAGTTTTTTCCTAGGTTTTTCGTTACTGTTCCTTGTGCTCCTACAATTACTGGTATTATATCGACTTTCTTCATGTTCCATATTCTTTTCAGTTCTCTAGCAAGTTCCATATATTGCTTTGATTCCAATTTCTTCTAGTTTTTTCCTAGGTTTTTCGTTACTGTTCCTTGTGCTCCTACAATTACTGGTATTATATTGACTTTCTTCATGTTCCATATTCTTTTCAGTTCTCTAGCAAGTTCCATATATTGCTTTGATTCCAATTTCTTCTAGTTTTTTCCTAGGTTTTTCGTTACTGTTCCTTGTGCTCCTACAATTACTGGTATTATATCGACTTTCTTCATGTTCCATATTCTTTTCAGTTCTCTAGCAAGTTCCATATATTGCTTTGATTCCAATTTCTTCTAGTTTTTTCCTAGGTTTTTCGTTACTGTTCCTTGTGCTCCTACAATTACTGGTATTATATTGACTTTCTTCATGTTCCATATTCTTTTCAGTTCTCTAGCAAGTTCCATATATTGCTTTGATTCCAATTTCTTCTAGTTTTTTCCTAGGTTTTTCGTTACTGTTCCTTGTGCTCCTACAATTACTGGTATTATATTGACTTTCTTCATGTTCCATATTCTTTTCAGTTCTCTAGCAAGTTCCATATATTGCTTTGATTCCAATTTCTTCTAGTTTTTTCCTAGGTTTTTCGTTACTGTTCCTTGTGCTCCTACAATTACTGGTATTATATCGACTTTCTTCATGTTCCATATTCTTTTCAGTTCTCTAGCAAGTTCCATATATTGCTTTGATTCCAATTTCTTCTAGTTTTTTCCTAGGTTTTTCGTTACTGTTCCTTGTGCTCCTACAATTACTGGTATTATATTGACTTTCTTCATGTTCCATATTCTTTTCAGTTCTCTAGCAAGTTCCATATATTGCTTTGATTCCAATTTCTTCTAGTTTTTTCCTAGGTTTTTCGTTACTGTTCCTTGTGCTCCTACAATTACTGGTATTATATTGACTTTCTTCATGTTCCATATTCTTTTCAGTTCTCTAGCAAGTTCCATATATTGCTTGGATTCCAATTTCTTCTAGTTTTTTCCTAGGTTTTTCGTTACTGTTCCTTGTGCTCCTACAATTACTGGTATTATATTGACTTTCTTCATGTTCCATATTCTTTTCAGTTCTCTAGCAAGTTCCATATATTGCTTTGATTCTAATTTCTTCTAGTTTTTTTCCGGGGTTTTTCGTTACTGTTCCTTGTGCTCCTACAATTACTGGTATTATATTGACTTTCTTCATGTTCCATATTCTTTTCAGTTCTCTAGCAAGTTCCATATATTGCTTTGATTCCAATTTCTTCTAGTTTTTTCCTAGGTTTTTCGTTACTGTTCCTTGTGCTCCTACAATTACTGGTATTATATTGACTTTCTTCATGTTCCATATTCTTTTCAGTTCTCTAGCAAGTTCCATATATTGCTTTGATTCTAATTTCTTCTAATTTCTTTCCTAGGTTTTTCGTTACTGTTCCTTGTGCTCCTACAATTACTGGTATTATATCGACTTTCTTCATGTTCCATATTCTTTTCAGTTCTCTAGCAAGTTCCATATATTGCTTTGATTCCAATTTCTTCTAGTTTTTTCCTAGGTTTTTCGTTACTGTTCCTTGTGCTCCTACAATTACTGGTATTATATCGACTTTCTTCATGTTCCATATTCTTTTCAGTTCTCTAGCAAGTTCCATATATTGCTTTGATTCCAATTTCTTCTAGTTTTTTCCTAGGTTTTTCGTTACTGTTCCTTGTGCTCCTACAATTACTGGTATTATATTGACTTTCTTCATGTTCCATATTCTTTTCAGTTCTCTAGCAAGTTCCATATATTGCTTTGATTCCAATTTCTTCTAGTTTTTTCCTAAGTTTTTCGTTACTGTTCCTTGTGCTCCTACAATTACTGGTATTATATTGACTTTCTTCATGTTCCATATTCTTTTCAGTTCTCTAGCAAGTTCCATATATTGCTTTGATTCCAATTTCTTCTAGTTTTTTCCTAAGTTTTTCGTTACTGTTCCTTGTGCTCCTACAATTACTGGTATTATATTGACTTTCTTCATGTTCCATATTCTTTTCAGTTCTCTGGCAAGCTCGTGTATTTGCTTTGATTTTTACCCTGTGGTCTGCTGGGAGGGCAAAATCTACAATTTTGGCAGTTTTTGTCTGTTCTCCTTGCTTGGATAAGTTCATCTGTTTATATTATTATACTTCCATGTCCTAGAGTATTTTCTGATTTCTCCGGTTTGTGTCTTTACCATTTGGCTGCATGTTCAAAATCCAGTTTTTGCATAGTTCTTTTTAATCGAAATCGTTCCAGACAAGGCATGAAGTTATTTGATGTAAGGAGCTAACAAGAACAAAAGATTATTATCGCAAAGACAGGATATGCCTATTTTACTGAGTCTTGAACGATCAAAGCTATAGGTAAGAGAAAAACAGTCAGCAGGAAGAGAGTTCCACAAGCATGCAGTTCTAGGAAAGTAGCTACTGGAATAATAAGCTGTATTAAAATGATGTACACCAATAGACCAACATATAAAAAGAAGCAGGGGATAGATCACACAATTCTGAAGAACACATGCCATAATAGTATTTATAGAAAAGACTGAGACTAGCAACATCTAGTCTGTAGAAAGAGAGGGTGCAGAGAAAAAAGGGTAGGGCCAATCAAATTACATATATGTTTCTGCACCCTATCAAAAACCCTCAAATGGGACAGAGATTCACCAGTCCAAATATGACAACAGTACTCCATACATGGTCTGATTGCCTCGGGTGTGCGAAAGCGTTTGGAGCGATAGAGGGAACCAACTTTACGAGAAGCAGAAAGAGCAATGGATCTAATGTATGAACTCCAAGAAAAATTTGATGAGAGAGAAAGACTGAGAAGTTTCAGAATCGATTTCTCCCCAAGAGCAGAGCCATTCATGAGAATCTTAGGAAGAAAAGGGGCACACCTACGATTGAAAGACACGATCTGAGTCTTAATAGGATCAAACGAAATTCCACAACCGAACCAGGTCAACTTCTAGATCAGCTGTATATTTCAACTGATCCCAGGAAGATTGGCGAGAAGCAACACCAGAATAGAGAGTGGTATCATCAGCATAGATGTTAATCTTCTGAATAATATTCTCTGGAAGATCATTTATATAGAGAAGAAACAGTGTTGGGCTTAGAATAGAACCCTGAGAAACACAAGCATTGATAGGAAAAGTGAGTGAAGAGACATTATCCAAAGTTACTCTCAAGCTTCGATCAGAAAGAAAATACCTAATAATGTAAAGAACCTTACCACTAATACCATAACTCTGAAGTTTGTATAGGATACCAGAATGCCACACTCTGTCGAACGCCTTCAAAATGTCAAGCGCAATGGCCCTCCCCTCCCCCAACTATCCATAAACTGACATATCCGCTCAGTTGCAAAAGTTAAAAATTCATCAGTTGAACGAAAACCGCGAAAGCCATGCTAAACATCAGTAAAGAGACCCAGACTTCCTGAAAATGAACAAACTTATCCCTTGACCAACCTTTTAAAAACTTTGCTAATAACAGAGAGGAGACTAGCAGGACGATACTTAGTTGGGTCAGACCGATCACCAGCATTTTTAAAGATAGGAACAACAGAGGACATTTCGACAAGTAGGGAAACAGGACTGAGATAAACAATTTCGAGAGGATAGAAGAAAGCGCTGACCTCGTTTTTCTTCTCTCAGTCGATTCGTTGGTCACTCGTGGGTTTAGAGGATATCATTATCGCTCACTGGATGCGTTTTTAGAATATTCGTTTTTGCTTTGCTTCATTATTTTATTGTTAAAACGGTTTGACAGTAGTATGCATATAAACCTATGTGTAGATATATAATTAGAAAGGTGAAACGTGTTATTAGGCATGATTGACAGGATATGATGTTTATGGTCGGTTCTAGCATCATATTGGGAGTACATGTAGCATGGAAAAATTGAAGTTGAATTTCAGTTGCTGGTTGCACTTCATTGTAGTTAGATCGTCATGTAAGGTTCTGATAGCTAGAGGTGCGCATATTACTCGTGCCCCTTTCGGAAGCAACTTGTAATCAAGTAAATGAGTGTTAATTAATATAAATAAAATAAAATATAATAAAACTTAAAATCATTGTCGGTGTCTCCTTCTTTATGAATATACCAGTTGATCGAGAAAAGGATTATTAAGAACATAATCATCCCTGGCTCACCGCAGGCAGATAACAACGATAGTACTCATTAAGAATATAACACTGCTACAAAACGACAAATGCCAACTTGAAAACAATCCCTCAAACCAAAGATTAACTTCCACCATTCGCTTGTTTGTTTTTAAACTCCTAATGAAGTCGGATTTATGTTTATGTGTAAAATTGTTAGGATGGGCGAGAACACGAGATAAAGTACGCAAAAATTCGTCTTGCAAGATAACAAAATCTGCATAAAACAGAGGAGTACATACAGGCACTGTTTTATATTCATCGGTTAATCTTCATATAAGACCTTTTTTTTATAACTTAGTTCACCCCAAATATGGCAAGTTGCCACTGTAGACGTAAAGGGCTATTGAGAATTAGAGTGAAAGTTTAGAGGGGGGGGGCATCCTAAATTGGGAGTTGTGCAGCGAGATGCTTGATCACATTAGTTTTAAATTTATGCATATCGATGCAGTCGAGGAAACAGGGAGCAGGGAGCAAGGAACAGGGACCAGGAAGAGAATTCTAAAGGTCGGCAGCACGTGGAAATAAGCTATTGGAGTAAGAGTGTTCCCCGGCATCTGGGGACCTCCACAGTGAATGGGTGGGGTTTAGCTGATTGTCGGTTGTGTCAAGTGTATTTACGTCGAGGGGACACCACACCAGCAAGTTCATCGGAACATATTCGACTGAAGTAGTTGTAAAACAAGCACAAGGATGCAACATTACGGCGATGGGACAGGGGCTGGAACTTGTTGGATAGTGAGAGACCTATTAGATTAGCGACTCTTTTTAGGATCTTGTCCAAGAAGGAGAGACTAGTGGATGGTTCACCAGCCTAGATGTGACAACAATACTCCATGCATGGGAGGATGATGGCTTTGTAGAGATAGAGGATAATGTCAGGTGTGAGAAGTTTTCCATCACGGTTGAGGAAGCCCACTTTCTTTGCAGCAGCCTTGGAAAGTCCTTGTATGGATTTGGTTCAATTCATGTTAACTGTGAACGTTAGGACGAGGATTTTCAATGTTGGACTCTGATGTATGGTGTTATTTGCCATGGTAATCAGTGGTTGAAGAGGGTTCTTGTAGTTGTTGAAGGAAAGGAGCTCTGTCTTAGCAGCATTAAATGTTATCATCCATTTATGACCCCATTTCACTACAGACTGGAGGTCACGTTCTAAGGATTTTACCCACATGACGAAAGTAGGGCGTGGTGTCGTCAGCAAATATGCTCATCTGAGACACAGTGTCACCAGGGAAGTCGTTTATGAAAATCAGGAAAATAAGGGTCAAGGATCGATCCAATGGTACACCTGCATTTATGTCATGTTGTTTGGATGAACGGCCATCGAGGACAACTTGGATCGTTCTGTTGGATAGGGAGGATTTAATTATATTAAATATTCGTCCAGTAATACCATATGAATTAATTTTTTTGAGAATACCTTTATCCAGTCCTTGTCAAAGGCTTTAGATATATCACCCACTACCACCCTAGCTTCACCTGCCTTGTCCAGTGTATGGTATATGCGTTCAGAGATGACCGTTATGATATGTGCAGTAGACCGTGCTTGCTTAAATCCAAACTGACGGTTAGAAATAAGTTTAGCATTAATTGGGTTACGAACTATCGCTAGATTGATTAAGGATTTAAAGATTTTAGCGAAGAGCGGGAGTAGACTGATGGGGTGATAATTCTGAGGGTCAGTTCTATCTCGAGAATCCTTGAAGACTGGTACCACATAAATAATTTACCAGCTATAAGGGAAGCAAGATTCGGCAAGGCATTTGTTGTAGAGTTTGGAGAGGACAGGGGCCAGTTCTGCAGGGCATTTCTTTATTAATATTACTGGTATAAGATCAGGCCCACATGCTTTGGAGATGTCAAGGTTTTTTATGATGGTCCAGACATGAGATGGGGTGCTTTTCAGGTCATCAAGTGTGGCTTCAGTCCGCAATGGGGAATTTGGGAGAGTGTGGATTGTGAAGTTGAAAGTGGAGTTTTAGGCAAAACGCTTGGCAAGTAGTTCAGCATT
>OY744550.1:30497756-30522756 GCA_963556195.1 Sepiola atlantica
CGTTTCTCTTCACGTAGAGTCTGTCTGTATCGTCTTTTGGATGTAGTTCATTGTGCATAGTCATTAATTTTCTAGTCCTCTGATCAAGGTGCCTGAGTTCTTCTTTAGTCCAGTTTATGAATGGTCTAGAATATCTTATTAGTGATACTGCCCAGGTATTTATTCCTTTGATTAGGTTTCTGCTATATAATTTTGTTTCTAAGAGTTTTCTTGATCTTCTCAGGTATTCTTTTCCAATCTTCTCTTTCATTTCTTCATTTAATTGTGTCTGTTTCCCAAACCCCCAAATATTTATAGCTCTCTTGTTCATTCAGCGCCCTCATCTGCTCTTGATTGGGTAGTTCCATGCCCTCAGTCGTCTTTAACTTTCCTTTTTTAATCTCTAGCAATGCACACTTTTCCATTCCGAATTCCATTTGAATGTCCTGACTGAATATTCTGGTCGTATTTATCGGCTTTTCCAGTTCCTTTTTGCTTTTTGCAAATAGCTTCAGGTCGTCCATGTACATGAGATGGTTTGAAATTATTATTATTATTATTATTATTATTATTATTATTATTATTATTATTATTATTATTATTATTATTATTATTATTAGTAGTAGTAGTAGTAGTAGTAGTAGTAGTAGTATCATTGCTGATATTTAAAAGGAACCGTGTTTCTGCAGTACACATTATGCTAGATAATGGCCCGATGGAATTGGACGCATCTGTTGGGGGCGGGTTTGACTTGCGCGAATTATAGCGGAGTCACCGCGTGTAACTTTGGTGCGACGGTTTTCTCATGGTTAGGGTGACAGTGACGAGACCCGGAGGGTCAAAGTTTAGTTCACACCTGGTGTTCATCACGAGATTTCGTGACGTCAGTTTTCCCTGATGAGAAAACGAGATTAAGATTCGACACTTCTCGACTGGAAGCCGACGAGAGAACACGCTTAGTCATGTAACGATACAAGCTAAGGGATTTCGGATCCCCCAAAGTTAGGGCCAAACGATATCCCCCCTCTTCCTCCCTAGCAAGTGATTACGTGATTAACTTAGGAAATTAACTAGCGTAGCCTCTCTCTCTGCGACAACGGACTTCTCAGTGTCGACAGCAGAATACCAATAAATAGCAAAATTAAAAAGAAAAAGAAGCCTTGTTATATTTTATTGTGTACGGGGAGATTGATTTCAGCCCACAAAGAAACCGCCAGGATCGTGAGAAGAAACGAGGATTATGGCGACGGCAGTCGGGTTGCAGACAACAGAGAATCGCGTCTACTGCTGTGTCGGGCGACAACAACGAGACAAGGTTAGTACGAATAGTTGCGTACGGCGGCGAGGCAATGGAGAAAGAGAGAAACAAGATTAGTACGAATAGTATTCATGCGATTTGGGAAAAGCAGAGAGAAACGGCATATCGTCCCCATTAGTAGCGATGCCATTCCTTCTGGATCAACAGACGAAGAGTTCTACGCCGACAAGAGATTCTGTTGAGAACGTATCATCAACATGTGTAAATGTTACAATTAAACAAAGATGTATAAAAGAAAGTAAATCATTATTATTCATACTCACTAGGAGTTCTCACACAGATCATCGTCAGTGATTGCTTACCGACAACAACCAGTGGTATTTCCTGGAATCTGAGTAACAACAAGCCTGCCCAGATTTCCAGTATTCTACACCTCTTTTCTATAACCATGCAGTATCGCAACATCCTTTTACCATTGATTTATCGCTGGTAAGGGCATTATTATTATTATTATTATTATTATTATTATTATTATTATTATTATTATTATTAGTAGTAGTAGTAGTAGTAGTAGTAGTAGTAGCAGAAGTTAAATTTAATAAATACGGTATAGCTTGGTAATTAACTTATAAAATAATGCCAAAGTGTAACAAAACTAAAACTGATTATGTCTTTTTGCCACGTGCGTATATTCATTGGTTGATGAATACACGCATGTGACAGAGTGACTCATTGAGGTCAATAAATAGAAACACTTGACAAAGAGGTGATATCCCCGAAATATCGTGAAATTCCAGCGTCAGATTAGATTCTAGGGCTCTGATGTTAAATTACTTGAGAGACTCTGGTGTAAATATTTTATTGTGCCAAAGATTTATTGAAATTTCACTTTTCTAATTTAATCATTTCCCCTATCATTGAGTCTTATTATATCTAGTTTCTCACGTAAGCATGAATAACAGTGTGTGTTCAAAGATTTACATGTGATGTGTTCTGCTGTTCTTCGCATTAAACAAAGGTTCTACGTCCATAATGCTCCATTTATACATTCGAAAAAAAAAGCAGTACCACCACCACGTTCGTCAACCAGTCTCGTTACATACAAATTATAGAATGTCTCTACGAAATTAAATAGAACATTCTAGAGAAATCGACACCATACATGACTTAAACAAAAATATGCCAATTATGCATCACAGAAAGAAACTGCCTATTTTACATAGCCTTTGCTCCTATAAATTACCTTAATTAGAAATCCAATTCTTTTAAATTCCCTCCGCAGAGAAATGCACACTTGCTGTGTTTATAGTTCCACATTAACAATATTAACCCAATCATTAGCGTATTGAATGTAGACAGACAATTAAGAAAGACAACATAAAATCTTTTTAGGAGCTTTTCATAAAAAATTCAGGAACGATATCTCTAATAAATTAAAACTTAACACATTTCTGATAAAATGAGGCAAGCCCCTTCATCGTACATCTATTGGCTTCTGATGAGAGTGGATACAATGTTGCATTTTCTCCTGCAAAAAAGAGACCGATATAACATCCCTTTTATAACTAAAACATTTTATATATTTAACATAATCTCGCCTTTTGAACGACACGAGAGTTCAACTGCAAGCGTTCATTTTAACTTGACATTAATAAATTCTATTGAAGCTGCCGGAATACAGATTTAATGATTCCAAAGTAATGTCAATAGTGTATTTTTATAAATAAATAGTTTGCGCTTTTAATTAATCGAACAGTCTTTCTTCTCGGTTAGTTCTCACGAAACTAACCTAGTTCACACACACTATATATATATATATATATATATATATATATATATATATATATATATATATATATATATATATATATATATATATATATATATATATCTTTCTCTCTCTATCTCTCTCTCTCTCTATATATATATATGTATATATATAATATATATATATATATAGAGAGAGAGATAGAGAGAGAGAAAGAAAGATATATATATATATATATCTTTCTTTCTCTCTCTATCTCTCTCTCTCTCTCTATATATATATATATGTATATATATATATATATATATATATAGAGAGAGAGAGAGAGAGAGATAGAGAGAGAAAGAAAGATATATATATATATATATATATATAGATAGATATATAGATATATATATATATAGAGAGAGATAGATAGATAGATAGATAGATAGATAGATAGATAGATAGATAGATAGATATTATGTGTGTGTGTATTTTATCGACAAATAAGTTCTCAAACAGGTGACGATAATAATAAATCCTCTCACAGCACGGCTTCTAGCTTAAATAAATAAAATAAAACTGCGACAAATTACCAAATTACGAAAAAAAACTTCTCTGGAGAGGATCTATGAAGATCAAAGGCGTTAGGGAATCAAACGTGTGGCCCTTTCTCTATGCAGTGGACCCAGAAATAAGAATACATGCAAGAAAGCATAAAACATAATAATAACATAAAAAAAACGATTTAAACCATCTGTTATATATATATATATATATATATATATATATATATATATATATATATATATTGATCCAGGTAAGGGAAACATCCACAGGATAAAAATCCAAATAATTTCAACCGGGCTTATAAAGGGTGCTCAATATCAAATAGAGCTTTTAAATATATGATTATTTTTATTTATACATACATGTACATAATCTGCTGTTGATCGATAACATCGACATGCCAGTGTAGCAGATTATGTACATGTATGTATAAATAAAAATAATCATATATATATATATATATATATATATATATATATATATATATATATATATATATAATTAGTTTACTTATTTATAATGTAACAGAAGTACCTTAGGTTTAAAGCTATAAGAAAACCCGGAATCTATTGCTTGGTCCATATCTCCAAACTTAAAACTTAAACTACCATAATGATCTGAACTTCTGTAACATTATATATACTAGCAAATATATGCTCCCTCCGGTCGCATATTTTTGTAAGTTATTTTATTTAATTGCTCAATAAAATGTGCTTGTTTTTTTTTTACAAAAAAAAAAAGAAAATCACCAATACATTTATTTTAATAAATCAAAGACAGAATAAAAAACATAGTATTTAAACAAAATGTACACTTTACGGCGTAAAATGTAAAACAAAAAATCGAGTAAAATATTTTAAATACATTTGTAAATCTGAAAAAGGAATCATAAGTTTATATTTGCGAATATTAATTTATTAGAAGCTTTAAACTAATTAGTTATGTAAATTCGAAAGATGCGTGATGTTTGTAGAAGTTTTGAAAGTTTTGGGTATATATAGGAGCTGATAAGTAGATATAAAAAGAGAGTGATCAAAACTGATAATATAATTTAGTACAATTAATAGAAGTAATAGCATAGTTTTTTTTTACATCAGACAGATACCAAACCTCTAATTGTAATAGAAGTATAATAGTAGGATTAATAGAAGTAATAATAAAGTTTCGACTTCAGACAGGTAGATACGAAAACTCTATTAATAATCTCTCTCTCTCTCTACATATATATATATATATATATATATATATATATATATATATATATATATATGTATATATACTTATTTTGATAATATATATATCTATATCTATATATGATTATTTTAATAATATATATATATATATATATATATATATATATATATATATATATATATATATATATATATATATATATATAATTATTTTCTTAGCCAATCGTTGGGCTTCTCACGAACAAGGCTCTGGTTAGTTTAACTTCATACTTCCTATTCTATTGTTCTGTTTTCTATAGAGTGGCCTATATCCTATTTCTTTGTTGTGTCAATATAATGGGAACCCTTACTTTAACACGTGGTTCCTTGTATATCTATTTAAGGTTTTAGTTTTTAAGTGTTTAGGTTTAAGTTTAGTTTAGTTTTTTGTACTTATTTGCTTGTTTATTTATTTATGTATTGTTAGCCTAAGGTAAATTTTATTCTGTGCAGGCAGCTGTTTGCTATCTCACTTCTACAGTTTAATAGATTGTGAGGGTCTTTAATGTTTAGGATTTAGAATTTCAAATTTCTCATTCAGGCATAATCTACACGTGTCGTCTAAATTTCTACATATACTGGCCTGTCGTATTATCTTCCATTAAATTATTGGTGAGCGTCCATTTTCTTTGAGCTCCCAATAGTGGATTGCTAGTGCTGTTTTAATTCGACGTTCTTTGTTTTTAAATGTGGTTTTGTGGTCATAATATCTGGTTTTAAAATCTAGGGAGGTAATACCCACGTAGTACTTCTTGTTATTCGGTCTTTCCTTGGCAAATATTGTGGCTTGGTAAACAATACTTTTGGTTAAGCATTTATTTTGTAGTGGACAAAGTGTACGATTTATGCAGTTACATCTTATCTCTTCATTGCTAACTTTTTCATTTCTATTTGGGTGATTGCTATTAGGGTTTTGGTTATTTCTATTTGTAGTGTTTATATTTTTGTTTTTAGTGTCATTTTTGCTATATTTGTAACTTTTTTATGTAATTTGTTATTTTTTCTTCCTCTCTGCCGTTCTTGTTTAGTATTTGGTAACAGATCCGATTTGCATGAAATTTTAACATTAAGTATTAAGACAAATAAGGAAATATTCCCAAGATTTCAAGACCTTATGAGTATTTTAAAAGGTTTGTAGAGGGCATCTCATGACACAATACCCCTTTGAAAAAGGTGTTCCGTCATTAGTTTTGGTTTTTCTCTATTTTTGTTTTTGTCTATGATAGTGTAATGGTATTAGCGGGTCGAGTGGATAAAAATTATTGCAACAATAATATTCAACTGTCCCCCAACAAGAAACCCACAGTATTTTATATCCAAACGAGAATGCCAATTGGTCATGATAGCCAGGAGATAAAATAAAATTAGCATATCAAAAGATACTTACGTTGCAAGTGTCTTGAACTTAATTTTCTTCTCCTAACCTTAATCGTCGAAGCCACGTCTTCTCCCTTTCCACGATGAGGTAAGCAACATCTTACTTTCTTTTATATCTTTTAAAATACACGCCCTCGTGATCATCAAAGATCATTTCACATCACATAGTCTCGTGTCTAGATCGATATGTTATGTGTCCTTGCGGTCTTTGCATCGCCACCGCCTCACTTTCATCGCCCTCATGTTCGGTGTTTACGTCTCCATCGTTTACACGGACCACGCCCCTTAAATCTAAAATATGCCGCATCATTCCATTGACATTCAAGTTGTTAAGGAGTTGCACTCCAGTAATTACTCCTCTTCCCCATTGCATCGTGCGTTCGGTGGCTTCACCAAATCTTTTTCTCCTGTTTGAATTCTGGCTGACCAGTCCTCATCGATTTCTGGGCATGTATCTCTCGGATGCCTCTATTCATAATTAAAAATTGATCTATGCAGCACTGTCTTCTCTCTTTGTTCGACCATGGTTGCCATATTGTACCAGAATGTGGTCTCTTCCGGCGACATCTTTCCTCTCTCGACTTTCACTGTCCAATGATGTCGATCTACTATTCCATTTCCCCCTGGGCCTATAGACTGCTAGTTAATATCTTCATATCTTCCATTTCTTGAGCATCGTCTGAAGAAGTTCCGAGCTTAAAACGATGCCATTGTCCTTATCACCTCCATTAACGGACTTCGTTCAAGCACCATTTTCCCCAATTCCTCTGCAACCGCAGCTGTCGACTCCGCATGTAATTCTCTTCATATTGCTAGGCTTACAGGTCCACAATCAACCATTCACAAGTATGCACCCCACGATAGTGTATTATACCAATAGCTAACGTTGTCCAATTGTTCGTAGTCCCAATTTCATCAGGTGAATATATATGTGGGGCAGGGTCAATTGATTGATATCGGATGCAATTTTTGACTACCTTCTAAACTTCCTCTCATTTTATAGGTGGATAAACTTTCCGCACCAAATATGAAATTCTATCCACTCCCATGTGGTGCATATAATGCTCTCCGGTACCTAGACAGCATACCGGGACCTGCACCTTCCTAACTAACCGCCGTTTGTTCATTCGTATTAGCGCATCTGCTTTGTTTCTTCCCGAAGGCACAGACACTGCTTTCATTTGCAGTAAAAATTCACATATCAACTCTCCAAGTATTTCTAATCTCCGCTTTACAATCATTTCTCGAACATTATTTGTCCGTATTATTCAACTCTCCTCCATTGTAAAGTTCACCCAACTTAGTACTGTTGTCGAATCAGTCCTTATTTCGATCTCTCTCAACCCACATTTTACAGCTAAATGGATACCTTTTACAACAGCATCTAATTCGGTCACGTTAATGTGATTATAGTCATTATTTTTCCTCAACCATGCTGCATCTGTTGACACCAAACCACCAATCTGCATGACTACGCTTGTTGCAATACTGCGAGCATCGCACCACACCACTCCTGTTTTTGTTTCCGTTAACAGGGTCTTCTTTTTGTACATCAGCTCGAATCTCTTGTATTACTTTGATAATTTTGTCATCAACCCCGCCTTCCTAGTATACTCCACTTGCCCTTTTTTTTTCATGTAGCTGAACGCCAGTCACAGACATCCAGAAACGGGATAGTGCCCCAACAATTTACCTCAAATAGAGAAACAACTGCCGTCTATTCATTTCCCCTGTCATCTCTGAGATCTCGTTATTCCTTTTCTGAACATAAGCTCACCCATCTTTTCTTTCTTCAGCTTCAGGCCCAGTGTCACCCGTCCGTCTAGAGGTTTTAGCGATTTTGCTGTCAGTCCAAATCCCATAAGATGTTCTACAACTTTATGTGTGTTAACAAAGAATATATATATATATTTAAATTATAGTCCTTATAATATCTTAAATGTATCCAATTGTAAGCTCAGTGAGGCTGTATTACAGGATTCGGATCATATATATGTACAAATCAGTTGTCTCTTTCATCTTCCCTCCTTTCATTAATACAGTTTTTTGAACGGCTGCCATAATCTTTGGTGCCACATTAACTATATTCAAATCCTAACCGTACACGGGACAGTAATTAACTATTTATATATGCTTATTTGTAGGATCTATTCCTAACCTTATTAACCGATCGTTATGAATTTCGGAACAGAGCTGAGAGGCTTATGGGTGGTAATATCGGCTATATTTTGTTTAATTTACTTTCATGAAAAAGGGGTAATAGAATTTCAAACATATCAGATTTATTTTGGACACCAATTAAGCAACCCTCCCTGAATTTAATTTTTTTCTTTAAGACTCTTAATTAAGCCTTTAATTTTAGACATTTTCTAGAATAAAAATCATGAAATGGATTTTCATTAAAATTAGAATAAGGATTCCAGACATAAGGGTTAGTAGAATTATATAATTTTCGTAAGGGGGCATAAAAGTGGCGCAAAACGTCTCTTCAGGTAATTCATTTTATCCGTCCTGGGACGAATATTATATATATATATAAATATATATAGAGAGAAATAAATATATATATATTTCTATATATATATGTATATATATATACATATACATAGAGAGAAATATATATATACATATATATATATAGAGAGAAATATATATATATATACATATATATAGAGAGAAATATATATATATATACATATATATACATATATATATAGAGAGAGAAATGTATATATATGTATACACATATATATATATAAATATATATATACATATATATAGACTTATGATATATATATATATATATATATATATATATATATATATATATATATATATATATATTATCAGAAGTCAACTTGGATTTTCACCGTATATGTTTTTGTTATGACATATTCTTTCGCTACTCAACAACATATACTACAACCTTCTGAAGATTGACAAAATTGGACTAATTGAAAAAATACAGTTATCCGATTTTTACCCTGAAACGCACGTAAGGGATAGGACTGAATCTTAATTTTGAATGAATTACTTTTGTGTGTAAAATTAGAGATGTAAAAAGAAACTCATCGAAATACAGAAATAATAAAGTCGTTTAAACTAATTAAAATTATGGTTTTGGATTAATTCACCATAGTCTATGGAATGCAAATATAAGATATATATGCTTTGAATCCTGTAATTCAGCTTCATTGAGCTTACAATTGGATATATATATTATTTTAAAAACACCCACCCACATATATATTTCGGTCCTCACTGGCCTCTTTTACGTCTGGAATAAATGGTTTATCGGGAATTCATCAGCGGAATAAATGTCTTTCAGAGTTCGAAACAAAACAAAAAAGTACACAAAATATACAAGATTTGTAAAAACACGCAATGAGGGAATATGATTTAAGACATTCAAGATAGGTAGACACATTTACAATATATGTGCTAAACTGAAGTTGGACCAACATTCAAAATACATATCACACCTAATTACTAAAGGGGGGATTCAAAAGTCAGAAATTGTGTCGATAGCTACCGACCGTACGTATAACAGTGAGGCGTCTAGTCAAAAGGAAAAAAAACGCAAGTCTATTTATTACCGGCTCGGTTAAGTTACATGTCGTAGATCTTAATTATAATTATACTCCACCCACAAATGTACACACATAAACGTGCGTACTTACACATCTACAAAGTTTAATGCACCATTCTTTGTGTGGAAAATCCTTTGTATAGCCCACACGCCAACACGTTTTAAAGGTAGATTCAGTCTATTTCTATAGGAAAAATCTAAAGTTTAGAGACAAAAACATTTCTTTAACAAAAGAAATGAGATCATTTGTAACTGTAGACATAGAAATAAATTTAAGCTACCCTAAAAATACGCTCTTCCATAGATATTTTAAGTCTTCATATATCAATAATTTACATGTTTCATCATTCTGAGTATATGTGTTTACTATATACAACGATACACACCATTATAATATCTGTTGTATTTTGGATGAGTACATATATTAGCAATGTTAGCCGCCAACGTTACAATAAAAACTATACTATTTAGTTCGCAATAATTGGGGAATACAACCAAGTGCATCTTTTAAAGACTAATCTATTACTTATGTAATACTTAGATGCAATAATTTTCATTTAGCTTTAGCTTTTATGCATCAGAGGCGAGTTTCTTTTTCACGCCTCTCTATCTTTGAGATATACAAAAAAATACGAAATGTATTATTTATATTACATTTAATTATATCTTTTTAGTTTTTTATATTGTATTGTTTTTTTTATATAATTTTGAAAATGTTAAAAATTGTTTAAAAATGTTGAATCCCTATTTTTAAATTTTAGTAATATTTTTTATAATTATCTAATATACTTTAAATATTGTCTATAATTTTCTAATATACTTTAAATATTGTCTATAATTTTCTAATATACTTTAAATATTGTTTATAATTTTCTAATATACTTCAAATATTGTCTATAATTTTCTAATATACTTTAAATATTGTTTATAATTTTCTAATATACTTTACATATTGTCTATAATTTTTTAATATACTTTAAATATTGTTTATAATTTTCTAATATACTTTAAATGTTGTTTATAATTTTCTAATATACTTTAAATATTGTTTATAATTTTCTAATATACTTTAAATATTGTTTTAATTTTCTAATATACTTTAAATATTGTTTATAATTTTCTAATATACTTTAAATATTGTTTATAATTTTCTAATATACTTTAAATATTGTTTTAATTTTCTAATATACTTTAAGTATTGTTTTAATTTTCTAATATACTTTAAATATTGTTTATAATTTTCTAATATACTTTAAATATTGTTTTAATTTTCTAATATACTTTAAGTATTGTTTTAATTTTCTAATATACTTTAAATATTGTTTATAATTTTCTAATATACTTTAAATGTTGTTTATAATTTTCTAATATACTTTAAATATTGTTTATAATTTTCTAATATACTTTAAATATTGTTTATAATTTTCTAATATACTTTAAATATTGTTTATAATTTTCTAATATACTTTACATTTGTTTATAATTTTCTAATATACTTTAAATATTGTTTATAATTTTCTAATATACTTTAAATATTGTTTTAATTTTCTAATATACTTTAAATATTGTTTATAATTTTCTAATATACTTTAAATATTGTTTATAATTTTCTAATATACTTTAAATATTGTTAATAATTTTCTAATATACTTTAATGTTTATAATTTTCTAATATACTTTAAATATTGTTTATAATTTTCTAATATACTTTACATATTGTTTATAATTTTCTAATATACTTTAAATATTATTTATAATTTTCTAATATACTTTAAATATTGTTTATAATTTTCTAATATACTTTAAATATTGTTTTAATTTTCTAATATACTTTAAATATTGTTTATAATTTTCTAATATACTTTACATTTGTTTATAATTTTCTAATATACTTTAAATATTGTTTTAATTTTCTAATATACTTTAAATATTGTTTATAATTTTCTAATATACTTTAAATATTGTTTATAATTTTCTAATATACTTTAAATGTTGTTTATAATTTTCTAATATACTTTAAATGTTGTTTATAATTTTCTAATATACTCGAAATATTGTTTATACTTTTCTAATATACTTTAAATATTGTTTATAACTTTCTAATATACTTTAAATATTGTTTATAATTTTCTAATATACTTTAAATATTATTTATAATTTTCTAATATACTTTAAATATTGTTTATAATTTTCTAATATACTTTACATATTGTTTATGATTTTCTAATATACTTTACATATTGTTTATAATTTTTTAATATACTTTAAATATTATTTATAATTTTCTAATATACTTTAAATATTGTTTATAATTTTCTAATATACTTTAAATATTGTTTATAATTTTCTAATATACTTTAAATATTATTTATAATTTTCTAATATACTTTAAATATTGTTCATAATTTTCTAATATACTTTAAATATTGTTTATAATTTTCTAATATACTTTAAATATTGTTTATAATTTTCTAATATACTTTAAATATTATTTATAATTTTCTAATATACTTTAAATATTGTTTATAATTTTCTAATATACTTTAAATATTGTTTATAATTTTCTAATATACTTTACATATTGTTCATAATTTTTTGATATACTTTAAATATTGTTCATAATTTTCTAATATACTTTAAATATTATTTATAATTTTCTTATATACTTTAAATATTCTTTATAATTTTCTAATATACTTTAAATATTGTTTATAATTTTCTAATATACTTTAAGTATTGTTTATAATTTTCTAATATACTTTAAATATTGTTTATAATTTTCTAATATACTTTAAATGTTGTTTATAATTTTCTAATATACTCGAAATATTATTTATAATTTTCTAATATACTTTAAATATTGTTTATAATTTTCTAATATATTTTAAAAATTGTTTATAATTTTCTAATATACTTTAAATATTGTTTATAATTTTCTAATATACTTTAAATATTGTTTATAATTTTCTAATATACTTTAAATATTATTTATAATTTTCTAATATACTTTAAATATTGTTTATAATTTTCTAATATACTTTACATATTGTTTATAATTTTTTGATATACTTTAAGTATTGTTTATAATTTTCTAATATACTTTACATATTGTTTATATTTTTTTGATATACTTTAAGTATTGTTTATAATTTTCTAATATACTTTAAATATTGTTTATAATTTTCTAATATACTTTAAATATTGTTTATAATTTTCTAATATACTTTAAATATTATTTATAATTTTCTAATATACTTTAAATATTATTTATAATTTTCTAATATACTTTAAATATTGTTTATAATTTTCTAATATATTTTAAAAATTGTTTATAATTTTCTAATATACTTTAAATATTGTTTATAATTTTCTAATATACTTTAAATATTGTTTATAATTTTCTAATATACTTTAAATATTGTTTATAATTTTCTAATATACTTTAAATATTATTTATAATTTTCTAATATACTTTAAATATTATTTATAATTTTCTTATATACTTTAAATATTCTTTATAATTTTCTAATATACTTTAAATATTGTTTTTAATTTCCTAATATACTTTAAATATTGTTTATAATTTTCTAATATACTTTAGAATTTGTTTATAATTTTTTAATATACTTTAAATATTATTTATAATATTCTAATATACTTTAAATATTGTTTATAATTTTCTAATATACTTTGAATATTATTTATAATTTTCTAATATACTTTAAATGTTGTTTATAATTTTCTAATATACTTTGAATATTATTTATAATTTTCTAATATACTTTGAATATTATTTATAATTTACTAATATACTTTAAATATTGTTTTTAATTTTCTAATATACTTTAAATATTGTTTATGATTTTCTAATATACTTTACATATTGTTTATAATTTTTTAATATACTTTACATTTGTTTATAATGTTCTAATATACTTTTAAAATTATTTATAATTTACTAATATACTTTAAATACATTTTGACTACTTTTAATAACTGGTAATACTTTCCTTTCTTATTTTCTTAATACTCTTATATTCTTTGACAAGTTTTAATTTCCAATGTTTTAGTTATTCATTAATATATATTGTTTTGGTTATTGACGTTATCCTTTCATTAGAAGTAGAGGTTAGCACTAAACGTTTCCTCTTTAGTAACTCCCACCTACAGCCCGTTTTGATTTTTACAATTATTTAGATTTTGTTTCTCAAAAGTACTAAGATCTGTATATACAAGCTTGTATGTTATGTGTGTCTGCTTAGTGTGTGTGGATGTGTAAGTATACACGTTTATGGCTGTACGTTTGCGGGTGGAGTAGAGTAATAAATAGACCTGCGGCTTTTTCTCTTTGATTAGAAAACCCTATTTTATTCCTAAGGTCTGTAGCAACCTACCCCTTTTCTGACCTTTGAATATACAAACGTTAGTAAGTAGGTGTGATATGTATTCTGGGTGTTAATCCCAACCTTCGTTTAGCTCATATATTCTAAATCTATCTGCCTTTTTTACCCTTTTGCTTGGATTGGTTAAATCCTATTTTCTCATTTTCTCGTTTTAAAATTTTTGTATATATTATGTGTACACTCTTTTTTTTTGTCACAAACTCTGATTAGCGTTGGTAAGAAAATAGAAAGGAATTAATTCCGCATTCTGTCTCTGATGATGTGTTTCCGATACACTTGTAATAAAAGAGACAAGGAAAATGGTATACAGTATAACCCGGATATAAGAGCACCGGATATAAGAGAACCCCGAATATAAGAGACATTGTCTCTGGTCCCAAATTACAGCCTGTGTTAATGTCTATAAATTAGACCCCGATATAAGAGACCCGGATATAAGAGAAACCCTGTTATAAGATACTTCTTCTCCGGTCCTGTTCTCCCCAATATAAGAGAGTTCGTTTTGAGTGACAGTGTGATGTCGTAAATCAGTAAAAAGACGTTGCTAAATTTTCTCACCTCATTGGTGAGGCTTTCTATGACCTTCACTATAGCCATATCCATTAAATATTCGTAAAAAAGGTTTCTTTTGTTGTTGTTGTTAGAAGGCGAACCCGGATATAAGAGACTTATTCTCCGGTCCCGACAGCTCTCTTATATCCGGGTTTAACAAAGAGATGTGTGTGCAATAAAAAATGACTGCCTTTTTTTAAGAAAAAGTAATTTTTGACTGAATTATTTGTGAACACTGATTGAAAAGTATTTTTTATGTCTATAACTGTTAAATAAACTAGTGTTCTGTGCGTAAAAAGCGTTATATGTGGTGTTTCCATACTTACATAAACAAAATAGACCATACCCGGATAAAAGAGGAACCCGGATATAAGAGACTTATTCTCCGGTCCCGACAGCTCTCTTATATCCGGGTTACACTGTATTTTACTTCCAGACCTGAAAGAGATCAGTTAAGTCTGAAAGACAACTATTGTCTGGTATGCGTTAAATTGTGTTATCTTTTATTCATTAATATTTACTCTGTTTTCTTGGCCTTTTCACTAAGATCAAAGTGTAGTATCTGTTCCGATGGATACTGCACGCCTGTCTTGTGCAGTTCTAGGAGGTCCACCCTCCCAGGCTTTGCCTCCCCTCTTTGGGGAGGAGTAAGTTTATTGCTTACTGTCTAGGGCGCCCCTACCGGGGAATGCCGACGGGGCTGCCCAGGCAATTTTTAAATGGCCAGAGTGCTCACCTCTCGAGCGCTGGCTTTTCAAACCCCACTTTCTCGACCCGACCTTGGGTCACATCTTACTTGTGGGAGTAAGATAAAACTGGCCTTGTGCCTAACTCCCGAGGAGGAGTAAATAAAAACTTTAAACACATGGAACTGTTCAGTCGAAAATATGACGTTTGATGTACATTAGATCTCTCAATATAATTTGATATTCCACTGAGATTTCAAATCAGATCAAACTTCAACGCAATATTATGTATATTTATATGTAACAAAATTACTCAGGATACTAAATAAGAATTACAACCAAGATGGTAATGAAATGTAGCTCAGGGATGTGGGTAGACGTCCGGTTGGGACTGTGATTGTTTTGAAAATTTAAGGGTTGAGAATAGAATTAATTATAATTGTTTGTATTTTTAGGTGTGTCGATCGAGGAATTTATTGAAAAACAATTGCAAAATTACGTCACCGATCGAGAGAGGATCGGAAAAAAGATCAAAGCGAGACTTGAATATCAAAATGAGCCTTTGTTTGTCGGGAAGCCACGTGATTTCGTCAACGTCCCCCCTGGAGACACCTCCGAACGCTAGCTGTCACTCAAACATTACCATTAATATAACGCCTTTCGTTATATAATGTTGCCAGTTTGTTGAAGCCATGGATTTCTCTATATACGTTCACAAAATGAGGGTCTAAATATGGTGTGATGCTACTAAATAAGCACAAAATAGTTACCGTTCCTTTTATTAGGTAATCTATTTATTATTATTAGCTAGGTTCTGGGCAGTTGGTTGCATCTACAAAGCAAGAGTTTATCACGAGAATGTCGACATTCTACCACAAAGTTTTAAGCTATATATAAAACTTTATAAAACTAAAATGTGCATTTCTACTGCGACACTTTTCGCATTTTAGAGACCAGTAAAGAACGGGGACTGCGTTTTATATATATATATATATATATATATATATATATATATATATATATATATATATATATAGGGTGAGCCAAAAGTAGGTGGACAGTAAAAAACATTTATTTGTCGAAGCGTAAGAGGCAGACTTCAAAGCTGTGTAAATCAAGAAGGAAAATGTTTTTTACTGTCCACCTACTTTTGGCTCACCCTGTATATATATATATATATATATATATATATATATATATATATATATATATATATATATATATATATATATAGGGCTTTACGCGCTCCACTACTTTTGGAGCTGCTCCCGCTCCTGCTCCAACGCCCAAAATTGGAGCTGGCTCCTCTCACGCTCCCTATTTTCAAAAAAGAAGTCGCTCCTGCTCCAACTCCTATAAAAAAAGGAGCGGCTTTTTTTTTTTTTTTTTTTAGCGCTCCATAATAAAAAAAATACCTTCTTTCATAAACGTTCTATTCTGCCAATGAGTGGTCGAAGGATAGGGGTGGGCGTCAAAGGATCTCATCAATATGGGTTGAGATGTCACTTTAAGTGTAAGACCGTAAGATAATATTTGACAAAATCTCGCTAATATTTTGAGAGTTATAGGAGAACATGTCGGACGAAGTATAGGATTATACGTAAATTTTCGTTTCCTGAGAACATGAAAACAATTTTGCTTTTTTAAATACATGGAAATTTTCTAAGAATTTAATGCCAGTTTAAATGACTTTCTACTCGATAGTTTATAAATTCCTTTCAAGTTTTGCATACACACGAAGTAATTGATGTTTTGTCAATTAAAATGGCTGACTTGTTTAGGAAGAAATCTAAATGAATTATGATGGATTTAATCTCGTAACTTGATTACGAACCGGCTTGAAATAATAGCATTATTTAGACAACGATTTTTTACATAGGGAGAATGGGGGTGGTGCTTTGTTAACTATTCTGTACTTTCACGTAACAATTAAATAAACAGAAGATATCGTAAAAATTGAATTTAACTTGAAAATTTTATGTAAAAAATAACCCGGTCCAAACCTTTAATTTCGTAACGTAATTACGAACCGGATTGAAATAACATTATTTAGAAAGCCATTCTTAACATGGGGTGAGGGGGGCTTTATTAACTATTCTGTACTTTCACCTAACAATTAAATAAACAAAAGATATCGTAAAAATTTAATTTAACTTGAAAATCTTATCTAAAAATTAGCCCGGTTCGTAAACTGCACAAGTACCAAAAAAATAATATAAAAACTATTCTTCACTGGGGAGGGGGTAGCGCCGTATTTACAAGTATATTTCCTGTAAAAACGGTTCTAAAATGTATTTTCAATCGATATTTATTCGATAATTGCCGAATTTTCCTACTTGGCCAAAATTGCCGAGTTTTCCGTGACGAATTTTCCATTTACGAATTTTCTGTTGCCGAGTTTTCCTTTGACGAGTTTTCCTAAATTGTGTATTATACATACATACTTCTATCCAGTCAAACAGACTATCTAGTCTAAGAGAAGAAAAACAACATAACTTTCACTAATACACTTAGGAACGGTATGAATCCACATATATCCTCCCCAAAGTTATATGAATTAAATAGTAGGGTAGACTGTACTCTGAAACCTTGATTGGGGAACTTACCTCCCCTATCTAGAGTGCTAATTTTCGGAGTTTTTATTCAACAGAAAGATAGTAGTGTACTTTTTAAAAGGGCCTTAGTAATTATCTCAGGTCAGCTAGTAAACATTTTGAATTCTCTCTCTCGCCCCCCCCCCTCCCGACCTGCACTCAGATGGTGTCAAAGTCGTTCGTACCCCTAACTCAAATGTTAAATCTTTCCAAAGAAATAGAACGCTCGAGTCACTGACTGCAATAAAAACTTTAATGACACCTTTGATCTGTCTCATCGCTTGATAGCAAGTCGACGGGGTTGGGGGGGGGGGGTAACGAATAAAACAATAAAAAAAATTGTTAAAAACATTACAATTAAATCGTCTTCCGCCTGAGCCCCCTCCCTCTGTCTACCAGAGATATAATTTTAAAAAATAATTCAGAGTAAACGCTGAGACTTTCTTTACTTTTCCTTTATATTGCTGAATAAAAAACTAATGTTTTAAAAAAAATCAAATAATTTTGGAGCGAGGAGCGCGGAACGATAAAACCACAGCTCTTTAGTCCCAAATGGAGTTGCTTCCGCTCAACTCCCGCTAAATATAAAATGAGCCCTCCTCTCCTTCGCTCCAGCAAAAAGGGGCGTTCTTCTGGAGCGCGCTCCTTTTTGGAGGGCTCCGTAAAGCCCGGTATATATATATATATATATATATATATATATATATATATATATATATATATATATATATATATATGGAAAATAGAGAGAGACAGGCAGAGAGAGGGAGAGAGAGGAAGAGAGAGGGAGAAAGAGCGAGAGAGAGCTATATATAAAACTTTATAAAACTAAGATTTTCATTACTACTGCAACACTTTTCGCATTTTAGGAACCAGTAAAGAACGGGGACAACCTTATATATATATATATATATATATATATATATATATATATATATATATATATATATATATATATATATATATATATATATATATAGTAAGTTATGAAAATATATAATATATTTATGGCAATCAAGCTACACAGAGGCTCCCGCGTTTCATCCCCGGGGGGAATCTTCAGGCTAAAATGCATGGAGTTACTTTTGCCGGGTGTTTTTATATACACGGCTAGCCAGTTAACCAATCAGATTCTTTGTTGTTCTCTCAGCCAATCGTTGGGCTTCCCGCGAACAAAGGCTTTGTTGGTGTCACTTTCTATACTCTATTGTTTTGTTATCAATGGATTTGCCTATATCGTGTTTCCTTTGTTGTGTCCATATAATGGGTGAATTTATTTTAACACGTGGTTCCTAGTATTTCTATTTTAGGTTTGAATTTTTAAATTGTTAAGTTTTTTTGGTTTTGTTTATTTATTTATTTATTTATTTATTTATCGTTAGTCTAAGGTGAATTTATTTCTGTGTAAGCAGCTGTTTGCTATTTCACTTCTAGAGTTTAATAGATTACGGGGATCTTTAAAATTTAGGATTTCAAATTTTTCATTCAGGCATAATCTACACGGGTCGTCTAAATTTCTACATGTACTGGCCTGTCTTACTATTTTCCATTCGATTATTGGTGAGCGTCCATCATCTTTGAGCTCCCAATAGTGGTTTGCTAGTGCTGTTTTAGTTCGACGTTCTCTGTTTTTAAATGTGCTTTTGTGGTCATAGTATCTGGTCTTAAAATCTAGGGATGTCATACCCACGTAGTACTTCTTGTTATTTTGTCTTTCGTTGGCAAATATCATTGCTTGGTATACACTACTTTTCGTTAGGCATTTATTTTGTAGTGGACAAAGTATACGATTTATGAAGTTACATGTTTTCTCTTCATTGCTAACTTTTTCGTTTCTATTCGGGTGGTTATTATTAGTGTTTTGTTTATTTCTATTAGTATTGTTTATATTTTTGTTCTTCGTAGTGTTATTTTTGTTATATTTTCCACCTTTTTAATGTAAGTTGTTATTTTTCCCTCTCTGTTGTTCTCTTTTAGTATTTTGTCATTGTGTGCCTTAATTATCATTTCTAGGTTTCGCAGCAGCTGTAGGATAGTTTTAGGTTATTTCTATTGAATATTTTATGCAGGGGATTGGTTAAAGGGAAGTGTTTTTCAATACGATTTAGGAATTGTTTGCCTAGTTTAGTTTTTAGCATCTGGTTATAGGGTGGGGTATAGTAGATTATATTTCTTTTTCTTTTATTTTTAATTTTGTTGTAATTATTATTGCCCTGTTTTTTATATTTAATTCCGGTATCATGTTAACCACTATTTTTTAGAGCTGTATTATAAATGTTGATTGATTTTTTAAAAACGCTTTCGTTGCTGGAATTGTTGATAAGCCTACGTTCGATCGAATTCGGGATATGTTTTATGATGCATTTTAGCCTGAAGATTCCCCCGGGGATGAAACGCGGGAGCCTCTGTGTAGCTTGATTGCCATAAGTATATTTTCATAACTTACTATCTAGCTCTACTTGCATATCGAGCACTGTTGAAGTAAATACTGAAAATTGATACATAAAAAATTATATCTCCTTATAAAATTTTTATGTGGATACATGAAATACTATATATATATATATATATATATATATATATATATATATATATATATATATGGAAAATAGAGAGGGAGATAGAGAGAAGGAGAGAGAGAGGGAGAGAGAGGGAGAGAGAGGGAGAAAGAGCGAGAGAGAGGTATATATAAAACTTTATAAAACTAAAATTTTCATTTCTACTGCGTACTTTACTCATTTTAGGGACCAGTAAAGAACGGGGACTACATTATATATATATATATATATATATATATATATATATATATATATATATATATATATATATATATATATATATAGAATGAAGTAATAAAATAAAGTGTCAATCAAATTTTATTAGAATTCAAGGTTCAAGCAAAGTATCTTAAAGTCCTTAGCTCATGAGTTTTCAAAGATAATTCTTCTCCTCAGATATATATATATATATATATATATATATATATATATATATATATGAAAAATATAGAGAGAGAGATAGAGAGAGGGAGAAAGAGAGAGAGAAAGAGAGAAAGAAAGAGCGAGAGAGAGAAAGACAGAGATGAGTAAAGGTTAAAATTCAAAACATGCCTTCCATAAAATAAATTTATTTCAACCATTGGCATTTTTCACATTTAACATGAATAAGCTCAATATGTAGTTGAAATAAGTTTATTATCTGGCATGTTTTAAGTTGTAATTCACCGTATTACTTTCTGTACAAAATGTACATTTAGCGCTGTCTTCAGATCTATTATTTTTAGCAAATATTTATATTGTAATATAATTTGATATTTAAATAGTGAAGTTCTGTAATAATCATACAAGACGACAATGTAGATAATAGTGTAAATAGCAGTAAATATACATTTATTTATTTTTATATCTTTTTATATTTAGTCATGTTTTTCCTAATATTTCTTCAAAGGATGCCAGAATCAATAGTCGGATTGTGTTTCAAATAAACCGGAAGTGGTAGAAATCTCGACTAAGACTTCCGGTTTTATAAATTTCGTCTATGTGCGATAGTAATGGTAATTCCAATGTTATTAGTTCAGTTAGAGATTAGCAATCACTGCGTAAAGGTGTCACCATTCCTAAAGCAAGAAAACTTACCGAAGTTGAGCGTGCTCGAATTCTAGATTTCCATAAACAAGGTTTGTCACAGCGGGCGATCGCAGCTAAGATAAATCACAGTAAAACTGTGATTTACAACTTTCTAAAGAACAGTGAGGATTATGGAAAAGCAAAATCCACTGGTAGGTCCCCCAAAATTTCTCCTGCATTGAGTAGGAGAATAAGACGGGTCGTTGTGAAAGACAGTGGACTTTATTCTATTCAAATTAAGGCAGTCACAGATGCTGATTGCAGTCCAGTAACCATCAGACAACGCTAACGACAAAAAGGCATGATAAATAAAAAGCGTACACAAATTCCTCGGCTGCTTCCACGTCACAAAGTGGGCCGCTTAAGGTTTGGTCGTGAAGACCAAACATGGGACGTTGAGAAGTGGAAGAAAGTCCTGCTTTCTGATGAGAAAAAATTCAATCTAGTTGGTCCTGATGGCTTCCAACGATATTGGCATAGCAAAAACATGTCTCCTGAAATTTTCCCCACAAGCCATAGTCGCGTAGGGTATGGGGTGCCCTTTCTTAGAGAGGGACAATGAAGCTCCAGGTGGTGCAGGGTCGTCAGACAGCGGCTGGTTATGTTAGCATGCTATAAAAATCATCGTTGATGACGGAGGACCATCGTTTGTGTGGGGATGGATGGTTATTCCAACAGGATAATGCTGCAATCCACGCTGCACGACGGACCTTGACCTTTTTACAAGAAAATAAGGTTCATCTCTTCGGACATTCTGCATGCTCAGCGGACTTGAACCCAATTGAAAATGTTTGGGGATGGATGACAAGAGATGTTTATCGAAATGGTTATACTCGGATTATTTACCATTATATCTTCAGCAAGATATATATATATATATATATATATATATATATATATATATATATATATATATATATATATATATATAGTACACGTATTGTATAAGTTTCTGTAGATGTAAATCCGTTGAAACTCCAGTGTTTATAAAAAGTGCTCAATAATAAGTAGGGCTGTTCTTAAGTATATATGTTTATTTATACAAACATTATTGGTTACATATGTGCATACATGTTTCGGTCGTACTCTTCACAGAGAGTCAACCTCTTCAGACCAAAGAAGAGGATTTTAAAATTTTTATTCTAAGCTACTACTCTTAGTCTTTCAACAATGAACTTGGCAGAATACACAACCTCAACAGATTCGCTTCCAATGTAGTACCTAAAAGTCCCTCTTGACACACTACAGCATGGTTCCGGGATGATTTTTGTTTGTCTTTGAACATGAGATGGAAGTTTACCGTGTTTTTGTAACGTTCTGAATTCTAACCCAATGTTGAAGATTAGTTGTACGTTTCTGTTTGGGTTCCTAGACATGTATTAGCAGCAGTATGAGTCGGTATGGACCCTACTTAAGAACTAAAAAGAGGGTTCGAATCAAGTCTAGGATCTCCTGTTAATGATTGGCTTAATGTGCATTTTCGACTGCGTGAAGTTCAGAAATATCTATTGTAGGGAAAGGTTGAAAGGGTTTCTCGTCTTTGTTTTTGATAGTTTTTCAGTAAATAACATAAATAAATGTTGAATTATTGATTCAATTGGTTGCATCTAGATTGTTTTAATAGAATGTAATTCAAATACAAAAGTTTTGATTTTTTTGTTTACTTTTTTCCATGTTGATTATAGTTGTAGATTGTTTTAATAGAATGTAATTCAAATACAAAAGTTTTGGTTTTTTTGTTTACTTTTTTCCATGTTGATTATAGTTGTAGATTGTTTTAATAGAATGTAATTCAAATACAAAAGTTTTGATTTTTTTGTTTACTTTTTTCCATGTTGATTATAGTTGTAGATTGTTTTAATAGAATGTAATTCAAATACAAAAGTTTTGATTTTTTTGTTTACTTTTTTCCATGTTGATTATAGTTGTAGATTGTTTTAATAGAATGTAATTCAAATACAAAAGTTTTGATTTTTTTGTTTACTTTTTTCCATGTTGATTATAGTTGTAGATTGTTTTAATAGAATGTAATTCAAATACAAAAGTTTTGATTTTTTTGTTTACTTTTTTCCATGTTGATTATAGTTGTAGATTGTTTTAATAGAATGTAATTCAAATACAAAAGTTTTGATTTTTTTGTTTACTTTTTTTTTGTTTACTTTTTGTTGTTGATTATAGTTGTAGATAGGGTCAGCTGTAATTTAAACCACAGGGAATAGTTGGAACGTTACCGCTAAATAATTTATCATATTACATATTCCATAGATAGGGTTTAACTTTCCTTACAGGGGATAGTTGCTACGTTTTCACTAAATATTTTATCATTTTCCATACACTGCGACCAGCAATGATAGCTTTCTAACAAAACTAGTTATTTCTCAATTTTCTGTGACTCAATTTCGGAATTCTTTTTTCACAGGTAATCTAGCACTCTGTTATAAAAGTTTTGCTAAACAAAATAAGCAGAAACTCTCAGCTAGTATTTAGAAAATAAAATATTTCTTGAAATCGCTGAATGTTTTCAATCAAAACAACTAAAATTAACGTTTATTAGTGAAAAAAGCATAAATAAAGTACAGATGAATTAAAGTTATATTTAACAATTAATTGATATAATTAAATATATAATGATATATAGTTCATTATATAGAATGGACGAATACCTTATTTACTCACATAACTACTATTGACCGTTATAATTAAAAAAAAGTATTGTATTGACTTAATCAGTCAATCCTTAATAATGGCTAGTTGCACTGCCCCTGTTGCAATATTAACGGTTATTAATACATTTTGTACATTTGATGTCCAAAGATGCTAAGAATGCTTGAGTGGCATGGGCAGAATAAGAAGAAGCACTGTCGTGCATAAAAACAAAGTTCTTTTGTAGAACAAAATCTCACAAGAGATTGTAATAGGTAGAAGACGTATTTTTTTTTATTCCTTGCAGGAATCTTATAGAGCTAACAAATCTATCGCCAATGATATACGCCCATATCATGACTCCTCCGCTCTTTTGTTGTCGTCTCAAACGATTGTGACTCTCATCTCAAGAATAACCCCCATCCTTTTGCCCAGTCATCAGGTCCACTAAGGGTTGCCCGGATCTCATCAGTGAAAAGAACCTTACTCATATCCATCTTCATATATGTCCATTCCATCTTCAAATTTTTAAGTGGAACTTTCACAGAAGCCATTGTTTGAATAATTGCATTCCTTGTTTATTTTAGTACGTCACAACAACCTGCTGCTGTAGAGATTGATTTCCTGGTTTGTGTAGGTATTTTAGGGAGTTGATGTCGTGGATATTCCAGCATCTGTTCGTTTCCTCATTGGGGAAGGGTCATTCAGCAATCTTTTTACAGTATCCACATGACAACTTAT
>OY744550.1:30525256-30550256 GCA_963556195.1 Sepiola atlantica
AAATGTTGTATTCTACTGAGTTATTATATATATATATATATATATATATATATATATATATATATATATATATATTCATTATGTTCTTATTTTGCACGGAGGCTAGACAGAGTTCGTTAGCCATTGAAGATAGTGTTTCAAAAGGAAGGTAGGAATGGCCTTAATTTAAAAGGTCCACATCCTTGCGGCCATATTGTGAAATAATGATGACCATCCAAACAGTTAAAGCAGGAGTGCAGTCCCAAAGGCAGTTGAATTTCAACATTGATCTCCTTCTGGCGACTCCCGCAGTCAAGCGTAATGCTTTGCATTCCCTTGGATATCGATGGTGTGCGGCAAGCGACGTGGGCTGAGGCCACCGAGTCAGAAGACATTTTCGAATCACTGTGACGTCAGCGCATGTTGTATAAAGTGAGACCATCGATTTATGTATGATTGTGGGAATCTCTTAGAATTGTTAAAATGAGAAAAAACAACTGAAACTTAAAAGAATGGCATTGGTACGTTGGTAAATTTTCTATTACAATTTAAAAATGATAGATATGTTTTTAAGGCTTTAGTTTCAATCAAAATGATATAAGACAAAGTTCTGTGATGATCGTTCTTTCAGTTATCATAAGAGTTTATCATTTAAATTTATGTATGTTCGAAAATACTCTCATTTTTGTTTCGCTATTTTCTTTCAAACTATGCTGTTTTCCTTTTTCTTTTCAAACTATGGTGTTTTCTTTTTACTTTCAAACTATGCTGTTTTATCTTTTCTTTCGAACTATGCTGTTTCTTTTTCCTTTCAAACTATGATGTTTTCTTTTTTTGTTGAAACTATGCTGTTTTCATTTTTCTTTAAAACTATGGAGTTTTCTTTTTTATTTCAAACTATGCTGTTTCTTTTAAATCTATGCTGTTTTCCTTTTCCTGTGAAACTATGCTATTTCTTTTTTCTTTCAAACTATGCTGTTTTCTTTTTTCTTTCAAACTATGCTGTTTTCTTTTTTATTTCAAACTATGCTGTTTTCTTTTTTCTTTCAAACTATTCTGTTTTCTTTTTTCTTTCAAACTATTCTGCTTTCTTTTTTCTTTCAAACTATGCTGTTTTCTTTTTTCTTTCAAACTATTCTGTTTTCTTTTTTCTTTCAAACTATGCTGTTTTCTTTTTTCTTTCAAACTATTCTGCTTTCTTTTTTCTTTCAAACTATGCTGTTTTCTTTTTTCTTTCAAACTATTCTGTTTTCTTTTTTCTTTCAAACTATTCTGCTTTCTTTTTTCTTTCAAACTATGCTGTTTTCTTTTTTCTTTCAAACTATTCTGTTTTCTTTTTTCTTTCAAACTATTCTGCTTTCTTTTTTCTTTCAAACTATGCTGTTTTCTTTTTTCTTTCAAACTATTCTGTTTTCTTTTTTCTTTCAAACTATGCTGTTTTCTTTTTTCTTTCCAACTATGCTGTTTTCTTTTTTATTTCAAACTGTGCTGTTTTTATTTCAAACTCTGCTGCTTTTTTAAAATTTCAAACTATGCTGTTTTTGTTTCAGACTATGATGTTTTCTTTATTATTTCTATCTATGCTGTTTTTATTTCCAACTCTGCTGCTTTCTTTTTCTTTAGTACTATGCTGTGTTTTTTCTTTGAAACTATGCTGTTTTCTTTTTTCTCTGAAACTTTCTTTCAAACTATGCTGTATTATTTTTTCGTTGAAACTATGCTGTTTTCTTTTTTCTTTAAAACTATGGAGTTTTCTTTTTATTTCAAACTATGCTGTTTTTTTATCTATGCTGTTTTCTCTTTTCCTGTGAAACTATGCTGTTTTCTTATTCTTTCAAACTATTCTGTTTTCTTTTTTTATTTCAAACTATGCTGTTTTTATTCCAAATTATGCTGTTTTTCTTTTTTCTTTCAAACTATGCTGTTTTCTGTTTTCTTTGAGGCTATGCTGTTTTTTTTTCTTCTTTGAAACTATGCTGTTTTCTTTTTTCTTTTAAACTATCTTGTTTTATATTTTCTTTCAAACTATGCTGTTTTATTTTTTCGTTGAAACTATCCTGTTTTCTTATTTTAACAAATTATTTTATTTCTGAATAGAATTTTAGAAACTAAATTTAATCATTAATTAATCGTTTTCTTATGAACCAAATTGTTATAAAACTATAACTAATTGCTGTTAATCTTTATTTATAAAATTGTTGGATTTAAATAGCTATCAATCTTTTAATACATGAGAATTTGCCAATAATTTAAAAGACAGTTTAAATCACTTTCCATTCGATATTTTAAAGAGCTACGAAATTACTAAGTTAGAAATGAATATACATCGCACATAAAATAAAAAGATGAATAAATAAAATTAATGGCAACCGTTATAAGTGCGATATCTTTCTACCACTACTAGCAAGGTTCGTGACTAAGTTGTAGAGCTTTCGAAACTCGTTAAGGCTAGCCAGGCTGATGAGTCGTAGACGACAAAACACGTGCCCGTAGATAGCTATATATATATATTTCTTTTCATTTATATTTCTTTTTATTTACCTATTTATTTATTTGCGGCATCTTCTTACTTTTCTTCTCTTACACTGCTGCTACTATTCTGATGTAGGAAATAATGGTTTCTATTTAAGGTAATAAATAAGGTTGTCCCCTGAAAAGAACTGAATCCGCTAAGGTTAGTGATCGTAATTAAAACCCAATAAAATCGTTTAAAAAGCGATGTATATCCTAACAGTAGGTAAGTTGACTAAGACAGAAAGATTGTTGGACTGTCACGGTGGGTAATGACTAAATTCTAGGTTTCGAACCTCGAAGTTTATGCGTTAGATGTGTCAAGCCACACTGATGAGTCTTCAAAATAAGTAACACATGTTTGTGGATAACACACACACACACACACGCACATACACACACACAAACACATATATATAGAGAGAGGCTAGACACGATAGTGAGAAGTATTAATACAGCCGTCAAAATCATAGCTTTAATGCATGTTCCTTCATAAGTTGAACACTATCGACGTCGGCTGCCTATCGGTATAATAGGTTCAAAACTCTCACTGATTTATGTAGTTATTCACGATGGTTGTGTGGGTTGAGGCGTCGGAATTTGAGTTAAACACATGACTCTTGTTTCGAATCCTGCGACAGGCTTATCTTTACACTGACGAGTCTCTGAAGGATGAAACGTATACATATGTAGATAAAAAAATATTTATGATTATATATATATATATATATATATATATATATATATATATATATATATTATGCTTCATTCCAGTGACCAAGATTTTATTCACCTTTCTGATCATCTTTCAAAACAAAAACTTGGGTACATTTTTACGGACCGTTTCGTTCACAGAAGAACATCCGATTTGTATGCTAATCCCGGCCTTTTCTCTATGGACTTTCCAGAGACCAAAAAAGTTCTCCTTCAGAAAAAAATACATAGCGATGCGGTAAACAAAAATCCCCAAAAGCAAACAACTCACATTGATTACGTCTCCATCAATGAGAGACTCCCAAAACGAAGGAGTTTTGCACCACTCTTATGACTTAAATAGTGTGAAAAAATAACTTCTATCTACTTGGTCTCATGGTTGCGTATAGGGGACAGGCCTACAGATATTGAGGTGAATTGCCAATATACTGAATAAGCAGAGCCGGACAAAATCGCGGGTTGTTCTTTGACAAGGCATAGCAACCTCGGGTTCGCTGTGACAACAATGGCAGCAGGTCATTTTTTTAATGAAAATCGCTCCAGACAAGGTGCGAAGCCACTTGATGCAAGGAGCTAAAAATACTACTTCAAGGTAAAATCTAGCCAATAATAAGTGTTAGATGGATAGATTACGACCCAGAAAACAGCAACTCTTCCTCCTTTGTAATAAACATTTCTCATGGAATGTGAGGACTAAAGGACAAAATAAGGGAAGCGAGAGTTACGAGGCTGCCGAAAGTAAACCCAAGGTTCACTATGGGCATTTCTAGTATACATTTTGGGATAAAAAATGTAGATAAATAGGAAAAATGGCACAAAAGTGGCCTTGGTCACAACATAAGATTTTGATTTTAATATTTACTTTTAAATCTAGATATGATTTTCCTTTTAATTAGACAATTTGGTATTATAGATGAGGATCTTCAGCCCCCTTCAGCCCCCCCCCCGCCACAAAATTGAGATTCTACTTTATTAAGACGATTACATGGTGTGTGCGAACCCTGAAAAAAGAAATTGGGGGAAAGAAAACAAAAAATAATTTAGAATTTACAGCGAGGGATCAGTTTAGTATATAAATATAACGTAAAATGATCACTGCTAAATCACGAACTAGCCAACAATAAGTGTTAGATGGATAGATTCCGACCCAGAAAACAACAATTCTTTCCTCTTTCTCAGAAACATCGCTCATAGAATGTGGGGACAAAATAAGGGAAGCGAGAGTTACGAGGCTGCCCGTAAGTAAACCCAATATTCACTTTCTACTCTTTTAAATTTATATGGATATATGCAGGATAAGACACACATTATCTCGGAATATATTTAAAGTGGGTGCTTTGTAGAGGATATGTTTCACATAGAAAATGGAAAGGACCAAATTACTCCTAGCTTGTAGGATACTGTGGTTACTAGTAGAAGTTGCGATCACTAGTACTGAACTCACCCTAGGCGACAGCAATTGAAACACAACATTCTAAGAAAAAATCTTTATAATTTATACTACATCGCTCGTTGGGTGGGTCAAAAAAGAGGCATGTCCCGCAGGGGGATGCAAGTTTGTGGTAAAAAAACGAATGTAACGTGTAAAATGATAAACAAGTTAGTGGCATGCAAGAAAGAATCTTTTATTTCCTGCTTAAACTGCAGAGCCCACCTATCAGCAAAAGGCATAGGTGAACTAGCTGCTTCGGCATTCCATTAATGCCTTTTGTATCCAGAAAAAGAATGACCAAGTGAGCTAAAAGAAAAAGCTAAAAAATCAGTTAAATCTGATGAAAATTAAAATCAAGATATAATGATACTTAACCTAATGTCCAAAATCGCAGGACTCAAACCTCGGTATTTAACTCCGACGCTTTAGTCCACACGACCACTATAAACAACCTGATAAATAAGCGAGATATTAAACTTATTAAAGGCAGCCGTCAAGAGAGTGTTCGACTGCTGAAGGAATGTGCATTAGAGTTACTATATATAAATATATATATATATATATATATTTAAATGTTGAATTAAAGATAATTGAATTATCGTTTAATAATAATCTATCGTGATAATATAAAGCTCAATATATTGAATAGAGCAATCAATTCTAGAGATGAAAGATGAGAATAAAAAAAGTGTAAAGATACAATATTTATTAGAACATCAGAAGTTTAAAGCAAGGAGCTTCATATCCTTAATCCATGGATTTTCAAAGATAAACTGTTTTCATAAAAAGATAGAAAAAAACCGACAATGGAATTGTAAATATTATCGGCAACAATTAACTTTGAAAAATTTATACACAAAATAAAAACAAACAAAAGATATTTTTTTTTGTTGGGATGAAAACGTAAAGTTAGGGTAGTCGCCGTCAAAAAACACGTCAAAAATAAAACAGCTGTTATATTGGAAATGAATGTTTGAAAAAGAATACTCAAAGTGTTTAGGAGTCCAAATGTTGTTGTTAAGAAGCTGATTTTTAGACGGTCGTTGATAAGGTCCAATTTATCCTGTGTATGAAGTAGTCCGATAGTGGAATTATCCGTTTCACAGGGTTCAGAATGAAGTTTGTCAGTCAGAGTTTGATGTATATCAAAGTGTGCATTACGACAACCTCTAGCTCCCTGGTTGATCAGTGTTTCGACAGGTTACACAACTGGATTTAGAGCCGATATTTTTCAGGCCGGTATGGAGTAAAGGTATTGTTTGTAGGCGATGATGAAAATGGCTGCTGGGACAGGAATATTAGCTGTTAGTGGTGTTGGTGGGTCTGGGCAACAGATGCGGCAGGGGTGTAGGGAATAAAAGAGAAGTGGACTGATATATATATATATATATATATATATATAAATACCCACACATACACACACATATAAATACATATGTATATATACATATATATATATACATATATATATACGTATAGAAAAATATAGCCTATATACAACTGTATGAACATATCTTCTTACATTTTCTTTTTAAGTAGCTGAAGGAAGGAGGATAAGGGTGTGGGTGATAGAGGCTTAGGTGGTCAACGTCAAGCTGTACGATATTAAAGGTTAGGGGAAGGGAGTTGTTTATATTTTGCCGAAGTGAATAAGTTTATATATAGATAAGGGTACATTAGAAAACTATGAAGGGAATTTGATGAAAATGAGTGCTTGTCTATCCTCTGATTAAAAAAGTTTATCTTTGAAAATCCATGGGTTAAGGATATGAAGTTCTTTGCTTATATATATATATATATATATATATATATATATATATATATATATATATATATATATATATATATATATATATAACGATCGTACACAAACTGTTACTATGTAAGACTCTGGAAAGCAATTTTGTCATTTAATAGTGGTTATATATATATATATATATATATATATATATATATATATATATATATATATATATATATATATATATATATATATTATCATAATAATCCAGGTAAAACATCCACAGGGTAGTAATCCAAAGAATTTCAACCGGGCTTATAAAAAGAGCTCAATATCAAATAGAGCTTTTATATATGCTTATTTTTATTTACACAGACATGTACAAAATTTGCGACATTGGCATGTCGATGTTATCGATCAACAGCTATTATAAACTGAGATCTAATCAGGTAGAGTTAGAATCAGATCTTAACCTTAGATCATAACCTTAGATCATATTTGGAAAGAACCAAATCTTCTTTCCAAATAAGATCTAAGGTTAAGATCGGATTCTAACTCTTCCTGAGGAGATCTCAGTTTATAATAGCTGTTGATCGATAACATCGACATGCCAGTGTCGCTGATCTTGTACATGTCTATGTGTATATATATATATATATATATATATATATATATATATATTTATTTATTTATTTATATATATATATAAATAAGTCACTTTCATTTTATTTTCTAATAACCATAGTTTTTATTATTTGTACTCACTAGCAGTTCTCACACAGATCATCGTCAGTGATTGCTCACCGACAACAACCAGTGGTATTTCCTGGAGTCTGAGTGACAACAAGTCTCACCAGACTTCCAGTATTCTTCACCTCTTTTCGATAACGATGCGGTATCGCAATAGCCTCTTACCATTGATTTCTCGCTGGTAAGGACAATGGGTCTTCTCTGGGATTTGGGTGGCAATAAGCCTCCCCAAGGTCTCAGCATTCTCTGCACTTTTCCAGTGAAGGTCTGGTTTGTGCTGTCCCTCCTCGGTCTTCTCATCCTCCTCGACCCTCTACAAATATGTTGTCTGGTGTCAGCCCAGGCCGGCACTAGTTAAAAAATAAATAAATAAATAAAATAATATTTCTTAAAATTAATTTTATATAAAAAAAAGGGCTTAATTTTTTTTTTTTAATTTTTAAATGTTTTCCTTTCAATTCCTTTTTTTCCTTTTCTCTTTCCTTATTTAAAAAAATAAATAATTTTTAATTCTTCACAATTTTTTTTTTTTGGGGGGGGGGGAGGAAGGAGATTATAGTGTTTCTTGTAATTTCTGTTTCTTTGGTTCATTTTTGTGTAGTGATAGCTGAGGCCGGTGTAATATATTGGGGGGGGGGGATTATGAAGTGCTGTTTCTTGCAGTTTCTGTTCCTTGGATCTTGTTGTGGTGTTCTTCGTGTGGTTTTGTTTTCTCCGTTATAAATTCCTTGTGACTGGTTAGCCTTTGTAGCTTATGCGTGTTAGTTTTAGCATTCAAGGATTTTCCTTAAGATTGCAGCTGTTTTGATCATTGCCGTCCTTTGTATGGTTTCGATAGTCCCGTTGATTCCAATTTCTCCCAGTCTTTTCTCCAGACTTTTTGGGATTGTTCCTTGTGCTCCTACGATTATTGGTATTATACTAACTTTCTTCATGCTCCATATTCCTTTCAGTTCTCTGGCTAGTTTTGTGTATTTACTTCGTTTTTCCGTGTCTTTGATCTTCACTCTGTGGACTGCTGAAACGGCGTAGTCTATGATTTTACAAGATTTTTCCTTTTTGTCTATTATAATAACATCTGGTCTCCTTGCTTGTATGAGTTTATCTGTTTGTATATCTATAGCCCAGAGGATTTTGTGTTTTTCGTTTTCCAGTACTGTTTCTGGTTTATGTTTGTACCATTTGTCTGCATATTCGAAATTCAATTGTTTGCACAGTTCCCTGTGTATTACTTTCCCAACACAATGATGTCTGTTCTTGTATTCTTTTTGAGCAAGTTTGCTACATTCACTTATTATATGATTTACTGTTTCGTCTCTTTGTCCACACAGTCTGCATTTATTGTTTTCCTGGGTTTTATCTATTTTAGCTTTCATGTAGTGTGTCTTAATCGCATTGTTCTGTGCAGCCATCAGTAAAGATTCCGTTTCTCTGTTCAAGTTTCCTTTTCTTAGCCATGCCCAGCTATTTGCGTTGGTTTCTTCTCTTGTGGGTCTTATGAAGCGTCCATGTAGTTGTTTTTCTTCCCATTTTTCTTTTCTTGTCTGTTTATGTCCAGTTTCGATTCTTCCTGCGTTGTTCGTTGGGACGGTATCACTTGCTACGGTGATCAGCCTTTCTGTGTTCTGGTTTATGTATTTCTCCAGCTATTTTTTAGTGTCGTCCACACAGTCTTCTATACTTACCAGTCCTCTTCCCCCTTTCGTTTCTCTTCACGTAGAGTCTGTCTGTATCGTCTTTTGGATGTAGTGCATTGTGCATAGTCATTAATTTTCTAGTCCTCTGATCAAGGTGCCTGAGTTCTTCTTTAGTCCAGTTTATGAATGGTCAAGAATATCTTATTAGTGATACTGCCCAGGTATTTATTCCTTTTACTAGATTCCTGCTATATAATTTCGTTTCTAGGAGTTTTCTTGTTCTTCGTAAATATTCTTTTCCAATCTTCTCTTTCATTTCCTTTGATTAGGTTTCTGCTATATAATTTTGTTTCTAAGAGCTGTCTTGTTCTTCTCAGGTATTCTTTTCCAATGTTCTCTTTCATTTCTGTTGATTTAATTGTGTTTGCTTCCAAAACTCCCAAATATGTATAGCTCTCTTGTTCATCCAGCGCCCTCATCTGCTCTTGGTTGGGCAGTTCCATGCCCTCAGTCGTCTCTAACTTTCCTTTTTTAATCTCTAGCAATGCACACTTTTCCATTCCGAATTCCATTTGAATGTCCTGACTGAAGATTCTGGTCGTATTTATCAGCTTTTCCAGTTCCTTTTTGCTTTTTGCAAATAGCTTCAGCTGTCCATGTACATGAGATGGTTTATTCGTTGTTCTCTACCTGTGAACTTGTATCCGACATCACATTTCCCGAGTATGTAGTTGAGTGGCATCATGGCTATGATAAACAGTAGTGGTGATAGGGAGTCTCCTTGGAAAATGCCTCTCTGTATTTTTATCTCCGTCAAGTATTGTCCTCCAGCTCTCAGTTCTAATCTCCATGTTTCCATTGCTTTCTTGATGAAATTAATAATCCTGTTGGGTATCTTGTACATTTTTAAACATTCAATTATCCATGTTTGAGGGATTCTGTCGTACGCTTTCTTGTAGTCCATCCATGCCATAGATATGTTCTTTTTCTTGCTTTTAACTTCATTCAGGATCTTTTGATCTATGTATAACAGATCATGCGTCCCTCTTTTCCCTTTCTGGCATCCTTTTTGTTCCTCAGGAAGTAGTCCACGACTGTTCAGGGAATGGTAAATTTGCTCTCTAAGTTGTGCCGTTAGGATTTTCCACATTGTCGGTAAACAGGTTATTGGTCTGTAATTGCTTCGGGTCGTTCCCTTCTTGGCGTCTTTTTGTATGAGCGTTGTCCTTCCTTTGGTCATCCACTCTGGTACGTCTGTTTTATGGATACATACTCTCAGTTTCCGTGCTAGCCTTTCATGTAGGGTCGTGCATTTTTTGAACCAGTACGCATGTATTCGATCGTGACCTGGTGCTTTCCAGTTTGCCATTTTCTTTAGTGGTGTCTTAATAGTATCTTCATTAATTTCTGTTTCCATTCTTTCTTCAATTTCTAGAAGTTTATCTTTCATGTCTATCAGCCATTTAGCATTTTTGTTTATTATTATTATTATTATTATTATTATTATTATTATTATTATTATTATTATTATTATTATTATTATTATTATTATTATTATTATTATTATTATTATTATAATTATTATTATTATTATTATTATTATTATTATTATTATTTTTATTTTTATTTTTTCTACGTATTCAAAGAACATTACACTTCAGTGAGATATATATTTTTACTACTCGTTTCGCTTGTCGTGAGCCAACTAACATCATTATGTTGATATCCGCTCTGCTCACAAGCTCATCAGCAAAATCCACAAAGAATGAAAGTTCTCAAAATGTAAAGTATTGAAAAAAAAACTACACCACATTTGTGGGTCATTTGGGGCAAAACGTAAGAGGAATAAAGCAAAAGAAAAAAGGGGGGAAAATGAAAACAAAAACAAAAGAAAAAATCGCTCACACGTGAAGATGTCAATAAGACGTAATTCGGAAATTTTCGAGTTCAGAGTAAACACACCAAAATACGCGAGCACTCGATTATTTTAAACCAATGATATTCCATTATTTTATCAAATTAATCCTACTATTTATTTGATGTAATGTTCTTAGAATATGTGGGAAAATTAAAATTAAAATTAATAAAAATAAAAACTATGGTTTTTAGAGAAAAAATGAAATTGAAGTATTCTTAAAGAATACACCGTGTAGTTTCTTTCCAAATAATTTTATCTCACTCTCTCTCTTGAAATTTTTGATTCCTTTTCACCCCGATTCTTAGTATTTCCTCTCTTTTCACTTCACGAAGAATAATCTCATTACTTTTAGAAATATATTTATATAGACAACCTTCTTCTATATTCACAACATCTTCAAGACTCGATCACCTCGACCACCGTTTTTTTTTACGTAGATAAAATCGATTTGCATCTCCTTTCTTTGCAAAAGCTCCATAAATTGTAAGCATTTTCCATCTTTTGGTGTCTAAATATTTTAGTTCATCTACATTCCAGTCAAGTATACCGGCAGTGTATCGAATGATAGCTACTGCTCTGGCATTGATAGCATAGATTGTAATCCGACTGTGGAGGTGTAATTTAAGAATAACCCTTACTCTTCTGTTGTACTCAGCTGTAACCTGGGTTTTCATTGCCTTGTTTTTAATCTTATCCGCCTCCAGAGTTCCCAAGTATTTGTAGCCCATCTTACTGATCAAAATTATTTACCAGATCTGTTGTTGGGAGTTCAAGACCATCTGAATGGACAAGTTTACCTATAACAAGAATGGCGCATTTAGTAATGCCGAATTCCATTCGTATGTCGTCACTAAATAATCTGACCGCATTCATTAGGATATCAAGTTGGGTTTCATTCTTTCCAAAAACCTTAAGGTCATCCATGAATAGTAAGTTGTTGACTGTAGGAAGTCCTTTCCCAAGTTCATATCCTGCCTTCACATTATGTAAAAAAGTGTCATTGGGATCAAACTAATGACAAAAAGCAATGGGGAAAGACTATCGCCCTGGAAAATCCCTCTCCTGATTTTCACTTTACCTAATGCAACACCTCCTGACGTTAAATATGTTTACAATTCTTCATGCTATTTTTTAAAACTGCTTGAATGTTGGGGGCTATTCTGAAAATCTCCAAGCATTTGTGTATACATGAATGAAGCACCATGTCAAATGGCTTCTTATATATTATAAGAAGGCATTTGACATGGTGCCTCATTAATCGATACCTACCCAGTTGCAATATTAGTTGTTCTTCGTTTGTAGTTTCTCAGAATCATTTTATCGATTAGAAGCTGGTCTTTGATGCCAAGTGATCTTTTTCGGCAGCCTTTCTGTTCCTCAGGAAGCAAATTGTTTTGGTCTAAATGACCATAAATACTAATGATAAATATGCTATTGAAAAGTTTCCACATAATTGAGAGGCAAGCGGTTGGTCTAAAGGTTGTAACTTCATCCCATTTTTTCTTATCTTTTATGATCAAGACTGTAGTGCCCAAAGGGCAGAATTAGACACAAGTTCGATTTTAAATGTGGGTAAATCCAGCTCTCCAAAAAGGGGCATTCTGTATTGGGGCAAAAATTAAAATTGCCTCAGTCTAGAAGGATTTCTCCGTTACTGAACAATGACAGGAAATATAAAGTGTAGTATCAGAACAGGTACTATACTTTTCCCTAGCCAAAAGACCGAGAAGATTATAATTAGTAATTAAATAGAAATGTGTATTTCATGTATAAAAAGCCAACGCCATACCTAAACACGTTCTATCATTTGTATAGTAACTCTATTATGTGAATCAGCTCGAATTTCATGGTTTTCTTAAATATTGAAAAAAAACCCACACTCTATCACCTCAAAACCGGACCTTTTTACTTGCCTCTATACGAAGGCAAATTTAAACACAGGGTCGGTTTTCAATGTGGGGGAATCTAACTCCCCCGAAAGGAGACACTTTGCATTGTAGAAAAATAAAAAAATAATTGAAGACATGACAGATACTACACTTTTGTTCCAGGCCGGGAAGTGCATGTACATATTTACTTGCTACTCCCCATAAAAGCAAAGATAGACACGTGATCGTTTTTTTTTTCATGTGAGAGAAAATCCAGCTCCCTCAAAGAGGGGGTACTCTGGATTGAGGACAAAAAACAAATGACTCAGTCTTAACGGATTTTCACCCGACCTATAACAGAACATATACTTTGATCCTAGTCAGAAGGCTGCTCGTTTCTTGCTTTCTCTTCATTATGTGCTTCTTATTGTTAATTCTGATTATTTTTTTGTTACTAAAATTAAAATTTAAGTGAATATAAATATATTTTTACTTCAATAATTGCATGGTGTAATTAACTAGATATTTGAATTCATCAAACAATTGTACACTTTTTTTGTTACCTTTTCTGATAAAATGTTTTAAAATTTTCGCCCTATACAAAGATATCTATTTCGTAATTTTCTTTTTGTAAGCTTTTTTGTCGTTTATCCTAGCACCGTCCTCCTTGCTTTCCACTTCTCGTCTTTTTCACCTTCACCCATTCTCTCATTTCTCGCTCCTTTTTTAATCTCTTTTTCCTTTTCTTTTTTAAGTATTTGAGTGTTAACAGCTTCTACAGTACGTTCTACCAAATGGGCTAACACATTATTATATATAGATGCCGTTCTACCAAATGGGCTAACACATTATTATATATAGATGCCGTTCTACCAAATGGGCTAACACATTATTATATATAGCTGCCGCTCTACGAAATGGGCTAACACATTATTATATATAGATGCCGTTTTACCAAATGGGCTAACACATTACTATATATAGATGCCGTTCTACTGAATGGGCTAACACATTATTATATATAGATACCGTTCTACCAAATGGGCTAACACATTATTATATATAGATACCGTTTTACCAAATAGGCTAACACATAATTATATATAGATGCCGTTCTACCAAATGGGCAAACACATTATTATATATAGACGCCGTTCTACCAAATAGGCTAACACATTATTATATATAGATGCCGTTCTACCAAATGGGCTAACACATTATTATATATAGATACCGTTCTACCAAATAGGCTAACACATTATTATATATAGATGCCGTTCTACCAAATGGGCTAACACATTATTATATATAGATGCCGTTCTACCAAATGGGCTAACACATTATTATATATAGATACCGTTCTACCAAATAGGCTAACACATTATTATATATAGATGCCGTTCTACCAAATGGGCTAACACATTATTATATATAGATGCCGTTCTACCAAATGGTAGTTTGGTTTGGTAGTTTTGTTTTACGGATTATCAACCCTTTTTGGGTTATTTAATGCCGAATCTGGTCTTGTTTTCTTCTCTTTTTTGTTCCTTTCCCCTTTTAATATCTGTTTCTATTTAACCCATAGTTGGGACCCTAACAGGTACTACTACTCCGGGTCAGGGTGGACCTGGGAGCAATGGTAACTAAGAGGAGGCTCCACATTCCCCAAAGTCCGTAAGCCGGATCTCACCATCGGATGTAGTTTAAGGTCATATCCAGGACCGGGAGTAGGGTAGGAAAAATAAAAATAAAAAAGGGGAGGGAGAAAGGGAGATGGGCTGTTGTTTTTGTTTTTGGTTTTGTAGAACATACTTAAGTTTTACAAACAAAAAAAAAAAAAAAAAAAAAACGTCAACGTAGGTGAATTTCGTCTCAGGGAGCCACAGGGCAGCCTGATCTGGTATCACCAGGTTCTACCAAATAGGCTAACACATTATTATATATAGATACCGTTCTACCAAATAGGCTAACACATTATTATATATAGATGCCGTTCTACGAAATGGGCTAACACATTATTATATATAGATGCCGTTCTACCAAATGGGCTAACACATTATTATATATAGATGCCGTTCTACTGAATTGGCTAACACATTATTATATATAGATAGCGTTCTACCAAATGGGCTAACACATTATTATATATAGATACCGTTTTACCAAATATGCTAACACATTATTATATATAGATGCCGTTCTACCAAATGGGCTAACACATTATTATATATAGATGCCGTTCTACGAAATGGGCTGACACATTATTATATAGATGCCGTTCTACGAAATGGGTTAACACATTATTATATATAGATGCCGTTCTACGAAATGGGCTAACACATAATAATATATAGATACCGTTCTACCAAATGGGCTAACACATTATTATATATAGATACCGTTCTACCAAATGGGCTAACACATTATTATATGTAGATGCCGTTCTACGAAATAGGCTAACACATTATTATATATAGATGCCGTTCAACTAATTGGGCTAACACATTATTATATATAGATGCCGTTCTACGAAATGGGCTAACACATTATTATATATAGATGCCGTTCTACCAAATAGGCTAACACATTATTATATATAGATGCCGTTCTACGAAATGGCTAACACATTATTATATATAGCTGCCGTTCTACGAAATGGGCTAATACATTATTATATATAGATGCCGTTTTACCAAATGGGCTAACACATTATTATATATAGATGCCGTTCTACGAAATAGGCTAACACATTATTATATATAGATGCCGTTCTACGAAATGGGCTAACACATTATTATATATAGATGCCGTTCTACCAAATAGGCTAACACATTATTATATATAGATGCCGTTCTACGAAATGGGCTAACACATTATTATATATAGCTGCCGTTCTACGAAATGGGCTAATACATTATTATATATAGATGCTGTTGTACCAAATGGGCTAACAGATTACTATATATGGATGCCGTTTTACCAAATAGGCTAACACATTATTATATATAGATGCCGTTCTACTGAATGGGCTAACACATTATTATATATAGATACCGTTCGACCAAATAGGCTAACACATTATTATATATAGATGCCGTTCTACCAAATGGACTAACACATTATTATATAGATGCAGTTCTACCAAATGGGATAACACATTATTATATATAGATACCGTTCTACCAAATCGGCTAACACATTATTATATATAGATGCCGTTCTACCAAGTGGGCTAACACATTATTATATATAGATACCGTTCTACGAAATGGGCTAACACATTATTATATATAGATGCTGTTCTACGAAATAGGCTAACACATTATTATATATAGATGCCGTTCTACCAAATGGTCTAACACATTATAATATATAGATACCGTTCTACCAATTGGGCTAACACATTATTATATATAGATGCCGTTTTACCAAATGGGCTAACACATTATTATATATAGATGCCGTTCTACCAAATATGTTAACACATTATTTTATATAGATGTCGTTCTACGAAATGGGCTCACACATTATTATATATAGATGCGGTTCTACCAAATGGGCTAACACATTATTATATATAGATGCCGTTCTACTGAATTGGCTAACACATTATTATATATAGATAGCGTTCTACCAAATGGGCTAACACATTATTATATATAGATACCGTTTTACCAAATATGCTAACACATTATTATATATAGATGCCGTTCTACCAAATGGGCTAACACATTATTATATATAGATGCCGTTCTACGAAATGGGCTAACACATTATTATATAGATGCCGTTCTACGAAATGGGTTAACACATTATTATATATAGATAGCGTTCTACGAAATGGGCTTACACATTATAATATATAGATACTGTTCTACCAAATGGGCTAACACATTATTATATATAGATACCGTTCTACCAAATGGGCTTACACATTATTATATGTAGATGCCGTTCTACGAAATAGGCTAACACATTATTATATATAGATGCCGTTCAACTAATTGGGCTAACACATTATTATATATAGATGCCGTTCTACGAAATGGGCTAACACATTATTATATATAGATGCCGTTCTACCAAATAGGCTAACACATTATTATATATAGCTGCCGTTCTACCAAATGGGCTAATACATTATTATATATATATGCCGTTTTACCAAATGGGCTAACACATTATTATATATAGATGCCGTTCTACGAAATAGGCTAACACATTATCATATATAGATGCCGTTCTACGAAATGGGCTAACACATTATTATATATAGATGCCGTTCTACCAAATAGGCTAACATATTATTATATATTGATGCCGTTCTACGAAATTGGCTAACACATTATTATATATGGCTGCCGTTCTACGAAATGGGCTAATACATTATTATATATAGATGCTGTTGTACCAAATGGGCTAACACATTACTATATATAGATGCCGTTCTACGAAATGGGCTTACACATTATAATATATAGATACTGTTCTACCAAATGGGCTAACACATTATTATATATAGATACCGTTCTACCAAATGGGCTTACACATTATTATATGTAGATGCCGTTCTACGAAATAGGCTAACACATTATTATATATAGATGCCGTTCAACTAATTGGGCTAACACATTATTATATATAGATGCCGTTCTACGAAATGGGCTAACACATTATTATATATAGATGCCGTTCTACCAAATAGGCTAACACATTATTATATATAGCTGCCGTTCTACCAAATGGGCTAATACATTATTATATATATATGCCGTTTTACCAAATGGGCTAACACATTATTATATATAGATGCCGTTCTACGAAATAGGCTAACACATTATCATATATAGATGCCGTTCTACGAAATGGGCTAACACATTATTATATATAGATGCCGTTCTACCAAATAGGCTAACATATTATTATATATTGATGCCGTTCTACGAAATTGGCTAACACATTATTATATATGGCTGCCGTTCTACGAAATGGGCTAATACATTATTATATATAGATGCTGTTGTACCAAATGGGCTAACACATTACTATATATAGATGCCGTTCTACCAAATGGGCTAACACATTATTATATATAGATACCGTTCTACCAAATAGGCTAACACATTATTATATATAGATGCCGTTTTACCAAATGGGCTAACACATTATTATATATAGATGCCGTTCTACCAAATATGCTAACACATTATTATATATAGATGCCGTTCTACGAAATGGGCTAACACATTATTATATATAGATGCCGTTCTACGAAATGGGCTAACACATTATTATATATAGATGCCGTTCTACCAAATGGGCTAACACATTATCATATATAGATGCCGTTCTACGAAATAGGCTAACACATTATTATATATAGATGCCGTTTTACCAAATGGGCTAACACATTATTATATATAGATGCCGTTCTACGAAATGGGCTAACACATTATTATATACAGATGCCGTTCTACCAAGTGGGCTAACACATTATTATATATAGATACCGTTCTTCGAAATGGGCTAACACATTATTATATATAGATGCTGTTCTACGAAATAGGCTAACACATTATTATATATAGATGCCGATTTACCAAATGGGCTAACACATTATTATATATAGATGCCGTTCTACCAAATAGGCTAACACATTATTATATATAGAGGCCGTTCTACCAAATGGGCTAACACATTATTTTATATAGATACCGTTCTACCAAATAGGCTAACACATTATCATATATAGATGCCGTTCTACGAAATGGGCTAACACATTATTATATATAGATGCCGTTCTACCAAATAGGCTAACACATTATTATATATTGATGCCGTTCTACGAAATTGGCTAACACATTATTATATATAGCTGCCGTTCTACGAAATGGGCTAATACATTATTATATATAGATGCTGTTGTACCAAATGGGCTAACACATTACTATATATAGATGCCGTTCTACGAAATGGGCTAACACATTATTATATATAGATGCCGTACTACTGAATGGGCTAACACATTATTATATATATAGATGCTGTTTTAATTTCCCATCTAGTACCCGCCTATTGTTTATTTTGTTCAGCCCCTTTCGAGATGAGATTCGAATCCGGTCTCCGGCCTAGAATCAAAGTGTAGTATCTGTAAAAAAAAAAAATAACTTAAAACTATTGATGCCGTTCTACGAAATTGGCTAACACATTATTATATATAGCTGCCGTTCTACGAAATGGGCTAATACATTTATTAAAAATTATATTTTGTTATACATTTTCATTTTAAAATTTTATATTTTTTTTTATATTTTTTTTTTTTTTAAATCTCCTTATATATTTTATTTTTAATCTAATCTAATTTTCTCTAATATTCTTTTTAATAATTAATATATTTTCTTATTTAATTTTAAAATATATTTACATATCTTTAATATTCTTTTTTTAATTAAATTTATTATACATAAATTATTTTTTTTTAAAACTCATTTTATATTCATATTTTTTTTATTAATTTCTTATTATAAATTATTATTAAATAAAAATTATTTTATATATTAATATAAGTATAAATATCATTTATTTCGACTTTTTTTTAAATTATTAAATAATTAAACATTATTATATATAGATGCCGTTCTACCAAATAGGCTAACATATTATTATATATTGATGCCGTTCTACGAAATTGGCTAACACATTATTATATATGGCTGCCGTTCTACGAAATGGGCTAATACATTATTATATATAGATGCTGTTGTACCAAATGGGCTAACACATTACTATATATAGATGCCGTTCTACCAAATGGGCTAACACATTATTATATATAGATACCGTTCTACCAAATCGGCTAACACATTATTATATATAGATGCCGTACTACTGAATGGGCTAACACATTATTATATATAGATACCGTTCGACCAAATAGGCTAACACATTATTATATATAGATGCCGTTCTACCAAATGGACTAACACATTATTATATAGATGCCGTTCTACGAAATGGGCTAACACATTATTATATATAGATACCGTTCTTCGAAATGGGCTAACACATTATTATATATAGATGCCGTTCTACCAAGTGGGCTAACACATTATTATATATAGATACCGTTCTTCGAAATGGGCTAACACATTATTATATATAGATGCTGTTCTACGAAATAGGCTAACACATTATTATATATAGATGCCGATTTACCAAATGGGCTAACACATTATTATATATAGATGCCGTTCTACCAAATAGGCTAACACATTATTATATATAGAGGCCGTTCTACCAAATGGGCTAACACATTATTATATATAGATACCGTTCTACCAAATAGGCTAACACATTATCATATATAGATGCTGTTCTACGAAATGGGCTAACACATTATTATATATAGATGCCGTTCTACCAAATAGGCTAACACATTATTATATATTGATGCCGTTCTACGAAATTGGCTAACACATTATTATATATAGCTGCCGTTCTACGAAATGGGCTAATACATTATTATATATAGATGCTGTTGTACCAAATGGGCTAACACATTACTATATATAGATGCCGTTCTACGAAATGGGCTAACACATTATTATATATAGATGCCGTACTACTGAATGGGCTAACACATTATTATATATATAGATGCTGTTTTAATTTCCCATCTAGTACCCGCCTATTGTTTATTTTGTTCAGCCCCTTTCGAGATGAGATTCGAATCCGGTCTCCGGCCTAGAATCAAAGTGTAGTATCTGTAAAAAAAAAAATAACTTAAAACTATTGATGCCGTTCTACGAAATTGGCTAACACATTATTATATATAGCTGCCGTTCTACGAAATGGGCTAATACATTATTATATATAGATGCTGTTGTACCAAATGGGCTTACACATTATTATATGTAGATGCCGTTCTACGAAATAGGCTAACACATTATTATATATAGATGCCGTTCAACTAATTGGGCTAACACATTATTATATATAGATGCCGTTCTACGAAATGGGCTAACACATTATTATATATAGATGCCGTTCTACCAAATAGGCTAACACATTATTATATATAGCTGCCGTTCTACCAAATGGGCTAATACATTATTATATATATATGCCGTTTTACCAAATGGGCTAACACATTATTATATATAGATGCCGTTCTACGAAATAGGCTAACACATTATCATATATAGATGCCGTTCTACGAAATGGGCTAACACATTATTATATATAGATGCCGTTCTACCAAATAGGCTAACATATTATTATATATTGATGCCGTTCTACGAAATTGGCTAACACATTATTATATATGGCTGCCGTTCTACGAAATGGGCTAATACATTATTATATATAGATGCTGTTTTACCAAATGGGCTAACACATTACTATATATAGATGCCGTTCTACCAAATGGGCTAACACATTATTATATATAGATACCGTTCTACCAAATAGGCTAACACATTATTATATATAGATGCCGTACTACTGAATGGGCTAACACATTATTATATATAGATACCGTTCGACCAAATAGGCTAACACATTATTATATATAGATGCCGTTCTACCAAATGGACTAACACATTATTATATAGATGCCGTTCTACGAAATGGGCTAACACATTATTATATATAGATACCGTTCTACCAAATGGGCTAACACATTATTATATATAGATGCCGTTCTACCAAGTGGGCTAACACATTATTATATATAGATACCGTTCTTCGAAATGGGCTAACACATTATTTTATATAGATGCTGTTCTACGAAATAGGCTAACACATTATTATATATAGATGCCGATTTACCAAATGGGCTAACACATTATTATATATAGATGCCGTTCTACCAAATAGGCTAACACATTATTATATATAGAGGCCGTTCTACCAAATGGGCTAACACATTATTATATATAGATACCGTTCTACCAAATAGGCTAACACATTATTATATATAGATGCCGTTCTACCAAATGGACTAACACATTATTATATAGATGCCGTTCTACGAAATGGGCTAACACATTATTATATATAGATACCGTTCTACCAAATGGGCTAACACATTATTATATATAGATGCCGTTCTACCAAGTGGGCTAACACATTATTATATATAGATACCGTTCTTCGAAATGGGCTAACACATTATTATATATAGATGCTGTTCTACGAAATAGGCTAACACATTATTATATATAGATGCCGATTTACCAAATGGGCTAACACATTATTATATATAGATGCCGTTCTACCAAATAGGCTAACACATTATTATATATAGAGGCCGTTCTACCAAATGGGCTAACACATTATTATATATAGATACCGTTCTACCAAATAGGCTAACACATTATCATATATAGATGCTGTTCTACGAAATGGGCTAACACATTATTATATATAGATGCCGTTCTACCAAATAGGCTAACACATTATTATATATTGATGCCGTTCTACGAAATTGGCTAACACATTATTATATATAGCTGCCGTTCTACGAAATGGGCTAATACATTATTATATATAGATGCTGTTGTACCAAATGGGCTAACACATTACTATATATAGATGCCGTTCTACGAAATGGGCTAACACATTATTATATATAGATGCCGTACTACTGAATGGGCTAACACATTATTATATATATAGATGCTGTTTTAATTTCCCATCTAGTACCCGCCTATTGTTTATTTTGTTCAGCCCCTTTCGAGATGAGATTCGAATCCGGTCTCCGGCCTAGAATCAAAGTGTAGTATCTGTAAAAAAAAAAATAACTTAAAACTATTGATGCCGTTCTACGAAATTGGCTAACACATTATTATATATAGCTGCCGTTCTACGAAATGGGCTAATACATTATTATATATAGATGCTGTTGTACCAAATGGGCTTACACATTATTATATGTAGATGCCGTTCTACGAAATAGGCTAACACATTATTATATATAGATGCCGTTCAACTAATTGGGCTAACACATTATTATATATAGATGCCGTTCTACGAAATGGGCTAACACATTATTATATATAGATGCCGTTCTACCAAATAGGCTAACACATTATTATATATAGCTGCCGTTCTACCAAATGGGCTAATACATTATTATATATATATGCCGTTTTACCAAATGGGCTAACACATTATTATATATAGATGCCGTTCTACGAAATAGGCTAACACATTATCATATATAGATGCCGTTCTACGAAATGGGCTAACACATTATTATATATAGATGCCGTTCTACCAAATAGGCTAACATATTATTATATATTGATGCCGTTTTACGAAATTGGCTAACACATTATTATATATGGCTGCCGTTCTACGAAATGGGCTAATACATTATTATATATAGATGCTGTTTTACCAAATGGGCTAACACATTACTATATATAGATGCCGTTCTACCAAATGGGCTAACACATTATTATATATAGATACCGTTCTACCAAATAGGCTAACACATTATTATATATAGATGCCGTACTACTGAATGGGCTAACACATTATTATATATAGATACCGTTCGACCAAATAGGCTAACACATTATTATATATAGATGCCGTTCTACCAAATGGACTAACACATTATTATATAGATGCCGTTCTACGAAATGGGCTAACACATTATTATATATAGATACCGTTCTACCAAATGGGCTAACACATTATTATATATAGATGCCGTTCTACCAAGTGGGCTAACACATTATTATATATAGATACCGTTCTTCGAAATGGGCTAACACATTATTATATATAGATGCTGTTCTACGAAATAGGCTAACACATTATTATATATAGATGCCGATTTACCAAATGGGCTAACACATTATTATATATAGATGCCGTTCTACCAAATAGGCTAACACATTATTATATATAGAGGCCGTTCTACCAAATGGGCTAACACATTATTATATATAGATACCGTTCTACCAAATAGGCTAACACATTAGCCAATTTCGTAGAACGGCATCTATATATAATAACACATTATTATATATAGATACCGTTCTACCAAATAGGCTAACACATTATTATATATTGATGCCGTTCTACGAAATTGGCTAACACATTATTATATATAGCTGCCGTTCTACGAAATGGGCTAATACATTATTATATATAGATGCTGTTGTACCAAATGGGCTAACACATTACTATATATAGATGCCGTTCTACGAAATGGGCTAACACATTATTATATATAGATGCCGTTCTACCAAATAGGCTAACACATTATTATATATTGATGCCGTTCTACGAAATTGGCTAACACATTATTATATATAGCTGCCGTTCTACGAAATGGGCTAATACATTATTATATATAGATGCTGTTGTACCAAATGGGCTAACACATTACTATATATAGATGCCGTTCTACGAAATGGGCTAACACATTATTATATATAGATGCCGTACTACTGAATGGGCTAACACATTATTATATATATAGATGCTGTTTTAATTTCCCATCTAGTACCCGCCTATTGTTTATTTTGTTCAGCCCCTTTCGAGATGAGATTCGAATCCGGTCTCCGGCCTAGAATCAAAGTGTAGTATCTGTAAAAAAAAATAACTTAAAACTATTGCGAATATTTTAAGTCACGTATTCCGGTAAATGATGAGTTCAACGGCCTAAACAGAATGCGATAAAAGATTGTGTATAATCAAAAAAATGGTTTTATGTTTTTTTTAAAAATATCATTAAATGAAGAACTATTTCTAGTTCAAATCTATTCATAATTATGCATGTAATGGAAGAAAAACACGGTTGAAATGTATAAATATGCTACAAAAATCTAGATTTTAACAAAAAGAAACCGGAAGTAGTGCATTTACCTAATAGCGCTATTTTTTATTTTGTATCGCTCAAGGCTAAAAAGTATTACGTCTTTTTTCCATTACTACGTAATAATAAATTGATTTTAACGCCTAACCGTTTTTAATGTCATAATATATATATGTATATATATATATATATATATATATATATATATATATATATATATATATATATATATATATATATATATATATATCAATCCCTAAGACTGCACGAATGGCCTATGCTGGAAATCTCATTTTTTTTATCAATCATAACTCAAAAACCAATAAACCAAATTAGTTAAAACTTTGCAGAAAATTTTTATTTGATAGGTTCTATAAGTGTGTAGAATTTTACTATCATTAGTCAAGGCAACCCTGAGATCCAGAAAGTTCAATCATGAAATACTGTTATCTGTGTGTACGTACGTATGTGCCACCCTGTATCTCATCAACTATTTGATGGATTCAGTTGATTTTTGGCAGAGATAGAGGTTCTAGGGTCTAGTTGAGGGCATTTTAATTTCAGTTTACCATTTACCTTAGTTTTCCAGAAAATTCCAAAAAACCTTATGAGAAGGC
>OY744550.1:30552756-30582756 GCA_963556195.1 Sepiola atlantica
GGCCGATTCTCAAAATGTAAAAACATTTTAACCTTAAAATTCACCAAAGTTCAGGAAATCAACCTATTTTAATGAAATTTTCAGTATTTATTAATTAACGATGTAGATGTTTAATTTTTATTTTAATTGTTTCGTATATATTACGAAAAAGGCCCCTAATTTCCGTGTTAATGAAATCACTATAACTCAAAGAAAAATTAATTTCTTGAATGGGCAATGTTATCATTGAATAAAGCATTGTTTAATAAATATTTTCACCAAAAAAATCATATAATTGCAAAAAATATTTCATGTGAATTTAATGATTAGAATTTCTGGAAAAATATAAAATGCGATGTAATTATATTTCTCTTTCGCACATGAACGTGTCATCATCAGGGTAAGAAATTTTTTTATAATCTTGAAAATAAACCAAAAATTTAAAAATTTGAGAATCAGGATCATAACCAGATGAAGAATTTAAAAAATTGGATAATTTCTACTAACGATTGACTTGGGGGTGTATGGTAGACCTGTTCTGTAATAAACAGGCGGGATTAGCTCACAAATCACCACTCACTTCCCCCCCCACACCGTCCCTAAAATTTTATTTTCAGAGATTCAAAAATTTCGTTAATTTCACAATTCATCGTCAGTTATTTGAAAAGATAAAACGTAAGTTTGTATTTGCTTTGTCAGTTTTTACATTAATAAATGTTATTTAAAAAGTTTAAAACAATTATTTATTAATAAATAAATAGAATTCAAATGTGACATTTTCTTTCAAAATTGAATTCTATTTATTTATTAATAAATAATTTTTTACTTTTTTAAAATGAATACTGTCAGTGTATTCATTGACTGAAATTTACTTTTTCAGACTTAAAATAAAATTAATACTCTTAGCTTTATTTTAAAAGAATTAATGTAATTTATCGTTACGACACATGTAATTTATTCTTACATGTGTCGTAACAATAAATAAGTAATTTATTCTTAAAGAATTAATGTAATTTAAAATTACATCATTTCTTAAAGAATAAATTAAGTAATATAATTGTTCAAGATTTTAATCAATCATCATGTAAAAATAATTAATAAAATTGACGCAGCTCGTAAGGTAAAATTAAAAAAAAACTATTACGGCAGTTTGAGCCTTCCATACTTTAAGATTTTGTAACCGTATCTTTTGCTTACAATTACAACACAGGTTCTGAACATGTTTTAGCTAACTTTCATTTTTTTGTTGATAATTAAGCAATTTTTAGTAAAAAAAAAAGAGGTACATTCTTTGTAATTCACTCTCTTAAGACTTTAATTTAATAATTATCTTTGAAACAGTTCCAGAAAACTGATTTTTAAATATGTTTTATTAAATCTGCAGTTTTAACTCATTTTTCGGTGTTTTGATAACATTTTCCATTCTAATTTTTTTCGCACGTAAATATACATTTGTTTCCTTTTAGATATAAACTTAATGCTTTAATCTTTCAAACGCAATCAAAAGTTAAAAGAAAACTACTTAAAAAAATTAAGAAAATACACTTTTAAGAACTATAGTCAGTACAAGCGACGGCCATTTTTGCACGTACCTAATATATACACACACACACACACACACACACACACACACACACACACACACACACATATATATATATATATATATATATATATATATATATATATATATATATATATATATGTTAGTACTTCATGTATCCACATAAAATATTACAAGGAGATATAATTTTTTATGTATCAGTTTTCAGTATTTACTTCAACAGTGCTCGATACGTAAGTAGAGCTAGGTAGTAAGCAATGAAAATATATATGGCAATCAAGCTACACAGAGGCTCATTGCTTACTATATATATACAGGGTGGGCCAAAATAAGGGTCCTATCTTTAAATTTGAATAACTTGAATTTGAATAACTTCCACAAAATAAAAGTTAAACTCACCAAACTTTATGTGTGTGTAGACTGACCCTTCCGAGATTTTTTGAAATAAACAAAACAAATTTTAGCCGAAAAACACTTCTTAAAACTTACAAAAACTAAAGTATTGTTTTTTACACCGTTTTGAGTTTTTAAGCAAAAATAATGTTTTCTAAATGAGGGTACGTTCCTTAGGGCTAATACGGCTCATGCTTGCTTCGGAAGGGGTCCTTTACTTATTCTAAAAAATAAATAAAAAAATCAATAAATAATAAAAGTTATGAATTTTTAAAAATAGGACCCTTATTTTTGCCCACCCTGTATATATATATATATATATATATATATATATATATATATATATATATATATATATATAGAGAGAGAGAGAGAGAGAGAGAGAGAGAGCTTTACGCGCTCCACTACTTTTGGAGCTGCTCGAGCTCCTGCTCCAACGCCCAAAATTGGAGCTGGTTCCTCTCACGCTCCCCATTTTCAAAAAGGGGCCGCTCCTGCTCCAACTCCTATAAAAAAAGGAGCGGCTCTTTTTCAGCGCTCCATAATGAAAATGTACTTTCTTTCATAAACGTTCTATTCTGCCAATGAATGGTCGAAGGATAGGGGTGGGCGTCAAAGGATCTCATCAATATGGGTTGGGATGTCACTTTAAGTGTAAGACTGTAAGATAATATTTGACAAAATCTCGCTAATATTTTGAGAGTTATAGGAGAATATGTCGGATGAAGCATAGGATTATATGTAAATTTTCGTTTCCTGAGGTATAAAATAGAAATAGAAAAAAACCTGAAGTATTTTAAAACAATTTTAATTTTCATTACATTAACAGCCTATTTTTTCAGGAAAGGGAAATTTGACCCGATATTTTTCTATTTATTTGGGAAGGGAATTTAGATTTGTTTTAAGTAAATAAAGTTTTACTTTTAAACATTATTAGTTATTATTTTCTTTTTAAGGAAAAAAATTATCTGGGAGAGGAGAGACAGCCAGGGCAATATTACTCGTCGTGTTGTTGTTTAATATTTGTTTGTTTTACGAACGTAACTATATTGTATAATGTATATTATTATTTATAACAGAGAAACGCGCAAGTACTTTCAAACAAATCGATTTATCCATTTTTTTTTCTATAGTACAATTTGGGGCGAAAAAGAACCCAATGAAGTTTATTTTTAAACATTGAATAAAAAAAATATTTTTCATAAGTTGCCCCAAAAATATCAATAAATTGTCAATAAACAATTCAGAGATCCATTTAATGTCTTAAAATTTCATACAAAATATCTGGCATAGACCTTGGGAGTTGAAAAAATATCGGGTCAAATCCCCCCCCCCCCAAATATTAACTGGAGCAATTTTCCTAGGTCGGGCAAAAACATTTATTAAAATTAAAAATTTGAAAAAATGATGAAAACGTCTATATTTGAAATCTCTAACAAAAGCAAACTGTTTACAATTTTAATATTCGATAATAGATTTTTTAAGATAAAGAAAGATATCTAATCTACTTTCGGTTCTAAAAAACAACAAATTAGTCAGAAAGTCTAATTATTTGCTTTTTTAAATTAAAATTTAAGATATTTTCTTTAATTTAATTAAGTTTAAACATCGGTTTAATTGTAGAATATAGGGAGCGCTGTTTTCTTTCGCTCATTTCGCTTGGTATTCACCCAAATTTAGGATGAAACTGATTGTTGGTCTTAATTGTATTTTTGGTCTTGAAATAAAATTCTCATTTACTTTTTAAAGTGTTGAGAATCTAACTTTAATTCAAGGTTTTCATCGGTGGCGGCCATGTTGGTTTTTATTGTTTTTTCCTTGGACTAAATATATTTTTTCCTTGGACTAAAGATATTTTTACTGCTTTAACATTTTATTACACACACAAAACAAATTTTGAACATTCTATTTACAAAAGAAAGTTTTAACGGAATTTAACGAATTTAAAAAGCAAACTGGTCATGAATTTAAGAATAACAAAAAATGTCGCCGAAAAGACGACGGGTAAAAGTGTGGCATAAAAGTTCAATTTGATATATGCTAAAAAATAAATGCACCATCTCACTCCAAAAATCGATTTTATCGAACATTTGGGTAAATACCGAGCGAAATGGGCGAGAAATTAAACGGCCCCTATAGTATAATTGAACCTAAAATTCTTTATTTAAAAACACGAATTAAAAGAAAAATTGGCTTATTTATTCAATCAGCAATAAATATCCTTCAAATCTATAAGAAAATAACTTCAAAGACATCTATAGACTCACTGGCTCATTTAAATTCATTTGATGCCAAATTGTCTGTCTTCTGCCTTAAGAAAACTGTCCCATCAAAAATTTAACACATAGATGTAAAAATCTCAAAACTTCAAATGTTCGCCCTCTTTCCCTCTCTCTCACCCTCCTTCTCCCTCTCTCTCTCTCTCACTATCTCCTATACATTTACCAGATATAATTTTTTAAAATAACTCTGAGACTTTCTTTTCTTTTCCTTTTTATTGCTGAATAAAAAACTAATGTTTAACAGAAAACTACCGCTCTTTAGTCCCAAATGGAGTTGCTCCCGCTCCACTCCCACTGAATATAAAATAAGTCCTCCTCTCCTTAGCTCCAGCAAAAAGTTAAATTAGAATCTATCATGAAAGAATTGATGCTCGATATATGAGATAGAGCAATTATATAGGGACAAGTAAAATATGAAAATTAAGATTGTACAAATACAAAATCTATTTCGTCCCAAGTTGCTAAAAACAATTCTCATGACGCCTTAAACGGTGAACGTTTTCATATATTTTCAACCTCTTTCTTTACAATGGACATTTTCTATACTTTTTATATTTGTATTTATGTTGTATTATATGTACATTTGTTCAGATTATGACTTTTGGTGATTCCCTTACCAACTTATCTCTTTGTATTGCTCTGACAATAAGAATTTCATTCTTTGAAAAGCCATGGCAAAAAATGCAATATATATGTGTACATGCTGTTGTTTATGTTAAATTCTTGGAACGTAACTAAAGATCATGGAGTAATTAAGTTTACCAAACACACACACACACACACATATATATATATATATATATATATATATATATATATATATATATATATATATATATATATATATATATATATATACAATAATATTTTTTTTTAATAAATATTAAATATTTAAATACCTAGAGACATCGATGTTTCATGCTAACGCAATCTTCAGTCTAGGGACTAATTCCCGACGGTCGGTGGGCGCGAACCCCGAACACAAATCGCCACTGATTCGTAGTCGGTGATCTTAACCAAGGGGCCATCGTCAATTAGTTAGTGAATATAGAATAACTTTAACTGTAAATAGCGAACGTGGTCGTTATTTACCAGGCAGCTCAGAGTGATCTTACGAACCGGTGTTCGGATCTCGCATATAGCTATTAGTACTGCTTGTTATTAAAGCTACTCGAAAGTGCCCAGCCCTTGTGGGAAGGGGGGCTGATAAACAATAATATATTTTTTTTTTAATAGATATTAAATATTTAAATACCTAGAGACATCGATGTTTCATGCTAACGCAATCTTCAGTCTAGGGACTAATTCCCGACGGTCGGTGGGCGCGAACCCCGAACACAAATCGCCACTGATATATATATATATATATATATATATATATATATATATATATATATATATATATATATATATATATATATTATGCAAATCGCTCCAGACAAAGCATGGAGCAACTTTATGTGAGGAGCTAAAAATATAAGGGGAGCTAGAGTTACGAGGGTGCCGAAAATAAACCCAACGTCAACTTTTTACTCTCCTCATTATATATATATATATATATATATATATATATATATATATATATATATATATATATATATATATATATATATATATATATATATCCGGTTTCCTTTGTTGTATCAATATAATGGGTGAATTTATTTTAACACGTGGTTCCTTGTATTTCTATTTTAGGCTTTAATTTTTAAATTGTTAAGTTTTTGTTTAGTTTAGTTTTTTTTTACTTATTTGTTTATTTATTTATTTATGCATCGTTGGCCTAAGGTAAATTTTATTCTGTGCAGGCAGCTGTTTGCTATCTCACTTCTACATTTTAATAGATTTCGTGGATCTTTATAGTTTAAGATTTCAAATTTTTAATTCAGACATAATCTACACGGGTCGTCTAAATTTCTACATGTACTGGCCTGTCGAATTATTTTCCATTGAATTATTGGTGAGCGTCTATTTTCTTTGAGAACAGATACTACAATACCTCTCCATCAAAGAAGGATGTGATACCTTGGAGTATTACCCCCAACCTTTTAAAAAGGAGGAATTAATTCCTGGGGTGGACGGAAACAATACTACTTTACCCACCCAGATTAAAAGATAATATAATAATAGATTCAGACAGGGTTTTATTTTTCATTTATTTAAAAAGGCCAAGTTATAAAAATAATTTTTATAGTGCTTTGGGCTTTTGGCTAATATCAAAGTGTAATATCTGTTCTGAGCATGTTAGCGACATAAGACGTTTTACTATCGACGTAACTATTGCTTCAAAACAATAAAAAAACGATACGTCATCTTTAACTGGGGGGCATTCCTTATAACTTGTTTTGTTGGTAACGATTCTAGCGATCGATCTTAATGCAATTAAATCACTTTCATTAATTACTGTTAATATAGACAGACACTATTGCACGCATATAGACAAAATAGGACAATAAAATCAGAAATGAATAACATCAAATATAAACTTACAATGAACTGTTTAAAACATAGATATGCAAATCTGACGATCGTTCGTCTCTACTATACATAGAGTATTTCAAAATTCTATATTGTATGAGTGATTTAAATAACGGTAACCCGTGTTGATGGTCATATAGGTGGTAAAAATGACTGTGTCTTTAGGGCAAATGTTATTAAATGATACGGTGTTTTTTTCCTTTTAGTCTTATAAAAAATCTTAGATCTAGAGTTTAAAGGTGCATGTTGATGCGGCGGGATAGAGTAGTGTTTGTAAAATCAATGTAGCTATTAGCTTTTTTTATTTTTATTTTTTGTTTGTTTTATTATTATTATTATTATTATTATTATTATTATTATTATCATTATCATTATTATTATCATCATTATTATCATCATCATTATTATTATTATTATTATTATTATTATTATCATATTATCATTGTTATTATTATTATTATTGTTGTTATTATTATTATCATTATTATTATCATTATTATTATTATTATTATTATTATTATTATTATTATTATTATTATTATTATTATTATTTGTAGTAGTATTTTTTAAGTTTCGAATAATTAATTTTATTGGTTCATCAAGAATAATTTTTTAAAAAACTGAGTTCACCCCAAACAAGGCAAGTTGCCACTGTAGACGTAAAGGGCTACTGAGAATTAGGGTGAGAGTTTAGGGGATCATCTTAAATTGAGACTGTGCAGCTAGATGATTAGTTTTAAATTTCTGCATGTCGGTACAGTCGGGGAAACAGGGAGCAGAGAGGGAATTCCAAAGGCCGACAGCTCGATAGAAACAAGCTATTAGAGTATTGATTTACTCCTCTCTAGGAGTTAAGCACAAGGCCAGTTTTTATCTTACTCCCACAAGTAAGATGTGACCCAAGGTCGGGTCGGGAAAGTGGGATTTGAAAATTGCCTAGGCAGCCCCGTCGGCATTCCCCGGTAGGGGCGCCTCAGGCAGTAAGCAATAAACTTACTCCTTCCCAAAGAGGGGAGGTGAAGCCTGGGAGGGTGGACCTCCTAGAACTGCACAGGACAGACCCATACACCGGCGTAAATCAAGCCCCGAAGGCCAAGACAATACCAGTCTATGGAGTGTAATATCCATCGGAACGGATACTACACTTTGATCTTAGCCAAAAGGCCAAGAAGAAAGCCTATTAGAGTAGAAGGCTCTCCGGCATCTATTGACTTTCACAGTGAATGGATAGAATTTAGCTGATTGTCGGATTTTTCGAGTATATTTACGCTGAGGGGGGGGGGGCACTAGAGCAGCAACTTCATCGGAGCACATCCCATTGAAGTACTTGCGAAACAAGCACAAGGATGCAAAATTGTAGCGATGGGACAGAGGCTGAAGCTTAATGGATAGTGAGGGACCTATCAGATTAGAGACTATTTTTTGGACATTGTTTAAGAGAAAGACACCAGTGGCTGGTGCAGCAGCCCAGATGTTACAACAATACTCCATGCATGGGTGGATAGTGTAGGGATATAAGATACTGTCAGGTGTCAGAAGTTTTCTAGCACGGTAGAGGGAGCCCGCCTTCTTGGGAATTCGTTATTAATAAGGACTTGTTTTATTTTTGTAATCCAATAAATAGTGTTTTTTTGTAGAAGAGATTAGTTTTTCACAGTATAGTAGTTTTTAACAATTATTATTGCTAGCAAAAATATGCGACCGGAGGGAGCATATTTTTGCTAGTTGGAAGCAGAACCGATACTACACTACCTCCACACCTCTCAAAAAGGAGGAGGTAATGCCTGGGAAGATGGTATCATGATAACAGAAAAGATACTACACTACCTTCTCACTTCTCCAAAATGGAGGAGGTAATGCCTGGGAGGATGGTATAATAACAACAGAACAGATACTACACTACCTCCACACCTCTCTAAAAAGGAGGAGTTAATACCTGGGAGGATGGTATTATGGAAGCAGAACAGATACTACACTACCTCCACACCTCCCCCAAAAAGGAGGAGGTAATGCCTCGTAGGATGGTATCATGACAACAGAAAAGATAGTACACTACCTCCACACCTCTTAAAAAAGGAGGAGGTAATGCATGGGAGGATGGTATCATGACAACAGAAAAGATACTAAACTACCTCTACACCTCTCAAAAAAGGAGGAGGTAATGTATGGGAGGATGATATCATGATAAGAACAGATACTACACTACCTCCACACTTCTCCAAAAAGGAGGAGGTAATACCTGTGAGGAGTGTATAGTGACAACATAACAGATACTACACTACACCCACATCTCTCAAAAAAGAAGAAGGTAATACCTGGGAGGATGGCATCATGACAGCAGAACAGATACTACATCACGCTATGCCCCTGAATTGATCATTTAAAGATAGTACATTAGTCTGAAATAGTATATACTATACTATTTCATAATAAGTACAATAGTCTTAAATAGTATAGTTTTCGGCTTCAGACAGACAGACAGACAGATACATAATCTCTATTATTTATAGATGTAGCGATGGAGTCATTTGCTCTTGTAATTTAAGATAATACAATTTAAGCTGTTTGTTTTTATGAGTAAGAAGTGTTAGACGTATTGTTAGAGATGTCAATAAAAGAATAGAGTTTAATTATTAACGTTTAGTTCTACAGTGGATTTAGGAACAGTTTTTTTTGTTGGAAAAGGACCTGTAGTTTGTTATTTAGTTATTATTATTATAAGCTAAAATAAAAATATCTTCGACATAGCGTACGTAAATAGATTTAATTAAATATTTTGTTTTCTTGGTTTTTCATAAAGAATTCGCTAAAAGTCGCCCCGAGAACTGAACCCATTAAAACTCCATCAATTTGCGTATGAATGTTTCTTTTTAAATCATAAAAAATTGATGTTATTGTCCGGTAATTTAATTTGTAGAATTTCTAATAGTTCTTGTGTGGACATAACGCTATATTAACTAGATACCTGCTGATAAGTACTCTTAGAGTTTTTGTTAATGAATACATAGATTATAACACAAAAATGATCTTCAGAAAAATTGAAACAATAATAAAATGTGTAACAAGCATAAGAATTTCTCTTTAAATGAAGAAAATGCTGCCTAAATACATGCACAATATATATATATATATATATATATATATATATATATATATAGACGAAGAGTGATAAACAAGCAAGAATGTCCAAATTTATTTCAAACTTCGATTGTTCAATGCAAGGTATATTCTGTAATAAAATTATGTTTTTTATTCTTTCCTTAAGCCAAGGCTTTTCAAAGATCGAGATCTTATCATCAGAGGAATTATACAGATAGATAAGTTGGCAATAGAAAAGCCAAAATTCAACATTTGAAAAAATATTAAGAAAATGATGGGTGAAAAAAAGTTCGTGTAAAAGATATTAGGTTAGTCCAGGTGGTAAATGTCCGCCGATAAGGTGTCCAATGGAAGGAAGTTTCGATGAAGAAGAAAAAGTTTCGTGGGGGCATCACAGAAAGGCGTTCAAAATGAAGTAAATCCAATGGTGAACATTTAGTTCAAGTCTATCTCGTATATTGAGCTTTTACCATTTCACTATAGGTTCTTTCTACTAAAAGTTGACTTTTAGTTTCATATTTATTCTCTCTCTCTCTCTCTTTCTCTCTCTCTCTCTCTCTCTCTCTCTCTCTCTCTCTATATATATATATATATATATATATATATATATATAATTGAATGAAAATATAAAGCAAAACATTTTATCTTTAAATAATGATCTATCATGATAATTGAAAGCTCAATATAATTGATAGAGCAATAGATCTTTAAAAATGAATGCTTAAAATACAAGTTTGAAAAATTACAAATGTTATTAATTCATCAAAAGTTTAAAACAAGGAATAATTTCATGATCCTTAACCCATGGATGTTTAATGAAAAATTATTTTCATCAGAGGACAAAAACACGTAATGTATGTATTACTGGTAAAAAAATAACTTTGAAAATTCATATAGAATAAAAAACTTTTTTGTTGGCTAAAAGCATCCTAATTAGGGGGTGTTTGCTCTAATTATGATGCTTTTTATGCTTTCATCATTCATTTTCTCTCTCTCTCTCTCTCTCTCTCTCTCTCTCTCTCTCTCTATATATATATATATATATATATATATATATACATATATATATATGGAAAATTAAAAAAAGAAAAAGAAAAATATTATTTATGTTTTTGTCAACGTTTCGTCTTTATTTAAAGACATATCTCAGGAGTATTGGTCTGAAGAAATAACACAAAGTACAAATATTTGAAACAGTAGCAATAGAAGGAGACAAGCTCAAAAGGGCGCTTATGAAAAGCTAAATTATGAGCTACAAGTAGATGATAGCAGTGGGAGAAATTGAGTTAACTGTGAAAAGCGTGGGAGAATGGTAGCGGTCAGAGTTATTAAAACCATCCCGGAAGAGGAGACAATAAGTTGTACAAGCAAAAATTCGGACTCCCTATGGGAACCCCTTTAAGTGAAGATCTAGCTTGTCTATTCTTATAATTCATAGAGTCTGACCTTTTCAAATTTAGATTACCTCCAAACATTGAATACTTTAAATATATTGATGACATTTTAAATTTTCTACCCGAAGACACACAAATTAAAAATCTCGAAAACCAATTAAACACCGTCGAACCCTCCATAAAATTCATTGATGAAACAGAGAAAAATAACGCGATACCATTTTTAGATAACTTATAATAAAATCCAACAATAACTTATCATTTAAAGTGCATCACAAAATCACTTAGAAAAACGACTATATACATTTTTATTCACACCATAACAATAAAATAAAAATAGGTATGGTAATTGTTTCTTTTCTATGTTCTTTCAGTATCTGTTGTCCACAATACCTATACGAATAATTAAAATACATTACAATTTCATTGAAAACATTGCAATACCCCACATACTTCATATTAAATGCAAAGAAAACACCCTTATAAATATTTAAAAAAAACACCGGACACTTCTCTAAAAAAGGGTATCTTCTTCTACCTACCCATTCAAATAATACCATAATTTGCAACACTCTAAATAAACTAGGAATTCCGACATTACAAACTACATCGCAGACTATAAAACAAACACTAAAAGCAACAAAACATTTACCAAAAACCCACATCTAATGCAGGTATGTATATTATCCCATGCAGTAATTAACATCAGATATAGGTAGGGGAAACTCAACGGGAACTAAAGAAAAGGCCTGATCATCATAAAAGATATAAAAAATAACAATTATCCGAACAAATGTTAAACTTAGATCCAAGCTAGCTACTTTATACCACACTCCTAACATACTTTACACATAATATCTATAATAAAATGAATAAATAACAAAAAATAAATAAAAACATCTGTTTCATTTCATAAACATTTTATGCATTTCAATTTCTAACAGCTATGTTTTATTTTGAAAAAAGAACAAAACCACATTTTATTTATCTTGTAATGACTATTTTTTCAAAGCCAATCATCCCAAGGACGTCGTAAAATAATTAATATTTTTAATGACTATTTTTTCAAGACTATCATACCGAGGACGTCGTGAACTAATTAATATTTTCTTCCCCTTTTTATATTTCAGATATGTGTGCATATATATATATATATATATATATATATATATATATATATATATATATATATATATATATATATTAATACATTATTTTTCCCTCCCTATATTTTATTTCCGTCCCCCTCGCCTACACAAGTTATAACTGTCATTTCTGTTGTAATAAGTGATTATCGTGTAGATAAAAATGTTTGATAATTTTAATTTAGGGTATTAATTGCTACTTTTGCATTCTATTTCAATATAATTATTTATGGATTTTACAATGAACTCAGTAACGGTAGTGAATTTTGTTGTGATAATATTTGTTAATTGTAATTATATTATACCAAAATTAATACTAGTGAAATTACTATATAAAAGAAGTTTAATGGTGTTACTATCTTTAGTATTAATAAAAACAATTATAATAACAATAATAATAATAAAGCCAATAGTACCTACGATAGTGACAATAGTATCAATAATAATAATAATAATAATAATAATAATAATAATAATAATAATAATAGTAGTAGTAGTAGTAATAATAATGATAATCCTGTTACTTGTGAAGTCATTGGGCGAAATAAGTCTACAAGTGATGGTAAGTTCTACTACCAATAATAAAGACTAGGCACCAGTCAATAATTAAGTGTTCAAGATAGTAATCGAAGTAGATGTCAATTAAACAATTACATGTATGCTTGATAGCCATACTAGTGTCTCTTGTGAAGCATTTTATTCTCTTTCCTTGCTTTCCCCTCATTTGTTTTGCCATACTTCCAAAATTTACAAGAAATGTAAACTTTCCATCATTTCGATCTGATAATACGCTTTTCAATGGATCATTTGTCTTGACACTTCCATAAATATCTTTTACACTCACTATTTTCAGAAATTTCAAAAGTAAGTTTCTCTTGTATCATCATCTTATAATAATGGATGAGTTTTCATTGCAGTTAGTCTCATCACAAAACACTTTCAAACAGTGGGAAACGTTTTGTCTCTCAACTGGTTTTGGAAGAACCGCTACTTCTGTTAGTTGTGATAACTTAACAAATTGATTTTTTTCATGCGCAAAAAGTTGTGTCACTATTTTCCATTTTGCTATCATTTCTTTACCATCAGAATAAAACAGCAATTCTGAACAGGCCTCAGTTATCCAGTTATTTCGAATACTTTTAAATATATGTACATAATCGAAAAGCAAGTATATACCATTTTTAGTAACCCAAGGCTTATTTTTAACAGTATCAAATTTCTTGAATAAAGCTTGATTAGTCCGATTATTGTCACAAATAACTGCAATTACATTACTTTTCGAATGATTGACTAAATCAACAACATTTCTAACATTTTGAAGCAAAAATTCCGAATTTAGTTTGGCAACTGGGATCATCTTAATCAAAAACTTTGTTCCACCATGTAAACATTTGATCATAATACCCAATACAGTTTTTTGCTAATGCCTCTTCAGAATCTTTGGAAACACCAAATATGTTTCCCTCTTGATATTGAAAACTCACTTTAATATAAACTTCATCAACTAGGATGATACATTTTTTCTGTTTATCTGACAGTTTGCTAAACACATCACCAAGAAAATTCAGATCATTTACCTTCGAAACTTTTGAGGTCATATTCACTAGTGTTTTCATACTCGGTAATTTGTAATGATCTCGAAGTTTGTTATAAAGAGACCGAGATGTGGCAAAATATTCAAATGCTCGGACAAGCATTTCTGACTCGTAAACTTTTTTGCCAATTATTCGTGGTGACATAACTTCGATATGTTGTCTCAAAACCTGTTTCTCTAGTTCAATTTTCAAGTTACTAAGGTAACGAATTGCTTTCTCAATTTGAAACTAATGTTGAAACTTATTTATTGTTTTTCAACAGAGAAGAAATGTGTGTGAGTATACTTGCATGGTAACATTCAAACGTTAAGTTTTCAAAAATTTTAATTTAAAAAATCGGAATACTTTCAGTAAAAAAATGACAAGACTGGATGAACTGTTGATTGTTAGAATTGTAGCAGGTAGCTACTGGCGCAAAATCATGATGGTCAATATCAGCACACAAATTTGTAAAATTATCAATTCTATCTTTATCTAAAAAATGTGCAAACTCCTCATTTTGTACACTTCGCACAGAAGCGGAACTTTTTTTTGTTGTCCTTGGTTTTGATAAAGGACTTGGTATCACACTTGATGGCAAATTATTTAATATTGATGGAGGATCTTTGGATCGTGCTTTTCCCATAACAAACACAGTTTCATAACCAGGTGGAAAATGCCTTTCACAAACAACAGTGTCTGAGTGGTTAGGAGGGTTAGCTCTTGGTATTACCATTAACCATCTTTTGGGATACGAAACACTCGAACCTTATTTTACTCATTATAATTGCCTTAACAGGCTGTCACATAACACATTTTGAGAAATATCTAACACATTATATTAAAATAAAAAAATAAAAGCGTTTACATGTAAATAAAGTAAACTTCCTAAGAATATATAAATAATTTGTAATTCAGATTGTACGATTTATTAACAAATTCTAAAAGACAATACTTTTTTTAAACTTAAAAAAGTGATATTTCGTCAATGAACAGAGCTGTTTAGATGTAAATAAAACGTTAAAACATTTATAGTATACTTCCTAAGAATATATAAAAGATTTGAAATTCAGAATGTACGATTTATTAAATTCTAAAAAACAATACTTTTTTACAACTTAAAAAATAAGTAAAAGCGGGGTATCTTTTACAATAATCCGCAGAGTCGCCAACGGGGTCCAAAAATCGAACGAGAACGGGGTAAAAAAATAAATATGCAACAAGTGACGATGACCTACGTCGAGAATAGATATTTTCCTACTTACATATGCAATTTGTTTGTATTTTTACGTACTATAAATGGGTTTTTATTAGATGTAAAAATAATTTCTTGTTTTTTTTTGGCACGTATTTTTACTAAAACAAAATGGCCGCCTTGCTTTATCTCGTTACGATACCGTGTGACAAAAATATTGATTTCTAATAAATAGCAGTTGAAACGGCTTAAAAATACAAACAAATGTCACAGATAAGTTGGAAAATAACTTTTATCGGCTACAGTTACTTTTATTTGTTGTATATTTGTTTTTATAGCGGGTTCACTCTGCGGATTATTGTAAAAGATACCCTAAAAGCGATATTTCATCAGTGAACAGAGGCGTTTACATGTAAATAAATTAAAAAAATCAATTCTAACTTTTAACTCACGAACTTATAATCCAAATGTAAATAATGATAAAATAACAGAACCTCAGCTGAAATAAATTTCATGAGTTAAAATTTAGTTTCGGAATGAAATTTGCTTGGACCAGTGACAACAAAGTGCTACCAGCTAAAAGTTTATCTGGTGACTGACTGGCCCCCAGTTCAAGCAGTCAGGCGTGTGTCTAGCCGGCCTGTTATGGGTATGGCTATGTCCTCAGCCCATTCAAACTTGAGTCCACTCTCAACAAATATTTATAAAATACTAATTTAAAAATGTATATATATTAAACCCTACCATACCATTATACTATATGTGAAGTCTTATAACGGCCCATATCACACTGAAACCTAATTTCAAAGAATTATTTGAGCCAACCAAAAGACTTCTTCGCAACGTCGGGCACAGAGTGCTAATATATTACAAAATGTCTTTTGAAACTAACCTGAACAGACTAAAATATACGCAGAAGAAAAAAACCGATTTACACACGTATTTTCTTAAATAAAGTGACTGAAAGATAAACGTTATTTGAAAATTCTCATTCCTTAATGAATTATATATATATATATATATATATATATATATATATATATATATATATATATATATATATATATATATATATATATATATATATATATAAGGAAACTTGTTCGCTCTTAATAAAGGCCACGCAACAGCTACGCGAAACGTTGAGTTTTAGGTCTACCAATTTTCCTTTTTAATTCACACCGTCAAAATTATTTTATCCTTTTATTTGACACACACACACACACACACACACACACACACACACACACACATATATATATATATATATATATATATATATATATATATATATATATATATATATATATATATATATATATATATATATATATAAATTCAGAGCCAGAATTTTTTGATTACAGTGGAGTGATAATTCACAATAGAATAATATAACTATTGAAATACAGATATATTTAAAATATAGCCCTTTTAGGAAACGCCAAAGACCGCAGATATTAATATTAGCTCAATGAATGATTGTTATATAAACCGGAGCTTTTATAAATTCTGTTGAAATCAGTATATTGAATATTGTTCCGAGAATTTAAAACCAACTACGATTTGGCATACGATCGTTTCCAAAACTTTTTTGGAAGTATTTTATTGTTCATTACTTTTGATGATTCCAAAACGTCTTTTCGTGAGCACATTTTATGACATCACACACAGAAGTCTCTTGCAAAAAAAAAATATCAGATTTCAGTACTAAAAGCCAACACAAGTGAAATGACGTTCGAAGCAGAAAAAGGACATCTAATTGAGTAATTAATCAAAACATTTAAAACATTCAGAGCATTATCCATACAGGCTGAATTGAGGAGGAGAAATTACACAGGGGAGCAATACATAAGAAGAAAATACATCAATAAAAAACAAAGATATAAATGATGGTAGCACTAAACAATGTTAAGAACAATAAGGAATTTTTTGTAATAACAACAATGTTAGAATACAATAAAATGAAATGAAATAAAATGAAGTGAAGTTAGGTAAGTTTTATAAGAAAGTAAAATTGGGAAATAAAATAATAAAATAATAATGACTGATCGATAAAAATCAATAAAATAAGGAAAGGTAGTTTGCTTGAAGCATTGTGTGTAATACGTATATAGAGGAGTATTAGAAGGCTATCACAATGCAAGAAATGGAAATATGTCGGCGTTGAGAAGTAAGACAAAACCAAGTGATTTTAATTATATATATTTTTCAAAAACTTTTTAATATTTTTTTTTTCATATAGCAAATCTTACTTGATTAGGTAAGACTTCACCACTGATGTTATCTGTGTGACCGTGTTCCATAATATATTTCGAGGAAGACCTCTTTGTCAAATGGTAGGTGTTTCAAATTTCAAAAACGTGTGGATGGCAATATTGCATATAACGCAGCAAATGTAATAAAACTAAAACTAAAAATTTTTTTCTTATAAGTTTAATTACTTATTTATCATTAAAAAAAATTTTTTTTTTAATGAATGAATTTTTTTTTTTCAAATATATAATATTCAGAAAATGCCCAAATACATATATTTGGGGATTTTAATGCACACCACCGTGACTGGCTGGAATCCTCCACCGTTACTGACGCAGCTGGTAACTCTACGTATAATTTCTCCTTAGCTCCCTCCCTCTCACAGACTATTATTTCCCCGACCACCTCCCTGATCGTATAGACCAGTAAGCCTCACTTCTAGACCTGTTCTTGACCCCACTACCCGAGGCTTGTGTGACGAATGCCCATAGCCCGCTCGGGAACGCTGATCACATTGTGGGAATGATTGATATCACCTAAAACACGTCAAAAAGCTGATGAGCCGTTGCTTAAAACGACGAGATACTACGAGCAGGCTGATGTTGAGTCCATCAGAGATCACATCAGCGACGCCCCATGGAGTAAAATATTCTCACTCCCTGCTGATCCGTGTGCAAGTGAGTTAACCGAATGGGTCAAAGCTGGCATTGAAGCATATGTCCCCATGTGAAAATTCTTCAGCAAACCCCATTCTCCTCCATGGTTCACCCCGAAATGTGCAGCTGCTACTGCTAAGAGGCAGTAAGCATCTCGACTATTCGGCCGCCATAAGTCAACTGCGAACAGACAAAAATTTATAGAGGCAAGAAATAATTGTAAAGTAATGATAGGTCAAGCAAAGAGAAGGTATACAGAGATAACCAAACGACGCATTTAATCACAGATTTCTGTAAACTCTAAAATAGTGTGGTGAACAAGTACCTATCAACAATTCCCCCACTATCAAACCACAATGATGTCGCTTGCACGGAAACTGATAAGGCTGAACTACTTTCCCAGCGTTTCGACTTAAACTCAACTTTGGACTCTGAACCCCCCCCCCTCCCTAAATTCCCATTGCGGACCGAAGCCACACTTGAGAACCTGGTCATCACCTTATCTCAGGTCAGGGACATCATAAAAAAATGTGATACCTCTAAAGCTTTTTGGCCTGATCATATACCAGTAATAATAATAAAGAAATGCTCCGCTGAACTGTCCTCTGTCCTCTCAAAACTCTACAACAAATGCCTCGCTGAATCTTGCTTCCCTGATAGCTGGAAAATTTCCTCTGTGGTACCAGTCTTCAAGAATTCTGGTGATAGAACTGATCCTCAGAACTACCATCCAATCAGTCTACTCCCGATCTTTTCTATAATCTTTGAATCCTTAATCAACCTAGCGATAGTCTGGCACCTAGTTAATGCTAAACTTCTTTCTGACCATCAGTATGGATTTAGACAAGCACGATCTACTGCGGATATCCTAACCGTCATCTCTGAACGCATATATCATACAGTAGACAAGGGAGGTGAAGCTAGGGCGGTAGTGCTTGATATATCCAAAGCTTTTGACAAGGTCTGGCAAAAAGGGCTTCTCTTAAAAATCCACAATCCAAATATTTAATATAATTAGATCTTTTCTAACCAAAAGAAAGATCCTGGTTGTCCTCAATGACCGTTCATCTAAGCAACATGGCATAAATGCTAGTGTACCCCAGGGATCCATCTTGGGACCTTTACTGTTTCTGATTTTTATAAATGACCTCCCTGATGATATTGATAAATTAATGTAAAGAAATATCTCACTGCACAGCTCTCAACTTAGGATGCCCCCAACCTTACACCCTAATTCTCAGTAGCCACTTACGTCTACAGTTGCGACCTGCCTTGTTTAGGGTGAACTATATATATATATATATATATATATATATATATATATATATATATAATTAAGCCAGTCGTATTTTTCGAAATTAGACAGTGATAGCTTACGTCATATAAACTAAATATTTGATTTTGAATAGCCAGTCAAATACGAAAATTTTCCCTCTGTCTTCGTCAAGAACAAAAGTTGAAATTCGAACGAACTTCCTCACTTACATATTATATCCAACCGAATATTTACTTCGGTAATAGATTTTCATTGGATGATTAACATATTTTATTATCCAATTAAAATGCTGTGTTTGTTACTAATGGAAAATGAAAAAATTAAAAATAGCTTCCAGAATTGCTGAGCAAGTAATAAGTCAGAGCTTTTACTTTTTATTATATATAAGATTAGTTATTCAAAATGTCCTGACTATTCTATGCACAAAATAGTAAAACGCACATACATACGTCACGGCTGTGGATTACGAGTAGTAATAATTGTTTATCGCAATTCGAAGATCATTTTTAAAAGAATTTCACTAAGAAAAACAGGATTTTTGTTTTTAATTTAATTTTTAAAAAAAATACAATGCCCAATATGAATTGGGATAAAAAAAAAAGCGCGCCGTAATTCATCAAACTGTATCCTGGAAATGCTTGAAATTAATATTGTTACAGAAGGCAAACGAAAACAGGAAATTGTATTTCAAATGAAAATAGATACAACGCTTAATATGAATGGAAATAAAAAAATAAATCGGTCTGCCATTTGCATACAAATACAATAGCGCAAAAGAAATGAAAGATATTTAGAATCATAAACATTCATTAATGGTAATTTCTTCATGACTGTGCGAAATTCGAAAATGATTTTGATGCATTTATATTGGGGGTTCGAAAGTCACATCCATTGGTATAATATTTGGGCATAATATTTTCGGTATAATATTTGTAATCAACACACACTAGGTTCTAACCGCTCTGTAGAAAGATGCTATGGATAAGTATTGCCAAGAAATATGATTTTCTACAAAGATATTTTCTTAATAATCAATAGGTGAAGTTTAAATATTTTAAATTTATGTAAGTTTGAATTTAAAAATGTGTCCTTTCAAATCTCTTACAATTATTTCTTTATTTTATTAGTTTATTATTTCCTTTATTTTACCACATTATATACTTTGTTCATTTATTCATCATTTTCTATTTTTATTTTTAAAGTTTTATCAGTATTATTATTATTATTATTATTATTATTATTATTATTATTATTATTATTATTATTATTATTATTATTATTATTATTATTGTTATTATTATTATTATTATTATTATCATTATCATTATCATTATTATTATTATTATTATTATTATTATTATTATTATTATTATTATTATTATTATTATTATTATTATTATTATTATTAGTAATAGGAGTATTTACCTTCGCTGGAAATTGACGAAAGGGAAAGACATTATTATTTTTTAATCAATAATTTTATAAATAATAAGAGGCTGCTAGGTAGTCTAATGGTTTATTGGTTTTGGATGGAAAAATATGTTAATTATAACAGTTAAAATAAAAATGTTACGCAAGAGAAGTATACAACTCAAAAGATTTGACGTGACTGAAATCAAGAAATATTTTCGCGAGTTATTTGTTTATAATGCAAGACGAACAATTATGGAAGAAAACAATATAATTTGATATATTTAGAAGTACTCATGGGTCGTGTTTTTATTATTATTATTATTATTATTATTATTATTATTATTATTATTATTATTATTATTATTATTATTATTATTATTATTATTATTATTATTATTATTATTATTATTATTATTATTATTATTATTATTATTTTTACTCAAGTTACTCAATTTATTATTATTATTATTATTATTATTATTATTATTACTTTTACTTAAGTTCATAATTTTATTTATTTTTTATTATTTTTATCTATTATTTATTGATTACCATTTTTATCTATTATTATGATGATTATTATTTTAATTATCATTTTAGTTATAATTTGTATTATTCGTATAATTTTTTAATAATTTTTAAAATTATTTTCTTTAAACTTACTTCTACTTAGTGCAAGTTTTAAACTGTAAATTATATTAATGTTTTTTACAAAAACTTTTAAGTCAGAAATATTGTGAGATGACGTTTCTTCAAATAGTTATATGAAATGAAAATCTCTTAAATTTATTTAATAGTGAATTTATCTATTAATAAATTTGTTGACTATTGGTTCTCATATTTTTTATTTTTTCTCATGAAAAGAAAAAATAAATTTTGTTTCTCTATTGTATGCTTATTTATATGCCTCTTTGTATGTTTGATACAATTGCTTTGTGACCGGTTTTAACTGAATTGTAATTATCATGTCCTAACCCTCCCTCAACCTCTCGAATTGCTGTATAACTAATAAATAATTGCACTCTATGCTTTAACTTCAACCTTGATGGCTATTCACTGTGCCGATGATGTGTCCTGGCGTCAATAAAAAATCCATATCGTCTCAGAAACGATAGTACACAAAATTATTGTTTATGTTGAATTCTTGGACTTGGAACAGACGTAAATGAATATGTCATAAATTTATTTACCTCGTATCTATTATATATATATATATATATATATATATATATATATATATATATATATATATATATATATATATATATATATATATATTTGGGTACAGAAAATTACTGCAACATCAGTACCGTCGGTTTCAAGCTCAAAAGCTCTCTTCAGCTTATGTTGTCACCTCTGAATCTGAGCTGGAAACTGACGGTACTGATGTTGTACACAATTTACGTACCCCCCCCCCCCCAAAAAAAAAAAAATATTACGCTCTTAATTTTGATTCTCCATTAATCAAGAACTCTGCTGGGATTTTCCCACCATATAGCAAAAGAAGTTTATATATATATATATATATATATATATATATATATATATATATATATATATATATATATATATATATATATGAAAATTTGATAAACCAGTTCACAGACGCGTGAATTTATATCAATAAACGAAATGTATTATTTTTTAATATATTTTATAAATCCGAATTTTCGGTTTAACAAACCTTAATCATGGAAACAGGCAGTATATATATATTTTTCTTTGTTTTCTTCATGGTGAAAGTCAACGTCACCACCGAAGACTGAAGATCCACTCCGATGTTATTGGAGTGTTTGCATATATGTCCGGTGCAAATAGTGAATGCGCTCGTAAGCATGGGTTAGAACCATATGAGTGTTACTACAGCATTGAAAGGGTCGTTAAGAGATATATTTGAAAATTTAAGAAAACAGTTATCAGACGCTTGAATTTATATCAATAAATGAAAATTATTTTTATTATATATATATATATATATATATATATATATATATATATATATATATATATATATATATGTTCTGTTTCTTTCCTCCCCCTTCCGGATGTGTAAGAGACAGGCCAGTCGCCGGCGTTTAAAGAGAACATTTCACACACACTGAGAGTTTAACTAAAGAAGTTCCCTCTTTTCTTATTTCCTTTCATTTCTTTCTTTTCCTTCCTGGTACATGTGTACAGGAAACAAAACAGACAACAGAAACAACCATATATGATCTTGAGATGCGACCCCCTGGTGGCCGGTTTGTAAAATAATAAAATAATTGTATTAATTTTATTTCGCCATTTTCAAGAACTCTGTTCACACCTCATAGAAGGCTTGAAGAAGGAAATGGTTGCCGAAAGTTTCCTACAAACTATCCCCGAAAAACCAAAAACTGAAATTGGGATTCCCTTTACTTTGCTTATAAAATCATCCAATAAATTCGGAACGAAATTATAAGTTGCACGTTTATTTATTTTTTCTTTATTTTCAGTTTTTTTTATTCACTATTATTATACTTTTTCTCCAACTCGTGCGCTTATGATTTTCGGTTGACTGATTACACACACACACACACACACACACACACACACACACACACACACACACACACACACACACACACACACTCATATATATATATATATATATATATATATATATATATATAAATTATTTATTTTCGTGTAGCTACTCGAACATGTTCAAGTATGCTTCTTTGCGAAATTGATATTAAATCACAGTATGATATAACTCTAATTTGTAATTCTATCTAATTATTGCATATTTTGTTATAACTATTTTGAACTATTTTGAACTATTTTGAACTATTTTGAACTAGTTTGAATATTGAGCTTGAATTTGCTTTGGAATTTTATTCCCATCAGAATCGATCCGAAAATAGATAAAAACATTGTTTTTCTGTATATGTTCACACACACACACACACACACACACACACACACACACACACACACACACACACACACACACACACACACACACACACACACACACACACACATACACATACACATTTTGTGTGAAGATATGAAAAACAATTTAAGTATAGTAATCCACAGAATCGTGTTTCGCCCTTTCAAAACTCATCACTGTGGCTAGACAGCTGGCGCGCTAACCCCGAAATTCGAACATCGGGTATTAGTCACTACATACAATGACAGCCTGACGCTCTACTCCCGGATCTACATTGCCTGCTGATATTACAAGATTATCGAAACATAAGCAATTATAGTTTTATTGCAATTTTCTATTAATTAATACATTACTGATCAACCTAAAAATACATATTTTACAGAAAAAGTATTTATTAAGAAATCACACAAAAAACAACGCTTACAAATGCGGAACAATAGTTCAAGTAACAGGACTCCAGGGGAACGCCGTGTAGTTTCAGCTAGTATATATATATAAATATAAATATATATATATAAATATATATATATATATATATATATATATATATATATATATATATATATATATATATATATATATATATATATATATATATATATATAAACATGCGTCTTTCAGGTACGAAATGCGAAAGATCGTTGCACCGAACTAACCTACCTTAACCTTTTACGCATACACCGTGTACCGATGATTATATAGAAAGAGAGAAAAGGGAAGCTTACAATTTGCAAAACTACTAAAGTTCGATCCGCCCATCCTCCTCTTTCTTCTTCTTCTTCTTCTTCTTCTTCTTCTTCTTCTTCTTCTTCTTCTTCTTCTTCTTCTTCTTCTTCTTCTTCTTCGTATTCTGTATTCATTTTCTTTCGTTCTTTTTCTATTTCTTCTACTTCTCTTTTCATTCTTCTTTTATTCTTTTCATCTTCCTTTGTTTTCTGCATTCTTCTTCACTCTTCTCCTTTGTATTCTTCTTCTTCTTCTTCTTCTTCTTCTTCTTCTTCTTCTTCTTCTTCTCCACACTAGGAGTTCCCGTACAAGCTTCTCTTCCCACCACAACTCCGACCACTACCACTACATCACTACTACTACTACTACTACTACTACTACTACTACTACTGTCCGCCCGACCACCCGACCACCCGACCGCCCGTAAGCTAACGCCACTAGTGCCCGTTGTTCATACCGTTGGTCTGACTGGACTTGATCACATTTCGGCCTTAGCTGGTCACTTGACGACGTTTCGCTCGCGGTATCGAGGACCGTAGCGTTCCTTCCGCATAAGAATCGCGCGAAAATCCTCTCGCTCTCGCCCAGATGCACATTCCCCGAGTGAGGCACTTTTCAATTTACGTATCTCTCCGCGTGGGAAACCCCGTTCCACCCTCCCCTTACAACCTCGTCATCATTTCTCTTCTTGTAAATAGCCGACACTGGGTCGTGTCGCTCGCAGTTAGGCGCAAGGAACGTTTCATCTCTCTGGGCTAGTTGGCGTATATAATTAGTGCCCGTCACCCCCCCCCCCCTCCCTCCACCCCCCGTGGGGTGAGGTAGAAGAGGAGAAAAGAGGTGGATAAGAAGAATGTTAGAATCGGGTTGGGTTAGGGTTAGAGAAATGGAAGGATGATTATATAAAGTGAACCTACCTCATAAAGGGAGTGTGTAAAGCGTGGAGTAAGAAACCGATTGAATACACGACTCAATAAAGAGAAAAGTGAGATTGAATTTTACAAGGTCTCTCATACTCCAAAACTTACACATCCTTAGGTTTAGTATTATGACATAAGTTCCATACATTGTGCCCATGTGAAGCATTCAGGGCTCGTGTCCCCTCCTAATCTATGGTTCTATTTACTTGCCTCCCCACGAGGGCAAAGTTGGAGGCAAGATCGTTTTTTTAATGTGGGGGAAATCCAGCTCCCCAAGACGGGGCACTTTGAATTAGAACAAAAATAAAAATTGCCTCACTCTAGAAGGGCTTATCCTTCATTGACCGAGGATAGAATAGTCAAAGTGTAGTATCAGAAATGTTCCTAGCCAAATTCCAATATTTATGTTTCCTCCTAATCTATGAGAATAAACAAAAGTGTTATTTTATTCCTATTCCAGTAGCTTCTTTCCAAGAACCGCACGCCTGTGGAACTCTCTTCCTGCTGACTGTTTTCATCCTACCTATAACCTTAGTCTTTTCAAGACTAAGGCATCCCTTGTCTTTGCGATAATCATATTTGTTCTTATTGGCTCATTACATCAAGTGGCTTCATGCCTTGTCTGAGTGTATTTCCATACAAAAATGACCGAGAATAATACAATTTTAGTGAACGTTTCAGCATTTATTAAATAGATTTATATATTATTTTATAAGGAATGTGCGTTTTTAAATTTTAAATCATAACGATTTTTAAAAAGAGTGCAAGTTTGATAGAATTCAAATTTTTGGTTAGTTAACGCTCATGCGCCATAAAGTTTTTTTTTTTTTTAGTATTTTGGTTTTGTTTAAAGTGACACTATATACATTTTTTTTTTGTTGAAAATTAGTTTTACTTTCCTGTTTTCGTCCTTTGGTTCTCACATTCTATGAGCGATGTTTCTGACAAAGGAGAAATAATTGCTGTTTAATTGGTCAACTGTTTGTTTGCGTAGGTGGTATATGGAAGTTTTCAATCCTCTCATAGTATTTATCATCATTTAACTGTCAATCTGCCCATCTCATTAACCTTTGTCTTAAAATATTCTTAGTCCTCACATTCCATGAGCGATGTTTCTGACAAAGGGGGAAGAACTGCTGTTTTCTGGGTTGGCTGTTGTTTCGAGTGGGTGGCGTGTGGAGATTTTCAATCCTCTCATAGTATTCATCACCATTCACCTGTCAATGAATCCATCTCATTAACAATTATCCTCAAGCTGTGTAGAGGACCTTGATGAATGTCGATTCATTAGTAAAAAAATTCTTTTAAGGTAAGGGAACAAAACTAAAACAATGTAGGCCTCCAGAGCACTGCATCAGCCTAGATGTGGCAACAGTACTCCATGCACGAGCGAATGGTGGCTTTGTAAAAATATAGGATACTGGCAGGTGAGATAAGTTTTAAGAATCAATATTATGTTTTGTACGTTGCTTATGGTGTAAATCTCACCTAAGAGATGTGTTTATGCTCCGTCATAGACCACTTCCCAAATGTTAAAGCACAACCCCTCCCCAATACTTAAAAGCAATAAAAACAATTTACTTATAGCTGTAATGTAGACTATTAAAAAAAATATATAACATGCGCGCCTGAAATTATGGGCTTATAAAGGTTTACATTTTATGATGTTAATGCCCCATTAAAAAGTCTTAAATTCATTAAAATTTGCCCAACTTTTGTGAATCTATTTAATGCTATGGCTCAATAAGTTCCGGGCTTGACACAGATATGGCACCAGTAATAAATGATCCATATTATTTTTATGAAGCACTAACCTTCAAATAGCCCGTGTCAAAATTTGAGCCCAATCACGGTATCAGTTTACAAATGACAGCGAGGCTACTGTTGCAAATTTTCAAAAACAATGGAAAAATTTGAATTTAGCGTGTTAATAAAGCAATGCTTTCTGATGGGAAAAATACTGTTCAAGCAAAGGAATGGATTGATAAGTGTTATTCATACTTTTCTCCCCATAAACAATTATTAACAGGTTGTATGCTTAGTTTAAACGGTCGTACAGACACAAATGATGCTGCAAGCTCAGGTACCCAAATTCGGCAGTTGTCCCAGAGAACATAAAAAAGTCGTTTGGCTAATCGTAAATTTAAGTTGCATGAGATAAAAGATAAATTTAAGATATCAGAAGGCAGTGTATTCACTATTTTACGTAAACATTTCCCAATGAGAAAGCTGTGTTAAAAGTGAGTGCCGAGTTTGCTCAGAGTCGATCCAAAACAACAACAACGCATGCTGATTCAGAACGTTGTTTGCAACTGTTTCAACTTAACAAAAGAGTTTTACGTCAATATATGACAATTGAGGAAACATGGATCCACCACCTCGCTCACGGGTCAAATTGACAGTCAGCTGAATGGACAGCTGCACGTGAAAGCCGTCCAAAGCGACAGAAAGACGCAAACATAAGCAGGCAAGGTTTTTGCTTCCGTATTTTGGGATTTGACAAGTATGCAGTAAATCGATTACCTTGAGACAGAATCATCAATAGCATTATTGGTGCATTTGATGGATGAAATCGCAAAAAAAACAAATGACGCATCGTGTCACAAATCGATTGAAACGATTGCAAAACTACATGAATTGCACTTTGAATTACTTACACACCCACCTATTCTTTAGATCTGACCTCCATTGATTATTGGCTGCTTGCAGACCTCAAAAGAATGCTCCAGGTAAAGACATTTGGCTCCAATGAAGAAGTGATATCGAAAACTGAGACGTATTTTGAGGTCAAAGACAAATCATTCTATAAAAAAGCATGAAATTGTTAGAAAACGTTGGAATCAGTGTATCACTATAGTAGAAGACTATGTTGATGAATGAAGTCGGATTTGCCTAGGAGTTGTTGTTTTATTAGTTAGTCCCGGAACTTATTGCGTGATGTGTTAATTATCTATCTCCACCCTATTCTTCAGATCTGGCCTCCATTGATTATTAGCTGTTTGCAGACCTCAAAAGAATGCTCCAGGTAAAGAGATTTGGTTCCAATGAAGAAGTGATATCGGAAACTGAGACGTATTTTGAGGCCAAAGACAAATTATTCTACAAAAACAAAGGCATCGAATTGTTAGCGAAACGTTGGAATAAGTGTATCACTATAGTAGAAGAAAACTACGTCGATGAATACAGTCGAATTTTGCCTAAAAGTTTTGTCATATTAGTTAGGCCCGGGACTTATTGAGTGATGTGTTTATGTAGCTATTGTTCAAATCTTATTACAATAAAATTCGACACGATAATTTTATATAGAGATATGAAGTTAAGAGAGTTCATCATTCAAACTCCTTGGCCTAACTTTCACAGATAACATGAATTGGAATAAATACATTGAAGACATTGCCATGACTGCTGCAAAGAAGGTGGGCGCCCTCTACCGTGCTAGTACACTTCTCACACCTGACATTATCCTATATCTCTACAAAGCCGCCATCCGCCCATGCATGGAATATTGTTGCCACATATGGGCTGGTGCATCATCCGCTAGTCTCTCCCTCTTAGACAAGGTCCAAAAAAGAGTCGCCAACTTAATAAGTCCCTCACTATCCACCAAGCTCCAACCCCTGTCCCATCGCCGCAATGTTGCTTCCTTGTGCTTGTTTTACAAGTACTTCAATGGATTGTGCTCTGATGAGCTTGCTGCTCTGGTGCCTCACCGACGTAAATTCACTAGACCAACCCGACAATCTGCCAAATCCCATCCATACACTGTAAAGGTTCGCAGATGCCGAAAAGCTTTCTACTTCAAAAGCTTCTTTCCTCGTGCTGCTGGACTCTGGAACTCCCTCCCTGCTCCCTGTTTTCCTGACGGTACTGACATGCAGAAATGTAAAACTAATGTAAAAAGACATATCACTGTACAGCTCCCAATTTAGGTTGACCCCCCCCCCCCCAAAAAAAAAAATTGTAAGCATTCTTGAAGTGAGTGTAAACTTTTGACAAATCTATTTTTGTAGTTATGTAAATTATTGGGTTTCACGTGTACGACGAAACTTGCATCAACTCACTGATTTAATTGTTTGTTGAATGTGATTTAATGGTTTAAGTAAAAATGAATTGTTTTTGATTAATTTCGAAACAAATGTTAAACAGAAACTATTGTGAAAAACATGAAAAAATAAGAACCGATATAATTGATGAAAAAAGCAAAATAAGCATGAACGTAAAAGCACTTCAGGTAACTCCGAGTGTTTAATGATGAAAATTGATAAAAACAAAAAAAAAACAAAAAAAACAACGCGGAGTAGAAACAAATAATACCTATTCCATCCGACAATTACCGGCGAAAAAGACGTTAAATAAAGCGCGGTCTCTCTCTCTATATATATATCTTTATCAGCCAGGTTTTTTTACCCCACCTAATAAACCGGTATCGTCCGGGTCTTTGGGTCTGGATTTACGGCGGTCTATTGGGGGTTGTCCGTCCTGTGCAGTTCTAGGAGGTGCACCCTCCCAGGCGTTGCCTCCCCTCTTTGGGGAGGAGTAAGTTTACTGCTTACTGTCTGAGGCGACCCTACCGGGGAATGCCGACGGGGCTGCCCAGGCAATTTTTAAATGGCCAGAGTGCTCACCTCTCGAGCGCTGGCTTATCTAATCCCACTTTCCCGACCTTGTGTCACATCTTACCTTGTGGGAGGTAGATAAATAAATATATATCTTTAGTTCTTGCTCCTTCTCTCTCC
>OY744550.1:30585256-30607756 GCA_963556195.1 Sepiola atlantica
AGAAATAAAGTAAATAAGTTTTGTACGAACTTATTTTTCTTTCCACTGAGAGGTTACGAAGTTATATCACAGCAAGAAAAAAGTACGAACCGTGTCGATTATAAAAATAAATAAATAATTATATATATATATATATATATATATATAATTTAAATACTGTATGTTACATATTTCAGAAATGTACCGCGGTTTCATGCAAAAGGGTAATTTAGACATCTTTAGTAAATCTCTGTGCCCAGTGGAATCGTCGGCATGCTGAAACGATTGTTGTCACGGCCCGATGGGGAATGGCGTCAACAATGACAGAAAACGGTGTATCTCTGAGGGGGTCCCCGAAAAATCGTGTGTGGGATAGTGATTAATTAAGATTTAAGTGTGTTCGATGTTAGTTCGTGTTTGAAAGGCCTTTATGTAATTCCCTAGAAAGTTTTATTTATTTATTTATTTATCTGATCGATTATGGATTTGTAATATTATTGTTTTACCTAGTCTGAAAAAATACGAAAGGGGCGGCTTTGAAGTTTGCCGTTTGGATTTGTGAAATTAGGGTGCTTTTTTGTTGTCGTTTTGGTGTTTAAATTTATGTATCGGATTAATTGTTCGATATAGTGCTGAAAAGGATGATGCAATAATATTTCCCTGAATTTAAAGTGTTTTATTTTTGTTTATTCAATTGGTATTTTCGTATATATATATATATATATATATATATATATATATATATATATATATATATATATATATATATATATATATATATATATATATATGATGGACTCTCCCGTCGATTACGACGTATGAGGATCCAACAGCATATATATATATATATATATATATATATATATATATATATATATATATATATAGAGAGAGAGAGAGAGAGAGAGAGAGAGAGAGAGAGAGAGAGAGAAGAGAGAGAGAAAGTTGTTATTTCAAGTAACGGAATAAAAAAAATGAAGGATTGTAAAAAACTTATTCCTAGAGCTTTTCAGGCATCACCAAAATGAACAGGTATGATTACAGGAAGAAGAAGCATCCTACCGAAATAGAATTTAAGCAGAAATTTTGGAATTATAGAAAGAACAGCTCTCAGAACACGATTTGGAACACCATCGAAACTTTCAACTACGATTTGGACAATGAGTTTACTTTTGCCTCGTACTTCAAGCATTATAAAGACATATTCAAACTGTAAAAACTTGACTGATTTAAAAAAAAGTTCGGTTACTGTAAAGGTAATTTGACACAGTGGAACATACGAAATTTTTTAATAGCCAAACGAGCTAGAATTTAATGAAGCCATACAATTGTTGAGAAAATTATTAAGTTGAAAAACGTCTCCTTTCCACAAAACACGACTTTTGTAGTAAATGAACACTGTTATGACTTCAGGTTATCGAAATTAAGTGCTAATAACTTCAAATTTCGAACACAGATTCCGAAAGTAGAAGGGCAGTCCTTAACAAACTGGAAAATGAGTCAGATTTAACACTCAAGAAAATAGCTGAGGACTGCCAAAGGTTAATTATTGTGAGTATAGATTCATAGAATATCGAACTGTTTTGAGTGCCCCACATCATATAAATCTGCAACGAGAAAAAAATGAGTTCACCAATAAAATTTTATCGTAAAAAAAGAAGTAGTTTCCCCCCTAAACTGTGTTTCAGTTGCGGACAGATGCATTGGTGCAGATATTACCCCTATAAAACTAAGAAATGCTTTAAATGCGATCGTGTAAGGCATAAAAGTACGCATTGCAGAACAGAAAGTAAAAGAAGAAAGAGTTTTATCAGAATCGCCAAATGTGACGAAATTGAAAATGTTAGGAAGTTTGCCCAAGTCAAAATATTAAATAGAAACATAAAAATAGTTAGATTCAGGGTTCGATTTATCTATTATAAATCTGCAAACATGGGAGAAAATCGTCAAAACAACATTACTATGGACTAATAAAACTGCAAATAGCGTAACAGGAGAGTAAATCAAATTCAAAGGCGAAGTAATAACGACAGTCACTCTTCAAGGAAAAATAATGCTAAAACTAAAAGTAGTTGTGATGAATAATTCAAGTAAATCTAGCACTGATTGGATGGAGAAATTCCAACTGTGGTATTTACCGACAAATTATTTTTGCCAGAATGCAAAACTAAAGATGCAGCGGCAAAATTTTAAAAAGAATTGAAAAATAATTTTGCACAAGTTTTTTCCTGGTGGACTTGATAGATGGAATAAAATAATTGCAAAAGTTGAGGTGAAACCGAATATACAATTAATTTTAAAAATAAGCAAAATGTTTCGTTCGCGTCAGAAGAAAAATCAACTTAGGAGTGGATATGCTCGAGAAAATGGGAATTCTTTCAAGAGTTGAGTATAGCGAATGGGCTTCGCCGACAGTATGTGCAAAGAAAAAGAATAAAGAAATTCGTGCATGCGCAGACATTTCAACGAGTTTGAACGAGGCATTAAAGGATTAACATTATCTGTTTCCTAGTTTGGAAGAAATATTCGCGAAGCTAAATGCAGGAAAGTTGTTTTCGAAAGTGGATTTAGACGACTCATGTTTGCATATCCCGCTGGGCGAAGTATGCTCGAAGTTATTGTGTATAACTACACATAAAGGGTTATACAGATTTGAGAGACTACCGTTTGGAGTAAAGGTGGTGCCAGCTATATTTCAGCAGGTAATGGACACATTACTGAGCGGTCTAGAGTTTTCGACAGCCTAATTAGTAGAATAAACCAATCCTTTTGCCTAGCTATCAGGTCCATTAAGGGTTGCCTGGGTCTCATCAATGAAAAGAACCATAATCATATCCATCTTCATATATTTCCTTGCCCATTCCATTATCAAATTTGTGTGTCTTGGTGTAAGTGGAACTTTCACAGAAGCAATTGTTTGAAGAATTGCATTTGTTGTTGATTTTGGTAAGTCAGGACACCCAGCTTCTGTTAAGATTGATTTGCTTGATTGTCCAGGTTTTTTTACGGAGTTGACGACCAATATTACTCAAATTCCTGTTAGTGACAGTCTTGGATATTCCAGCATCTGTTCGTTTCCTGATTGGGGAAGAGTCATTCAAAAATCTTTTTACAGTATCCACATGGCGACATATTTTTCGGGCACTTACACCAGGGAAAGGCCCTTTAGCCGTTTCTTTTATTATAATTTATTTCTCTATCCCAGTCAGATTTTGAACGTCCCATCATTGCTAAGAAGTTTTTAAAAAGCTATTATCTCTGGGCACCTTTAAATGAGGAAAAAAACGTTAATAACTGTACAAACTATTCACAACAATATGTAAATCAATCAAATAATGTTATCATAATGTGCTAGAATTTCCATAAAACAATTGCTTAAATTGGCTAACAGAATGATGAATAAATTTAATTTTTATTAGAAAGCTATTATCGCTGTTCGCAGTGTATATATACCAGTTTTACCTTACGGTTATTGCCCAGACATATCTTAATTTCTAATTTTTTTAAATTTTAAATATGCTTGATATAATTTCCGTTTATTTAACAATTGCAATTTATTAAGAAAAACGGATTTTACTGACCATATTAAAAATAAACATATGTAAGTTCATCTTTAATTTACGAAAGATGAAGATTAAAATTAATGAATTTGTGTATCAGTTAATTAGTTATCATTTTAATAGTGGACTAATTAATTAGTTATCATTTTAATAGTGGACTAATTAATTAGTTATCATTTTAATAGTGGACTAATTAATTAGTTATCATTTTAATAGTGGACTAATTAATTAGTTATCATTTTAATAGTGGACTAATTAATTAGTTATCATTTTAATAGTGGACTAATTAATTAGTTATCATTTTAATAGTGGACTAATTAATTAGTTATCATTTTAATAGTGGACTAATTAATTAGTTATCATTTTAATAGTGGACTAATTAATTAGTTATCATTTTAATAGTGGACTAATTAATTAGTTATCATTTTGATAGTGGACTAATTAATTAGTTATCATTTTAATAGTGGACTAATTAATTAGTTATCATTTTAATAGTGGACTAATTAATTAGTTATCATTTTAATAGTGGACTAATTAATTAGTTATCATTTTAATAGTGGACTAATTAATTAGTTATCATTTTAATAGTGGACTAATTAATTAGTTATCATTTTAATAGTGGACTAATTAATTAGTTATCATTTTAATAGTGGACTAATTAATTAGTTATCATTTTAATAGTGGACTAATTAATTAGTTATCATTTTGATAGTGGACTAATTAATAAGTTATCATTTTGATAGTGGACTAATTAATTAGTTATCATTTTAATAGTGGACTAATTAATTAGTTATCATTTTAATAGTGGACTAATTAATTAGTTATCATTTTAATAGTGGACTAATTAATTAGTTATCATTTTAATAGTGGACTAATTAATTAGTTATCATTTTAATAGTGGACTAATTAATTAGTTATCATTTTAATAGTGGACTAATTAATTAGTTATCATTTTAATAGTGGACTAATTAATTAGTTATCATTTTAATAGTGGACTAATTAATTAGTTATCATTTTAATAGTGGACTAATTAATTAGTTATCATTTTAATAGTGGACTAATTAATTAGTTATCATTTTAATAGTGGACTAATTAATTAGTTATCATTTTAATAGTGGACTGATATAAAAGCGGTACAATTAGGCATTCTTCCCTGCTAGCCAAAACAAAAATATATTTGAATTACAATATAGAAATTTAGAAAGCCAAATAACGATGATTTTTTTTATCTAAAATAAATTATTTATTTACCTCAAAGACATGAACAAGTCCTTAAGTTTAGACATTTTCGTTTTACTTGTTAATCATCTTTCCTGTCGGAGATATAAAAAGCTCTCGTGAGTAGTAGTCCGTTGAAATGTTAATAAATGCCCGTGTGCAAAAAATGAAATTAATTACTTCCCGGCAACATTGAGTATTGATTTACTCCTCTCCAGGAGTTAGGCACAAGGCCAGTTTTTATCTTACTCCGACAAGTAAGATGTGACCCAAGGTCGGGTCGGGAAAGTGGGGTTTCAAAATTGCCTGGGTAGCCCCGTCGGCATTCCCCGGTAGGGACGCCTCAGGCAGTAAGCAAAAGAGGGGAGGCGAAGCCTGGGAGGGTGGACCTCCTAGAACTGCACAGGACAGACCCATAGACCGGCGTAAATCAAGCCCCGAAGGCCAAGACAATACCAGTCAATGGGGTGCAGTATCCATCGGAACAGATACTACACTTTGATCTTAGCCAAAAGGCCAAGAAACGTTGAGTAGGTACAGCTAGTATATATATATATATATAAAATATAGTCATTTACAGATATGTGTTTCGCCTTTTCAAGACGTATTAGTGTGGCTAAACGAAGCAAACGCATCAACCCCGAAATTCGAGCCCGGCGATTAGTCAATAGCTAGCATGAGAGCACGATGTCTTACCAGATGAGCTAACTTGCCTGCGAATTTTTGCATATATTTGTTTAGTTTTTTTCGATATTGATAACCTTAGAGGATTTAATTCATTTTTACGAAATAATCTTGCTTTAGACTTAAGTGGAAAACATCATTTCCTCCACCAGGTACATTCCATTGTTAGGTCCCGACGGCCTTGACATTATCAAAAAGAATTTATTCTACTCAACGCTGTTTTCCAGCCACCATGCTGAGAGCGGTTTACACGACTCGAACCTTTTTCTCTTCTTTCTGTACGGATGTTTTGCCAGCCATTCAAAAGAACTCTGTTGTTTATTAATTCCTATGTTAGTGTGGAGCTGACTACGTTGGTAAGACATCCCAAAGTTTAGAAATGAGAATATTCCAACACATCCTACGTGATATTCGTTTACACAAGGTTTTGAGATCATCCAGGAACTTTCAAGCACATGAATCTGCCATCGGTAATCACTTGGTTGGTACAAATAGTTGTTCTGACAAGTATTCCGATCGGTGGTTTTCTGTTTTACACAGTTCCAGGTCGAACTATCATCTCAATACTATTAAAGCGTTAGTTATTAACAATTCTCGTCCTAGCCTGTGTAGACTACGGATTTTGAAACATCAGTTGGAGATCTTCCATGATTCAAATCCCCATAATGTTGAGAGATTTACTCCCTTTTTTCTCAATTGATTTCTCCAACTGAAACATTTTTCCCCATCACTTCTTATCCGATGTTCTTAGTTTTTAATTTATAATTCTGACGTTTCCTCTCGTAGGGTCAGACGATAGGGCCTTAAGGAAGATTTTAGCAATTTTCTTTTTTTCCACACACCCGTTTCCTTGATTAAAACTGTTTCCGTTAAATTCTATCTTACCATTTTGTTGTGCTCAAAATCTACTTACACGCACACGCACGCACACACACACACACACACACACACACACACACACACACACACACACACATATATATATGTATATATCTATGTTATAATTATATATTTTATTAAAATCTGTCGCTACTTTTGACACACATATAAATTTAAATAAATTAGTTAATACACTTATAAATTTAACCAATTTTGGATAAAATATGTCGTTTAATATAGTCTCTTTATGCCTAAAAGAGTTAATTCCCTTGCATTACTAAGTAATTCTTTAATTTACTTAGTCATTTTTCCTTTTTCGGAACTCTTTTATGTTTTCTTAATGCATCGGTAATAGACGCATTTAATAACCGAGTTTTGAATCTCTGATTTGTTAAATCGAGTTATTATGTACATACACCCTGCTTATTTTTTCACTGTTTAGATTTTTTCGTAACCATTGTTAAATTTTCCTTTCGGAGTCATGGACGAATGAACTTTTGATTCTACTTATTTTTCGATCTGGTGAACTTTCCATGTTTGCATTTCGTCTCTAAAGATACGTGCCTTTTCTTTATAGTAAACTACCTCAACTGTTTGTTTACTATGTGGAATTTTTAAAACAATTGTAAACCATGTTACTTGGTTTGAGTATAAATTATTATAAAATGATAGAATAATAATTTTTGAAATATATATATATATATATATATATATATATATATATATATAGTACACGTATTGTATTAGTTTCTGTAGATGTAAATCCATTGAAACTCCAGTGTTTATAAAAAGTGCGCAATAACAAGTAGAGCTGTTCTTTAGTATAATTTTTTTATTTATACAAACATTATTGGTTACATATGTGCATACATGTTTCGGTTGTACTCTTCACAGAGAGTCCACATCTTCAGACCAAGGAAGACAAGGAAGTGAGATGAATTTGGAAAACTTTCCTATTAAGTGAATCTTTTTGGGGGATGTGATATGTTTATAATTTTCACAGGTCCAGCTCAGTATCGGAATACATTCTTTACTTGTTAACTCTTTCAATTAGTGTCTATCTTTTGTGTATCATTTTTATTACCTACCGTTACTTCTATTTATTTATTTTTTCTTTTTTATTACCCACTTAGCTTGGATTCCTTTCTTCTCCATTTAACACCTATAGGGTTTTAATCTACGTACATACATTTTTAAGCATAAATAACTGATCTTCATATAAAATACACACGTGACACAAATCTATAGATACACAAGTACACACATAACCATACATATATATATATATATATATACATATATAAAATAAAACAAACACATATATACGCATATATCCATACACGGATACACACACACAGACACACACACACACACACACATATATATATATATATATATATATATATATATATATATATATATATATATATATATATAAACTTACATACACACATGCACACACATACATAAAAAACGCATGCATACATATAGATCCCAAAATCCACATCCATTCACACATATACATACATACATACATACATACATGCATACATACATACATACATTCATACATACATACACACACGTACAGCCCATGGATACATTTCCTTTTCCACTGATTTGTTCAGCATAATATATTACAATATATATACATATATGTGCTTCTTTTGTCATCATTATAACGGTTTTTGAATTAACTCGTTCTAAACACGTGTGCAGACTTACACTAATGTATATGAATCGCCATAGACTGTACCTCCATCCATACCTACTCACATATATACATACATGTGTAAATGTTTGTACTACTAATATTTTACTTATACACTCACATACTGGTATATCATATACATATGTCTATATAAAAACACCTACCCACGTATATGGAAATGTTAATACATCACATACATAACTACACACAGCGACATATAAATATGCCCATTAACCTACACATACGTACACACGAAATAAAAATTAAAATTAAAATATAAAAATACACAACTTTTACACCTGTATAAACATACCTATACATATAAGATATTAGTTCAAGTATCCATATACATACGTACGCATACACCCGGACCCATTTGAGCCTTATTTGCCTATATTTATTCACCATAACACACATACACGCATGTATACATATATACATATACACACACATACACGCACATACCGATACATACACACATATACATACATATATACATACATACATACATACATACACACGCATACATACATATACATACATATACACCACTACATATGTATATATATACATACCGTTATATGTAAATAGTTAATATACATACACATATGTATATACATATACACCATCACAGATACACGCTCATACACATACACACATATACATAAACATACATAAAATCATTATATATACACGCAGACCCATGCACACACATATGTATACAGACACTTGTATGCATGCATACACACATATACATATGTACACAAACATCGATATTTCTATAATTAAATCTAAAGTGCTTATATCATTCATTATTGCTCCTGTCTATCTCAGTTCAATTTGCTTACATTTATACCTGTTCTAGTATTAATACAATACACTTACAAGATAAGTACCATAAAGGCAAGCAAACTAATTAAATATAGCGTATGTAATTACAATAGTTAATTCTATATATAAACAAGTGATAACTGTGAGGAAGTACCAAAAACATATCATCATAGGGTGAGGTGTAGTGATTTTGGATAATGTAGATTACTTAAGTTCTAAAATATAAAGACATCAGAATTTAATACATATATATATATATATATATATATATATATATATATAAAACATATATATATATATAAACAGATATAAAAGCAGATCGGATTCTAACTCTGCCTGATGAGATCTCAGTTTATAATAACTGTTGATCGATAACATCGACATGCCAGTTTCGCAGATTTTGTACATGTCTGTGTAAATAAAAATAATCATATATATATATATATATATATATATATATATATATATATATATATATATATATAAAATGAAATAAAAATGAAATAAAATAATAAAAAAAATAAAAAAATAAAAAGATAATAAAATAATTTAAAAAATAATGAAATAATAAAATATAAAAGAATCAAAATAATGAAGAATAAAAAATTAAGTAGGCCTTATACTAACAATGAAATAAAAGTCAATAAAGTCAAAATAATAGTTAAATTCTAGTGTGACGTAATAGTAGTTATTCGTAATTTAAGTCTGCTTAGTGTGTGTTCCTTGAAATGTTTGGAGTTTAAACTCGTTCCTTGTCTGACGTTGAGTAATTTTTCCCTGTCTTTAAATTTTACAAGTTCAAATTTCTTACCTAGGCATAAGAATATATATATAATATATATATACATATATATATATATATATATATATATATATATACATATATATACATATATATATATATATATATATATATATATATATACATATATATACATATATATATATATATATATATATATATATATATATATATATATATAAACACTATACCACATATGTTATATATATATACATATATATATATATATATATATATATATATATATATATATATATATATATATATATATATATATATATATATATATATAACACTACACCACATATGTTCTGTCCTGTATCACTGATGTAGAAATCCTTTTAGATTGAAGTAATTTTTATTTTGTTCCCAATCCAGAGTTCCCGATTTAGGGAACTGGATTTTTCTCACAATTAGCACCAACCTTGTATGTAACTCCGTCCTCTTGGGGAGGCAAATAAATACGGAGAGACAGTTATAGGGAGAGGCTGTGATTAGATAATTGGTGGCTGTCAATACATTCGAATCTCAAAGCAACAAGGAATTGTATTTTGTTCATAAAAGAGTGTGGTGCGTGGACACAGAACTAAATGAAATGAACTAAAGAAATTATCCAGTGGTAAAGATTTCAATAACATAAAAGACATTTCACTTGACGACAAAAATTAAAAGTAGCAAAAACTTCTTTCCCGCCTGGAGATAGACGCAACTTTGACAGAAGGAGACTTGATATCGCAAGGGTCGAAGCTCAGATCAGAAGCACTTATGTTTTTCAGAACATTAACATTCAAAATTAGAGAATCTTTAATGCTGTCTTATATATAGAGAAGAAAGAAAAGAGATATAGGTAGAAACTGAGATGGGGAGGAGGAAAATGATGAGGAAGACAGAGAGATAAAGGCAGATGAAAATATATGCGATAGAGAGAGAGGAGAAGAGGAAGAGAAAAAGAAGTGCAAGAAAGGGGCGGAAACTGAGAAGGGGGAATGATGAAGAAGAGAGAGAGAGAGGGGGGGGGAGAGAGATAAAGATAGAGACAGAAAGTATGTTATATAGGGAGAAGAAAAGAGGATGAGAGAGAAGTGCAGGAAATTAAGAGGAGGAGATTGATGAAGAAGAAAGAGAGGATAGAGGGAAAGAGGAGAAGATGGGAGATGTGTGAGAGAGAGAAGGGGAGACGAGAGTGAGGGGAAGACTTAGACAGAAAGTATTATAGAAAAAGAGAGGAGAAAAGAAAGGGATAGAGAGGATGAGGCAGACAGCAATATACAGAGTAGAGAGAGTATGAGGAGGAGGAGAAACAGAAAGGGAAAAAGAGAGACAGAGAATATGAGAGAGTGAGAAATTCAGCATTGCCGATTCTTATTTTCCGTAAGATGTATTTATATGAGAAATAAAAACAAGAACGTATATTTTTAAGATGGGCCCATTTAATCTGCGCGTTTAGTAATGAAAGTCCTATTTCAAACGTGACAGACCAACGAAAATCCTATTTCAAACGTGACAAACCAACGAAAGTCCTATTTCAAATGTGACAGACCAACGAAAATCCTATCTCTAACGTGACAGACCAACGAAAATACTATTTCTAACGTGACAGACCAACGAAAATCCTATTTCAAACGTGACAAACCAACGAAAGTCCTATTTCAAACGTGACAGACCAACGAAAATCCTATCTCTAACGTGACAGACCAACGAAAATACTATTTCTAACGTGACAGACCAACGAAAATCTTATTTCAAACGTGACAAACCCACGAAAGTCCTATTTAAAACGTGACAGACCAACGAAAATCCTATCTCTAACGTGACAGACCAACGAAAATACTATTTCTAATGTGACAGACCAACGAAAATCCTATTTCAAACGTGACAAACCAACGAAAGTCCTATTTCAAACGTGACAGACCAACGAAAATCCTATCTCTAACGTGACAGACCAACGAAAATACTATTTCTAACGTGACAGACCAACGAAAATACTATTTCTAACGTGACAAACCAACGAAAATACTATTTCTAACGTGACAGACCAACGAAAATACTATCTCTAACGTGACAGACCAACGAAAATACTATTTCTAACGTGACAGACCAACGAAAATACTATTTCTAACGTGACAAACCAACGAAAATACTATTTCAAACGTGACAGACCAACGAAAATACTATTTCAAACGTGACAGACCAACGAAAATACTATTTCAAACGTGACAGACCAACGAAAATACTATTTCAAACGTGACAGACCAACGAAAATACTATTTCAAACGTGACAGACCAACGAAAATACTATTTCAAACGTGACAGACCAACGAAAATACTATTTGTAACGTGACAGACCAACGAAAATACTATTTCAAACGTGACAAACCAACGAAAATACTATTTCAAACGTGACAAACCAACGAAAATACTATTTCAAACGTGACAGACTAACGAAAATACTATTTCAAACGTGACAGACCAACGAAAATACTATTTCAAACGTGACAAACCAACGAAAATACTATTTCTAACGTGACAGACCAACGAAAATGCTATTTCTAACGTGACAGACCAACGAAAATCCTATTTCTAACGTGACAGACCAACGAAAATCCTATTTCTAACTTGTCGCTAGCGTGACAGTCTAAAAACACTCTGATTTTAAACAAAAGCGTGACAGACCGACGAAAATGTTACTTTAACTTAATGGTGACAGACCGACTGCTGGACACAATATAAGATGCGTCCATTCAATTTAAATGTTATTTCAAACTAAAGCTTGACCGACCGACCGACCGACCGACCGACCGACCGACCGACCGACCGATCGTCTCATTGAGGTTCGATGACGAATAATAGCCCAAGAAAGTAAAAAGATCAACGTTTAGTTTTTGAAGCCATCTTTCATGAAAAGTAAAAGCAAAAGATTGGCTCCAATTTGAGCCTAAAGAACTGATTCTTCTCTTGTTCAACTTTTTTCTATGCTGATTTTTATATAACAACAGCAAGAACAACAGCAAGAACAAGAAACATATGTAAGTCCAAATATACCCTAAAGGTGTACCGGCTGCTTTTCGGATAGGGACACACGGATGGCTCTATCCGAGAGCGATGGTTCACATTTCTTTTTACCTAAAAGTTTTCTGATCCGCCAGTTGACAATTCTATATATCTCCCACCCCTACACCAACCCACACTTGTACCTTCAGATATAGCCCTTACATCGTGTTACTGTATCGCTTTCTCATCTAACTCCATTCCCCAGTTCCTTGGATGAGGGTGTTGGGTGAAGAAAAGGTGGGAAGGGGGTAGGGTTAGGTCGGTGAAGGCGGACTCTGGTCAATTTAACTAGATGTTTCCAGCCTGCAGAATGGAGTATACCGCGGTTGGTTCAGGCATTGCATCTGATGTTGAATATGTTCAAAGTTAGAGTGAGGTAGAGGTAGGGAAAGAGAGAATGATATAGAGAGAGGGAGGATGGGTAGAGGCAAGAAAGAAAATGTTTTGAGAGAAAAGGAGATTCTAAAAGATGGATACATATTGAAAATAGCCCGTGAGGGAGAAGCGGAGAGTGATAGTGTGTGTGTGGTGATAGGGGGAGCTGAAAAGTAGAGAGAAAAAGTGAACAGTGAGAGATGAAGACAGAGATAGAGAGAGAGACAGACAACGAGAGAAAGAAAGAAAGAAAGAAAGAGAGAAACGGAGAGAGAGAAAGTAAGACGAAAGAGGTTGGTAGATGCTGTTATTAGAGCGTTTAAAGCAGTACCAGGGGCATGGGGGCAGATAGCAAGTGAGAAAAAGGTAGAGAGAGAGAAATAGAGAGAGAGAGAGAGAGAGAGAGAGAGAGAGTAGGAGTGAGAGTTAGAGATAGCTTAAAAGAGAGAAAATGTGACAGAAGCTGAGAAAAAAGAGAAAACGAAAAAGCAATATATAGAAAGATATAGAGTGACAGAGAGAGAGAGAGAGAGAGAGAGAGAGAGAGAGAGAGAGAAGGACTATAAGTTATATATAAATATATATATATAATATATATATAATATATATATATATATATATATATATATATATATATATATATAGAGAGAGAGAGAGAGAGAGAGAGAGCGAGAGAGAGAGAAGCCAAAGAAGAAGAAGAAGAAATAGAAGAAGGAGAAGAAGAAGAAAAAGAAAAAGAAGAAGAAGAAGAAGAAGAAGAAGACAAGGAGACAGAAAGTTTACGCTGTTATAACTATTAACAAAATGTTGTCGTGCAACCTCACCTTGAGACATGTACCGATTCCATAACGGACGCTTTGTTGCAAAGCAATTCGCATAACGTCAAAGAGACTTTCTTTTGATTCCTACTATTTTCTATTCACTGCTTCCGTAAGAATTCTTTACTGATATATTCTTTCTCCAGGAGGGAATTATTGTGGATTGTACACGTTAGTTTTAAGAGGAATTTGCCGTATTGAGAATTGGCGGCTAAGAAGAAGAAAAAAAAGACAAAAAAGAAGAAAAAGAATGGATACGTCCATTCAATTTAGACTGAATGGACGTATATTAAAAGAATGCATTCTTTCGCGTTTAGCGATGAAAATCTTATCTACAACGTAAGAGTAACAGACGGACGAAAATGTTATTTTAAACGTAATAGTAACAGACCGATTAAAAATTATATTTCAAAAGTAATAATGACAGCCTGACAAAACTGCTGTTTCAAACGTAATAGTGACAGACCGACGAAAATGCTATTTTAAATTTAAGCATGACATACTCAGCGATGGACAAAGCCCCTGATAGAAATTGCAGGACGCGCCTAAAAACGTGAACAACAAAAGAATGAAAGACATAAAGTTTAGGGGTTGGGGGTATATTGAAGCAAAAACTTTGTACACTCGAAAATCAGTTGATCAAAACTTTTCAAAAAACCTTTTTATCTTTTGGTTTCCGTGGGGTTTTATGATTTCCCCGTTTGCAATGGCAAATAATGGTATAACTCGTTGCACGATATATATATATATATATATATATATATATATATATATATATATATATATATATATATATATATATATATATATATATATATATTTTCTCACTGCCGAGATTTCACCGGCAGATGTGTCGCCTTAAATTAAACCCGGGTTTTAACAAAAAAAAGTAATACATTACTTAATAATAAATATTTTAAAGTTTATTATTATTTTTCTTAAGAAATTAAATGTACATATTCAAATTAAAAAGGAATAAAACACTATGATATTTAATGTTATATATAAATAATTATTTGTTTACATAGGCGTTTTATTTATTGGATATTTTTTATGGTATTCACCGGTTGAAAATTCATCGGGCGAATTTGACTTCCCGTGTTGATTGTCTGTTTAATTATCACACATATATATTGAATTGTCGAGCGCTGGCTTATCTAATCCCACTTTCCCGACCTTTTGTCACACCTTACCTTGTGGGAGTTAGATAAATAAAAACTAGTTCAGCCAGGGGTTTTTACCCCACCAAATAAACCGGTATCGTCCGGGCCTTTGGGTCTGGATTCACGCCCGTCTATTGGGGCTTGTCCGTCCTGTGCAGTTCTAGGAGGTGCATCTCCCAGGTTTTGCCTTCCCTCTTTGGGGAGGAGTAAGTTTATTGCTTACTGTCTGAGGCGGCCCTACCGGGGAATGCCGACGAAGCTGCCCAGGCAATTTTTAAATGGCCAGAGTGCTCACCTCTCGAGCACTGGCTTTCTCATCCCACTTTCCTGACCTTTTGTCAATCTTACCTTGTTGGGGGTAGATAAATAAAATCTAGTTCAGCCAGGGGTTTTCACCCCACCAAATAAACCGGTATCGTCCGGGCCTTTGGGTCTGGATTTACGCCCGTCTATTGGGGCTTGTCCGTCCTGTGCAATTCTAGGAGGTGCATCCTCCCAGGCTTTGCCTTTCCTCTTTGGGGAGGAGTAAGTTTATTGCTAACTGTCTGAGGCGCCCCTACAGGGGAATGCCGACGGGGCTGCCCAGTCAATTTTTTAATGGCCAGAGTGCTCACCTCTATAGCGCAGGGTTATCTAATCCCACTTTCCTGACCTTGTGTCACATCTTACATTGTTGGAGGTAGATAAATAAAACTATTTCAGCCAGGAGTTTTTACCCCACCTAAAATATATGTATTGGAGTTGATGGGAGAATGGATAAGGACACATTGATGTATAAGGAAATTGTGGATGAAAATAGACAGAGAATTATGAAAAAAACTAAGGGACCAGAACACCATTTAACTTTTACAAAAGAAACACCATGTGAAAGTAAATATCTGACACATAGAGTTCTTCCGAATAGTGGTGCAACAGGTGCTGTTCATGCAGATCAAGTGGTGGATGTTTTGCATGAATTCCACAGTGAGAACAGTATCAAGGCTATACTTGTTGACAACACTAATACCAACACAAGTTGCGATGGTGGAATGGTTGCAATTTTAGAAAAAAAACTTTTTAAAACTCTTCACACAATTGGTTGCCTTTTGCATCATAATGAACTACCTTTCAGAGCCCTTTTTAAAAACATAGATGGTTGCGCAAAGGGCCTTACAACATTCAGTAGCCCTCTGGGGAAATTATGCTCAAATGATTGATATGATTTACCTAAAATATCATTTTCCAAAATTGATGAAATACATGATCTTAGTTCTGACCAAAGACTCCTTTATGAATACACAGTAGGTATTTCTAGAGGTAAGGTTGACTCTAGATATGCCACCTGGAAAATTGGTCCTTTAAACCAAGCAAGATGGTTAACTTTGGCCATCAGGCTTATGTGTTTATGGACTCGTGGTGCATACCCACAAAGGCACACAACAAAACTACACTATGTAGTAAATTTTATTGTAAATGTGTATGCCACTTTTTGGTTTGAAATTAAAAGAAATAGTAAATTCCACAATCAGTAAGTGCACATTTTTAATATGACCCAGAGGATTAAGGAGAAGCCTCAGGAAATCCAAGATATCACATTTAGAAATATACAAGGTAATACATTTTGTTTACTGACTGAAAACTTTCTATATTCCATGGTTAAATCTGAGGAGATTGAAGTAAGAGAAGAAGCTTTAAAAAGAATTTTGGCCATTAGGTAAGTAATATTTATTCATATATCTCTGACTCAATTATTTATTCCAATTTATAGAATGATTTTTAAAGATTTTATCTAATTTCACCATAATTATTAAAGCAGTACAGATTGGAATTTTTTAATAATTCAATTAATTCATTTGTTCTTTCAGGAGTGAGGAGTCAACCAGAAAAAGATTAAAAAGAATACTACCTATTAATTTTAATGCCACACATTGGACACAATTAATAGATTTAAAATTATGCGGCATTTTTGAACCACCAATGACGGAAGATTTTACTGAATCTGAACTTCGAGAATCGTTGATGAATGGAACCAAGCTTGACTTGCCAGATTTGCCCTCACATTCTCAGGGTGTGGAACGGGCAGTTAAGTTAATAACAGAAGCTTCACAAACTGTATATGGTTTTGAAGCAAGGCATCAACACATTACAGCCAAAGTTTTGAGTCAGAAATTGAGACCAGCATTTTTGTCTAAGGGGTCTTATATGGAGCAATTTGACTCTCTATATTAAGCTTCATTAAAATAGTGTTAGGTTTTTCCTTATTTCTTTGCTTGTTATATTTTCACTAATAACAGAAAAAATCATTTTTTTAGGTATTCAAATATTACTGTTTAATTCATAACGTTAAAAGGTAGTTTACAAAAGCAGATACTGAAAATGAGGGGGGGGGCAAATTTTCAATTTGAAGATTTCTTTAATTCATATCATTTTTATAAAATAAAAGGACATTCCCTGCTTTTAAATGCTAAAATTATTTGGTTTTCACACCAATATTCAAGCAAATCTTGCAAAAACGAGGAATTTTCAGTATATTCTTGTCTACGATCTTTGATACCAAACGCTAAAAAAACCGCTGAAGTTTTTGATCTAATTTTTTGCATGAGTATTTAATAGGTGTATATACAACTTTCGGAACGTGCCTTTTTTTAATATTTAAAAAAAAGTGTAAAATCGACCTACCCTAATATATATATATATATATATATATATATATATATATATATATATATATATATATATATATATATATATATATATATATATACTTGACGATAAAAATGTTGGTGTTTTTTGTTCGACTTTAAATTGTGATGTAAAGTAATCGTTGCTGACGAAAAGACAAATGGAGTTGTAATAAATAAAATAAATCATTTCGCCTTAGAAACGACCGTACGCCAAAAATATTGTTGATTTTCTATTTTTAGAACTGATATAAATAATAAGTCATAATTTTTTAAATTTCAATTAAGTACATATATATATATATATATATATATATATATATATATATATATATATATATATATATATATATATATATATATATTATAATATAAAATGAAGTAATAAAATAAGGTGTCAATCAAATTTTATTAGAATTCAAAGTTCATGCAAAGCATCCTTAAGTCCTTAGCTCATGAGTTTTCAAATATAATTCTTCTCTTCAGAGGACCATTACCGCAGTTATACTACTACAGGTAATAAAATTACGCTTTGAAAATATATAAAATTATATACACAAATACATAAAAATACATAACATCAAACATATCAATCCAAAAACATACTTTTGTTGAATCCATACAGTCCATCCAGGTCATACAAGTTGAGAAGCATAATCAGGAAGGACATTACTCCAAGATACAAACAGCAGTCCAAATACGTGAAATTGAAGGGGCCGGCAAAGTTATTTTTCGCTCTTCTGGCTAGATGTGATGGGATTCAGTCTTATTTTGCTCAATTCGGATTTAACGGGTTTTCTAATTAAACAACGAACTTTGATTTGACTTGGGTTGCACGTGTCGGGATTTCGGAACTTTGATTGGACTTTTTGTATTATTTTGATTGATTTATTTATCATTAACATTGAATATTGACACATTTCGCGACTGGATAACTTTGCCGGCCCCTTCAATTTCACGTATTTGGACTGTTGTTTGTATCTTGGAGTAATGTCTTTCCTGATTATGCTTCTCAACTTGTATGACCTGGATGGACTGTATGGATTCAACAAAAGTATGTTTTTGGATTGATATGTTTGATGTTATGTATTTTTATGTATTTGTGTATATAATTTTATATATTTTCAAAGCGTAATTTTATTACCTGTAGTAGTATAACTGCGGTAATGGTCCTCTGAAGAGAAGAATTATCTTTGAAAACTCATGAGCTAAGGACTTAAGGATGCTTTGCATGAACTTTGAATTCTAATAAAATTTGATTGACACCTTATTTTATTACTTCATTTTATATTATAATATTAATGCTCTATCCAGTATATTGAGCTTCAGTTTTTTATCCGGATGTTTCACTAATTATAAGATATTAGTTGACGCTTATATCTTTTGTTGGATTGCTTCATATATATATATATATATATATATATATATATATATATATATATATATATATATATATATATATATATATATATATATATATATGATGGATTCTCCCGTCAATTTCAACGTATGAGTGCCCCGGCAGGGGCTGTCCGCGCGTAAAATTGTAATTGCAAGGGTTGCGTAATTTCAACAACACCTCTCCTGACTCATGTGTATTAGTAAGATCAGTGGGAATAAATCTAGTAGAGTGCTCGATTATTGAAAAATAAATTCAAAATAAGAGCTTAATATTTACTTATATATTGTGTTATAGATATTTAGAACAACATGGTACCGTCGGTTTCGAATCAACAAGTGATCAAGAAGTTGTCAACACATGATAGCGTCTCGTTGACATTCATCAGCTATTTTTGAGTTCTCTGTGATCATTTCTTGATTCGAAACTGACGGCACTATGTTGTCTTATACTTCTGTAATACAATATATATATACACACAGTCACAGTTACAACCACACACCCACACAATCACACACACACACGCACACACACACACACACATATATATATATATATATATATATATATATATATATATATATTCATATTTTTTCAATTTTTCTGATGGTCTTTTTTGTATTAAAATCAAAAAAGATTAATAAATGTTCCATTGGTTTCAGGAACGTTTTCGATTCTTCGTCGAATCATCCCCAGGAAAATGAACAACAAAAGCTGGAGAAAGAAGCGCATTTTTTAAAAGACGGCAGAGAAACGATCAGAGAATGTTTTTCGCATTGTTTCATCAGAAAGATTATCAGAAAAATTGAATGTATAATTAAACAGACGAATTCTGTTATTTTTAACAATGTTTGCATAAACGAGAAAATGCTGCCTAAATACACACACAATATATATATATATATATATATATATATATATATATATATATATATATATATATATATATATATATAATTTCATTTAAAGATTCACTTAAAATATTTTGATAAAGATTATTTCAAAGAAGCTTATCGTTAATAGATCCTAGGTCAATATTGCAAGAAATAGACGCTTAATGTCCATTATACAATAAGCAGAGAATGACATATATTAACATTAAAAGTCTCCGTCGGTCAGGTTGTCCTGGTTGTCTCCTCGGCTGGAGCAGCGCCGCTTGTGGCTAGATAGACTAATGCGTGAACGGCAGTCTCTCTCGCAACGGTCATAAACATGTGTGGTTCCTGGACTGTTGGAATTGGTACTCTCCTTTCTGCAGCAGCGCTCAACACCTTCTCGTCCTCTGCTTTCAGATGTTGGTTCAGGGTTCCTAACTATCTGGGGCGGTCATCTGCAACGCTCCCCAGGACCCAATGTCGATGTCGATTACCTTTATGTCGCGCGTCATTACATCCTTGTATCCGAGTTGTAGGCGGCCGGTGAACCTCTTTCCAGATGCCAGCTCTCCATATGCGATCTCGTTTGAAATGCGTCCATCCTACAGGCAGTGGACATGGCCCAAATAGTGTAATCTGCGTTGCCTGAGGAATGTGTACAAGCTAGAAAGACAAGGCAGAACCTCTGTGTTAGACACCCTATCTTGCTTTGTCCTAGTTATGTGACAGGAAAGGCTGAACAGCCACTGTCTGATCTGGTTCGCAGATAGATTCATCAGGTTGCAGTGCCAAAGTCGTGCTTCAGGAGGACGGCGAATATATTGAACGGATTGAAAGAGCTCTCGTAGAACTGGACAATCCCCTTCATGTTTGTGTGGAAAGAATCTATTATTCACTGAAGCTTCGGTGGACGGCCAATCCTCGGAATGGTATATGAACAGGCCGTCTCTGCTGACACGCATTGGTAAGATCTATGAAGGCGACGTACAGGGGTATCTGCTGTTATCTGTACTACTCCTGCAGTTTGCGGAGGGAGAAGATCATATCTACCGTTAATCTTTCCGCTCGGAACCTGCACTTTGATTCGGAGTAGACCAATTCTAACAGATTCTGCAGACGGATCAGGATGACTCGAGCAAAAACTTTGCAACAATGATGAGGAGAGAGATGTCTTTGGTAGATACTCGATAGCGTAAAATACTGATGGAGGCCGGTATTCTTTCTGGAGTAGAGGTCGAAGTAGTACTCTACCCATCTCTCTATCTTCTGAGTCCTGCCTGTGATCACTTCCCCAGTGGAGGACTTGAGAAGAACCGTATTACTTTGAACTGGTCCAAGTTCCTTATTAGTCCCATCGTACATTCCTTTGATGTTGCCTGTATTAGCGGCTGTTTGGGTGTCATCGCTGAGCTCTTTCCTGTACTCGTTGACGCAGCGCCTGGCCTTGTACCTGGCAGCTCTAAGAATCTGCAAGTTTCTTTTGGTGAGTGACTGCTTGTATTCCGCAAGGACAATGCGCTTGGCTTATCTGGCGGGAGTCATCTCGCTGGACTTAGCCACAAACCAGTCGTGAGACTTCGAGGTCTCCGTCCACAATATGACCAGGGCAGTGTGGTACATGGCGTTCCACAACGTTTCCATTTCTATGTGGCAGAATCTCCAGGCTGCGAAGAACGCAGGCCACTCTTAAAAGTTTCTGAAAACTGTTCCACACGTTCTGGTTGGGGCATCTTGCTGACATCTATGCGAGGGTTCCCCTGTTTCTTGGAGCGGTGGAACCTCTTTGGTTGTAGCTTGATCTTCCAGCAGACTGTTGTAAAAGCGTGTATGGAAAACGTTCTTAATAGCGGCGCTTCTGACTAAGATAAGGTCGAGCTGATGTCAGTGCGTTGAGCGTGAATTTTGTTAAGAGACCTTGCACTGAAGTAGGGGTTGGCGATGCACAGTTCGTAATATGTGCAAAGCCTCAGCAGTCGTTTGCCGTTCTCGTTCATTTTGCCCACCCCAAACTGTGCCAGGCAGAAGGGCCATGAGTCATGATCCGCCCCCACTCTGGCATTGAAATCACTCAAGAGAACAAGGTGTTCCTTGCTTGGGATGTTTCTCATGGTAGATGCGAGGTTCTTGTAGAACTCGTTATTTGCGTCTGTTATAGAGGATAGTATTGGGGTATAAATTCGGTAGGGTTGAGACGAAGAATAAGGATTCGTTCTGTTCCTTTGCTGTCTGGTTCTATCATACGCAGCAGACTGCGAAGCTAACTCCATGTTCCCTTGACCCGTCAGAGACCTTTCCCTGTCAATAGAATGTGCAGTCCTTCTCCTTCAGCATGCCAGAGTCTGCGATGCTCGTTTCCTACATGGTACCAATGTCCATATTCAGTCTCCTGAGCTTGTCGTTTATGACAGCTTCCTTCGTGCAGTAATGAAGGTTTTCAGAAAGACCGATCATCATTATTAGTACGTTCCAACATTACAGTTTCAAAGACGGTTTCT
>OY744550.1:30610256-30622756 GCA_963556195.1 Sepiola atlantica
CCTAGAGAGATTGTCACGTAATAACGGAGAAATCAAGTGATGTTTACACTGAAAGCGGCGAGCGTAGACACCTAAACATTCGATGGCACCCAATGACAGAATCGGAGCATTGCACGGAAGCTTTCTTTTTAGGTGAATGTTTATTTTTAATCTTTCCGACAATGCTCGACTTTCAATTTTACTTGGGAGGGGCATATAATAATGTTAAATTTCTTTTAAGTAAAATTTAAAGTCGGGCACTGTTGGAGAGACTTAAAATAAACATTCACTTAAAGCCTCAGTGCAATATTCCAACTCTGTCATTGAGTTCTATCGGATGTCTTGATGTTTACGCTCGCCGCTTTCAGCGTAAATATAACTTAATTTCTCTGATATCACGTAACAACATCCCGTGGCTTTAAAGATTGAGTGAACGCTTAAAGATTCAAGGTGTCTCCGTGAACCCGGTTCGCGCCCTGTGACCGTCTGAGATTGTCATTTCCTTGCGCTGATGAGAACCGAAAGCTTGAAACGACGTCGTACGTAGGTAAAATATAAAAAATATAATAGAATATTTTATATATATATATATATATATATATATATATATATATATATATGAGAGGGAAATAATTCATACCAAAAGTCCTTGTACAATTTTTTAAAGCCGATTTATTCTAGAATCTATATTATAACAAGTAAAATTCTTTCTTTATACGAAAGTTCGAAACAATAAAAAATAAAAATAAATTGGAAACTTCTCACCAGAAATTCCATGAAAAATAGTTCCCACAAGATATAGAGAAATTATTAATTATCACATATTGGCTACACATGGAAACTAAAAATCAAAGAAAAACTGACACCAAACTCTGAACTTCTCACATATAGGCGTGAGAATCGTTAAATTCACTAATTAATTTATACCTAATTCAAGCCCACACCGAACGTTTCAAAGTGTTCAAAGTTGTTTAAACCTTTTGCTTACCTAATGTTTGGTAGTTTGGTAGTTTTGTTTTACGGCATATCAACCCTTTTTGGGTTATTTAATGCCGAATCTGGTCTTGTTTTCTTCTCTTTTTGTTTCTTTCCCCTTTTAATATCTGTTTCTATTTAACCCATAGTTGGGACCCTAACAGGTACTACCACTCCGGGTCAGGGTGGACCTGGGAGCAATGGTAATTAAGAGGAGGCTCCACATTCCCCAAAGTCCGTAAGCCGGATCTCACCATCGGATGTAGTTTAAGGTCATATCCAGGACCGGGAGTAGGGTAGGAAAAATAAAAATAAAAAAGGGGAGGGAGAAAGGGAGAGGGGCTGTTGTTTTTGTTTTTGGTTTTGTAGAACATAATTAAGTTTTACAAGCAAAAAAAAAAAAAAAAAAAAAAACGTCAATGTAGGTGAATTTCGTCTCAGGGAGCCACAGGGCAGCCTGATCTGGTATCACCAGGCTTACCTAATGTAATCGCTGCCAATGGTGGCGGATCGGATAAAAGACCACTAGACCAAAGCCCACCATATATATTAAAAAAAACAAAAAAAACGCACTAAAGTGCAATAACAAAATATAAATAATTAAAAAGAAATCATTAAAAAAAAATGTTTTTATTCATTTATTTGTCAATGATGTTTGTCAGTATTTTTTCATGCCAAAAATTTTTTAATTTAATTTTTAAAACTTTTTTCGGAACCTTGTAAATACAACTGCTTTCTTTTAAATGCCATTAATAACAAAGGATTATTTATAATTTTCTTATTAAAACCAATGTTAAAAACAAATAAGAGAGATACATACTTAAAATGTCTCGGTTTTAAAGTTTATTTAGTAAATAACCAAGCGGATCCCTACTTATCGAGTTTACGGGAGGTTTATGTAAGAACAAATAAAACAGACACTTATCAAAGAATAGTACTTACTAGTATTACTACTACTACTACTACTACTACTACTACTACTATCGACATCGTTTGATTTTTTCGCCTATTTTTATGTAAATCGCTCTAGATACGGCATTAAGCCACTTGATGTATGGAGCTAAAAGGAAATACTATTTCAAGGTAAAAATCTAGCCAACGATAAATGTTAGATTTGACCCAAAAAACAGCAATTCTTCCCCCTTTGTCAGAAACATCACTCATGGAATGTGAGGACTAAAGGACAAAATAAGGGAAGCGAGAGTTACGAGGCTGCCGAAAGTAAACCGAAAGCTCCCTTTCTACTCTCTCAGCATTCGCTTTGGATACATCCTCTCTTGGTCTGAAATTGTAATGGTACATTTTATAAAAAATAAAATCTAATTCATTTTTTTAAATATATAAAATTATATTTTTATGTCAAATGTTAACTTGTAGTTGAAAAGTATATAACCATAGTATGTTCAAGCTTTTTTGTTTTTGAGTTTAAAAAAAAATGTCCAAAGTGTATTCTGGGTGTCACAAAGTTTTTTTTTTGTGTGATAACATTTTAAAACAGTAAAACATTTTTGATTAAAAAAAAACAAACCGACAAGAAACGAGCTTTGACCGACGAAAAAAATGAATTAAAGTTACATTTTCAACACTTTAAAAAGTAAATTAGAATTTTCTTTTCAACACAAGAAATGCAATTAAGACTAAGAATCTTACCTAAAATTTGGACAAGAAAATCCAACGGTACATACTAAAATTGGACTCTTCAAATAATAAGAACCGTATTCTATATTTTCTTTAATCAAATTTGGTCTGCTTTAATTTAGAAAAATCTTTAGAAATTCTGGCATATTTTACATAAAATCGACTAAATCTCAACAAGCCGCGCATGCGTGGTTCCCCCCTGTATGTGACTCGATGTGGCGAGTGTAAAATGCAATACATTTGGGCAGTTTGGGACATTTTTGACCCCCTCTGACCCCCTTGGGGTGCGAACCAGAATTTTTCTGATGTCAAAGATGATCATTTTATATCCAGAACAATTGCCTCTACATTTTGGCCAAGTTTCAGAAAAATTGAATGGATGGATCAAACGTTATGGGAGAAAAGGGTCATTTTTTTGCCATTTTAGGGGTTTTTGATCCCCTGGGGGCGCGAACCAGATTTTTTCCAAGGTCAGCGATACTTATTTTCTATTAGGAACAATTGCCTCCATATTTTGGCCAAGTTTCAGAGAAATTGAATGGATGGATGAAAAGTTTTGACCCCCTGGGGGGCTAACCAGATTTTTTTTTTTTAAATTGGAGAATGTCACTTTCTAACCTGACCAAAGTTACAACTTCATGCAAAATTTCAGAGAAATTCAATGGATGGTTGCGGAGAAAAATCCGGACGGCCGGACGGACGGACGGACGGACGGACGGACGAACGGACGGACGGACGGACGGACGGACGGAAATGCCTCAAAACATAGGTCCCCCGATTTTATAAATCGGGGTACCAATAATTTTTATTATATTATTTAGCAACACGACTTCGTCAATATGAAACGCATTAACATTAAAATCTCTATCGAAACGATTATTTTTTGCCTGAAATTCTTATTTAAAAACGAAAGTTTTTGAATTAATTTGTTAAAACGAAGACCTAAAACATCTGAAAAAACTCGAAGATACACGTGACTTCAATGCAAAATACATTTAGGGTAAAGTGGTTAATTCTAGGTGATCTGTTCGAGCATCTAATTACCACCGCACCAAACACTTCAGAATTGTATTCTCTCTAGAAATACGGTGGTTTTATAAGAAAGAATAATACACCATAAACACTTTGATTTTTGCACCTGACAGCATCAAGATTCTAGGTTTAAACAAAAATAAGTTGTTTTGAATTAATTTTCAGTTTCATTTGAAAATAATTTGGTCTGCTAGTATTTATGTATTTTCACATTTTGAATGAAAACAGCACTTTTTTCTTCTACACATTAAAAAAAAATGTATTTAAAAGAAGCTGACGGACCAATTACGTGAATTCATTTAATATTACATCATTTTGGTTATCTTGAAGCGGGTAGCTCTGAAACAGGCTGCCAGTTTTATAGATTAGTTTTGCTTGTTTTTCGTAGCGGTGAAAAGTGCTCAAAACACTCTCTGACCGAACCGAGAAAGAAAGAGAGTAGCTTATTGGAAGGCTGTTGCTATCCAACATTAGAGTCGGTGGTAGGGTTAAGGGAGAGGGTCAACAATAAAAGCAGACGATAAAACATTTTGACGAAAATTGAAAATATATCTAGAAAAGACAGTAAGTAAATGGTATTTAAAACGACAAACACACCGATGAAAAAAAAATTCATAACACACAACTATGGCGAGTGAAAAATAGTAGTCTTCGGACATTATGCACTAATTAAAATTAAAACCAAACTTTAAATTTTTCCTGCGTGTGTAAATTAAATTATGGAGAAGCAGCGAGAACAAGCCATTTGTTACTCCTTTTTAAAAGAAATATTATGAAGTTAAATTTTGTTTTATTGGTGATATATTGTCGTGCAGGACGATATTGTTTTAATTGTTGGTATCCATATAAAATGACTTATGATTCTGTTTCTCTTAGGTTGAAGGAAATAAAAAAAATATAGAAAATAAACAAAGTTAGAACGGTTTTAAAAATGAAAAAATAAGCACGGTGAATGCCAGCGTTGTTGTTTACATTTTATTTAACGCGCCGTATTGACGTTGGCTGTTTAATCAGATCGCCATATTTAATTACCGGAGGGAGGGAGGAAACCATTGATTAAACAGCTAGCGTTGTTAACTACGTAACGCAGTACATGTATGTATATATGTAAACAAAAGAAATCGATTAATAATGGAGTTTATGTATCTGTCTGTCTAAATTATAATTTATAAGTAAGATTATTAGCGTGCAAAATAGCGTATATATATATATGGAAATCTGAAGAAGAACAATCATGAGTTTATATTTGCGAATAGTAATTTATTAGAAGTTGATAAGCAATTGATTATGTAAATTGAGAAACGCGCATAGTGTTTCCGGTTGTTTTTCTAGCAGTATATAAGGAAACTGGCGGACTTAGTAAATGACCATGCTACTCTGATTTCCCGACCCGACCTTGGGTCACATCTTACTTGTGGGAGTAAGATAAAAACTGGCCTTGTGCCTAACTCCTGGAGAGGAGTAAATCAATACTCTGATTAAAGTCTTGACTTGGCCTTTTGGCTAAGATCAAAGTGTAGTATCTGTTCCGATGGATACTGCACCACATAGACTGGTATTGTCTTGGCCTTCGGGGCTTGATTTACGCCGGTCTATGGGTCTGTCCTGTCCAGTTCTAGGAGGTGCACCCTCCCAGACTTCACCTCCCCTCTTTGGGGAGGAGTAAGTTTATTGCTTACCGCCTGATGCGCCCCTACCGGGGAATGCCGACGCGGCTGCCCAGGCAATTTTTAAACCCCACTTTCCCGACCCGACCTTGGATCACATCTTACTTGTAGGAGTAAGATAAAAACTGGCCTTGTGCCTAACTTCTGGAGAGGAGTAAATCAATACTCTGATGGAGTTTCAGCTTCAGACAGACAGACAGACAGATACATAAACTATATTATTAATAGACAATGTAAAATATTAAAAAATATAATTTAATATAATTATAAACAAGATAGAAAAGGAGAAAAATTAAAATGGACGAGTACAAGAATTGCAAAATTAATCACGCCTGTGTATTTCATATTGCTGAAAAAAAAAGACTGGTCAGAAACATAAGAAAAGTAGTACTTTTCTTATGTTTTTGAATTTTTGAGATGAGGATTGATAATTTATATTATTTGGATTATTCGGACTACTGTTTTCATCTTGAGTGTTATTCTCACAACGTTTCGGCCGATGTAACCTCCGGCTTTCTTCGGGTGTATCTTGTCGAACTCAGGAATCTGCACAGAATTTCGAACGGAACCCTTTATTTAATCCACGTTGGTAGCATTCTCTCGTTCCGTCAGCCATGACCGGGTAGAAGTCTTCAGTAATTCATAATTGTATTCTTAGTATCGTCTGCACTGAAGATTAGAACTTCAACGTACAGAAGAGTGTCACTTAGAACTGAATGTTACTTAGTACTTTATCCGTTACGCCACAGGTGCTCGCGGGCAATTCTAGTATGAATTTTGGGAGCCTTTTCGATTTGTAGTCTAACTGGCAATACTAAGAATACAATTACGAATTACTTAAAACTTCTACCCGATCATGGCTGGCGGAACGAGAGCAAGTTACCCCCCGTTAATTAAATAAAGGGTTCCGTCCGAAATTTCGTCCTGATTCCCGAGTTCGACAGAAAGATTCCCGAGTTCGACAAGATACACCTGAAGAAGGTCGGAGGTTACATCGGCCGAAACGTTGTGAGAATTACACTCAAGATGATAATAACAGAGAGACAATGTGGAATAAAAAGGAAATAGAAGAACTTGCAGGTGACTATTTTATATGAAATAATTTTGTGTGTGCAGGTGTCCCTAAAAATATATATTCTGCGATGGCTTGGTGCTTCTTAGGAAGTTTATTTAATTAATGGATGATTGGGTAAACTGTCAGTGGACACACTTTGATTTGATTAACGCTTCGTAACAGTACGAAAGTATCCTGGCAGTGTTTTCTCGTGGAATTTTGACGAATGGCTAGACTGCGTTTAAGACAAAAGAAATGTTATTGCATACGACGACATCATGATTTGGTAGCGAGAAAAGAAAGACAAGTCCAAATGGGAGGATGCAATCTCTAGCTTATGTGTGTAGGGGTATGTTCAATTTTCCTATATTGTGTGTTACCATTACCCCTGATTCTTTAAAGTATTGCATGTAAATTTGTTAATTCATAGACCTTGTGTTTTAGTTGCCGCTATTGTTGACTCTGCATGGGATTAAATCGTTGATTGTAATTGTGGTCTTGTTCCATGTTTAAGAAATATTCAGAAAAGAAAAATAAATTTCATGCTAGCAGATTTTAGAAGTAACATTTTATAAAATTTGAAAAAGAAAATGGTAGATGTGGGAGCGTAGGTATAGCGAGACTTGATGAAATCACATGTTACTATGAAATTACACTTCATCTTACGCTTCGTTGGCCTTTTCGGCCTTCTGGCTAAGATCAAAGTGTAGTATCTGTTCCGATGGATACTGCACGCTTGTCCTGTGCAGTTCTAGGAGGTCCACCCTCCCAGGCTTCGCCTCCCCTCTTTGGGGAGGAGTAAGTTTATTGCTTACTGCCTGAGGCGCCCCTACCGGGGAATGCCGACGGGGCTGCCCAGGCAATTTTTAAATGGCCAGAGTGCTCACCTTCTCGGGCGCTGGCTTTTAAAACCCCACTTTCCCGACCCGAGCTTGGGTCACATCTTACTTGTGGGAGTAAGATAAACCTGGCCTTGTGCCTAACCTCCTGGGGAGGTAAATAAAATTGGGCTTCTTGGCCTTTTGGCTAAGATCAAAGTGTAGTATCTGTTCCGATGGATACTGCACCCCATAGATTGGTATTGTCTTGGCCTTCGGGGCTTGATTTACGCCGGTCTATGGGTCTGTCCTGTGCAGTTTTAGGAGGTCCACCCTCCCAGGCTTCGCCTCCTCTCTTCGGGGAGGAGTAAGTTTATTGCTTACTGCCTGAGGCGCCCCTACCGGGGAATGCCGACGGGGCTGTCCAGGCAATTTTTAAACCCCACTTTCCCGACCCGACCTTGGGTCACATCTTACTTGTGGGAGTAAGATAAAAACTGGCCTTGTGCCTAACTCCTGGAGAGGAGTAAATCAAATTGGGCTTCTTGGCCTTTTGGCTAAGATCAAAGTGTAGTATCTGTTCCGATGGATACTGCACCCCATAGATTGGTATTGTCTTGGCCTTCGGGGCTTGATTTACGCCGGTCTATGGGTCTGTCCTGTGCAGTTTTAGAAGGTCCACCCTCCCAGGCTTCGCCTCCTCTCTTCGGGGAGGAGTAAGTTTATTGCTTACTGCCTGAGGCGCCCCTACCGGGGAATGCCGACGGGGCTGTCCAGGCAATTTTTAAACCCCACTTTCCCGACCCGACCTTGGGTCACATCTTACTTGTGGGAGTAAGATAAAAACTGGCCTTGTGCCTAACTCCTGGAGAGGAGTAAATCAAATTGGGCTTCTTGGCCTTTTGGCTAAGATCAAAGTGTAGTATCTGTTCCGATGGATACTGCACGCCTGTCCTGTGCAGTTCTAGGAGGTCCACCTTCCCAGGCTTTGCCTCCCCTCTTTGGGGAGGAGTAAGTTTATTGCTTACTGTCTGAGGCGCCCCTACCGGGGAATGCCGACGGGGCTGCCCAGGCAATTTTTAAATGGCCAGAGTGCTCACCTCTCGAGCGCTGGCTTTTAACCCCACTTGCTCGACCCGATCTTGGGTCACATCTTACCTGTGGGAGTAAGATAAAACTGGCCTTGTTCCTAACTCCGGGAGGAGTAAATAAAATTGGGCTTCTTGGCCTTTTGGCTAAGATCAAAGTGTAGTATCTGTTCCAATGGATACTGCACGCCTGTCCTGTGCAGTTCTAGGAGGTCCACCCTCCCAGGCTTTGCCTCCCCTCTTTGGGGAGGAGTAAGTTTATTGCTTACTGTCTGAGGCGCCCCTACCGGGGAATGCCGACGGGGCTGCCCAGGCAATTTTTAAATGGCCAGAGTGCTCACCTCTCGAGCGCTGGCTTTTCAAACCCCACTTTCTCGACCCGATCTTGGGTCACATCTTACTTGTGGGAGTACGGTAAAACTGGCCTTGTGCCTAACTCCTGGGGAGGAGCAAATAAAACTTCATGTTCTTGGCATTTTGGCCAAGAAGAAAGTGTAGTATCTGTTCCGATCGATACTGCACCCCATAGACTGGTATTGTCTTGGCCTTCGGGGCTTTATTCCGCCGGTCTATGGGTTTGTCCTGTGCAGTTCTAGGAGGTCCACCCTCCCAGGCTTTGCCTCCCCTCTTTGGGGAGGAGTAAGTTTATTGCTTACTGTTTGAGGCGCCCCTACCGGGGAATACCGACGGGGCTGCCCAGGCAATTATTAAATGCCCAGAGTGCTCACCTCTCGGGCGCTGGCTTTTCAAACCCCACTTTCCCGACCCGACATTGGGTCACATTTTACTTGTGGGAGTAGGATAAAAACTGGCCTTGTGGATAACTCCTGAAGAGGAGTAAATCAATACTTCTTCCGCATTTGACGTTGACAGGACGAAGCGTTTCTATTGGTTACCCCTGATCAGTTCATCCTAACCATAAGCCCCTCTTGTGAGCACAGCCACCGACCACCGAGAAAACAATTAAAGCTGGCAGATCAGCAAGTGGGACGAAAACGCAACAGATTGCGATGTAAACGAACCCCCCCCCCGAATTGCTATCTCTCGAGTATTTCTTCTGCACCGTCTATTTTCTATGTTATTTGTTTTTCAAACGACTTATTACATTTATTGAAGACCAAATCCTAAGATTATTATACAAGGAAAATGACTCCCTTGATTGCTATCCGTAAACACATTTTAAAGGCAGGTTGAAAAATGAAAGTTTTTTGTCGTAGTAAATTAAAAAGAAGATGATAGAATTTTCACTTTGTAAGCACATATATAGAATCTTATATCTACCCTGCGCCGTCCATATAAAAAGTGTTTTACAATTTTCCGTGTGCAAGCGGCTCTACGCAGTATTTTCACTAAAATCAATAAATGCAAAAAATGTTATTTTAAATTTCATGTTTTGTGTATGGCAAGTCTCTGATATTTCACAAAAATTATAAAATGTGTCAACCTCCAAAATCAAACTAGTATGATTTTCTAGGCTAGAGTCTGTTCATGCATTCAACACAGACTTACTTTGTAACTTCAAACACCCCACTCGTTGTGGCATCCACCCTAACCTAATCATCCCACCAACCTAGACGTATATATTCAAATAATATTTAAGTATCCTTCTTACTTCTTTCTCTTTAGATCACACTTTACGTTGAACTTTTTGATTACTATTAAGCTTTTTACACTTACATGCCACTGCCATAAAAGTTCTACTATAGGCATACACACTTAAGTCCTGCTCTTCCATGTGGGTGTCTGTTTAGACAAGTCGATGTGTCTGTATATTTAGAGAGGCTGATGTTGAATTAGACGGGTTAGGGTTTTCTATTGGTTAGTCTAATTATTGATACGTACTTCAGAGAAAAAAGTTTCGTTCGAATTCAGCGATTTTTATATTATATCCGAGCAGCAGTTTTCTCTTTGTATAATTAATTTCTATTTTGATCGTAACTTATGTTGAACGCTTCTCATAGTGAATGCTCTTAAGTTTTCAGACAACCATGCCACTGTAATACACCAGGCACACTTCCGTCTCGCTGTAGACAGCCACACCTACACCGCACTCAAAATTCACAACAAATTTTTATCATAGCAAAGATTTCACCTCAGAAAAATGTCCTTTCTTCCTTTTTTTTTTTTTTTTAATTTTCTTATTTCTGTGTTCGTTAGCATAGGGACGAGGCATTCTTCCAAATGCCAAACTATCACCTGCTATTTAGAGGCTCCAACCGAGTGCTGTTTTAAGGATTTTGGCCGTTCCCTTAAGTGCAATTATTTGGATTTCTTTTGCACTTGGTTTTCCGGGAATACTTTCTAGATACTTTTTGAAATTTTTCTTCATGAGGCCTGTAGCTCCTATTATAACTGGGATAATGTTGATGTTTTGTAGGTTCCAGTTTCTCTTCATATCATACATTAGGCCTGTGTATTTTGTCACCTTCTCCCTCTCTGCTCTGTTTAAGTCACTGTCATTTGGAACACTCACCTCAATCAGTGTTGCCTCTCTTTCTGCCTTATTTAATATGGCTATGTCCGGTTTGACTGCTGCATTTTCTAGGTAGGTAGATGTAGGAACCACATAATCATCCATGTTTATATTTGAACGTTGATATTTAAATATATTAAAAAAAACATTGTATTGTTCATATCTGCTTTTCGTATTTCCCTATTTATTGTGTATTTCACTAACATTGATGTGACCTTTTGGCCAGGAGCAAAGTGTAGTATCTGTTTTGAGACTACATTTCTTTTCTGTCCTCGGTCAGTTAAGTAGAACTCTTTCTAGACTGATGCATTTTAATTTTTTGTCCCAATACAGGAGCTTGATTCCCCCCCCCCACTAAAGCCGACTTTCTGTCGTACGCTGCCCTCGTGGGGAAGCAGGTAAATCTGAAATAGCATTGGGGTTTTATTTACTCCTCCCCAGGAGTTAGGCACAAGGCCAGTTTTATCTTACTCCCACAAGTAAGATGTGACCCAAGATCGGGTCGAGAAAGTGGTGTTTGAAAAACCAGCGCTCGAGAGGTGAGCACTCTGGCCATTTAAAAATTGCCTGGGCAGCCCCGTCGGCATTCCCCGGTAGGGGCGCCTCAGACAGTAAGCAATAAACTTACTCCTCCCCAAAGAGAGGAGGCAAAGCCTGGGAGGGTGGACCTCCTAGAACTGCACAGGACAGGCGTGCAGTATCCATCGGAACAGATACTACACTTTGATCTTAGCCAAAAGGCCAAGGTGAGATATCTTTACAAGACAAAACACCCGAACCATTCCCACCGATTCATTATTTCTTCTTTTGCGTTTTTTCAGCTTTTGCAATTTTGTATACTTGAAAAGTGGCGTTTGACAAAAATAACAATACTTGGCGAATGCGTACGCCTCTAAAAAGATTAAGGTGATGAAGAAATCATCGGGAAATATTAAAAGCAGAGTGATCATCAGTTTGCGTTAAACTTACATAGCAAACTGCACTCCCTGCTAAAAATAATTAACTAATTAAAAACAGCTTAACAATAAGAAGAATTTTACAAAAATATGCAATGAACATTCGCTGAATATTCTAGCAATAAGAACTTTTTCAAAATTTAATTTTCTTAATTGTAAATCCATATCTCATTGAATGCCTTCATTAATTTATAGATTAAATGTAATGATTACATTTACTGACAAGGTCTGTTAGACAAAATATTATTGTATTTGTCTTGTACTTCTAAAAAATGAGGGGGAAAAATTATACTTCGCCAGTGTTCCCACCTATAAAATTGTAGAATTGCGTTAGTAATTAAGATTTCTTTCCTAATTCTTTTCAAACAGCGGGTACTTTTTGACTTACTATTTGCTTTTACATTATATTTTTAAAATTCAATAGGATAGGACTGAACTATCGCGAGTTGAAAAAAAAACAGGAGTCATTTCTGGTAACCTAAAGGGAAGAACAAAAGGCCAACCATGACATTGCTTATATTTTCTTCCATTAATATTCTTTCTTTGGTCATTAAAAGGTGGGGGTTAGACGTTAAAAAAGTGACATCAGATGTTTGAAACATGTTAAAGACATCAAAGGCGTTCGCGATGAAATAAATGAAATTGAAAGAGAATAATCGTCGCCCACTTAAAAGAAATAAGAAAGAAAACATTTCAAACAGGAAAGTTTTTACAGAATAAAGGGAAGGAAAGTAGAAAAACGTATAAATTGATATAGAAAGCAGAAAGGAAAAACGAAAGAAAAAGTCTTATTATGGAATTGCGGTCTCCCTTCGCCGGG
>OY744550.1:30627756-30662756 GCA_963556195.1 Sepiola atlantica
ACTGACCAGGGGTTTAGGTCATCTGTGTATCGAAAGCCAACTTTCACTGGACAATATCTAAATTTCAACTACCACCATCCATATAATGTAAAGAAAATAATTTTTCGGTGCCTACAACATCGAGCAAACACAATATGTAGTAACAACGATACATATCAAGAGGAAATGGATAGTTTAAGAGACCCCCCCCCCCATCTAAACAACTATCCAGAGAGCATGACATCAGCTCCAACAAATCTAGACGCAACACCAAAGGACACCACCCGAGAACTCACCACAGTTTGTATACCATATATAAGGGGCTTGTCGGAAAAAATCCAAAGAATATGCAATCCATATGACATCAGGATAGTATTCAGGAGCGACTCAACTCTCCGAAAGCATCTTGTGAGAGTCACCCCCCCCTACGGAAAAAGTAATGACTAAGAACTGTGTGTATACGATTCCATGTAAGTGTGGAAAAGTATACAAAGGTGAGACATGTCGTCCACTACAGGTAAGGCCATAATATGTGGAGAAATCGAAAAGTCGTGTATGGCTGACCACATATGGAAGGAAAAGGGAAAACATCTACCCTTATGGGATGAAGTAAAAATTTTAGATAGAGAAGAACTGTGGAGAGTAAGACGACTCAAAGAAGCAGCACATATGTTGGGCAATAATGATTTACTAAGCAGACCATGTATAGAATTGAATACAATATGGGAACCTATAATTATAAATAATAGATAAGTAGTGATTTATAGTGATAAGTAGTTAGATCAAAAAACAAGAATAGGTTTAAAGCTCCTAAAATTCATACTAGAATTGTCCGCAAGGACCTGTGGCGCAGTGAATATAGTACCAGTATAATTCAGTTCTAAGTGACAGTCATGTGAAGGTTGAAGGTTCAATCAAAACGGGCGATACAAAGAATTGCGAATTACTGAAGAATCCAGAAGATATCTACTGACAGACAATCGGCAGCCCAAATAACATACCATTTTACTTTCCTCAGTTTGACACTGTCCAGCTTCATCTACCTATACAATCCGTAAATAACTTTATTTAATAAACCCATTATTTGTTGTTATAAAAAAGGTTTTGTGTTTCCTACCGTGTGACGGTTTCGTGACTTAAGCATACTATAGGAGTTCGCATCATTTCTCATATATTAAAATAGCTCCGTCTTTGTTTAATAGTGTTATAATGTCAAATCCTGTGTAATTGACATATGTCCATCTAATATCTATAATAGCCCAGCCGTTGTTTAATAGTGTTATGATGTAAGATCCAGTGTAATTGACATATGTCCATCTAATATCTATAATAGCCCAGCCGTTGTTTAATAGTGTTATGATGTAAGATCCAGTGTAATTGACATATGTCCATCTAATATCTATAATAGCCCAGCCGTTGTTTAATAGTGTTATGATGTAAGATCCAGTGTAATTGACATATGTCCATCTAATATCTATAATAGCCCAGCCGTTGTTTAATAGTGTTATGATGTAAGATCCAGTGTAATTGACATATGTCCATCTAATATCTATAATAGCCCAGCCGTTGTTTAATAGTGTTATGATGTAAGATCCAGTGTAATTGACATATGTCCATCTAATATCTATAATAGCCCAGCCGTTGTTTAATAGTGTTATGATGTAAGATCCAGTGTAATTGACATATGTCCATCTAATATCTATAATAGCCCAGCCGTTGTTTAATAGTGTTATGATGTAAGATCCAGTGTAATTGACATATGTCCATCTAATATCTATAATAGCCCAGCCGTTGTTTAATAGTGTTATGATGTAAGATCCAGTGTAATTGACATATGTCCATCTAATATCTATAATAGCCCAGCCGTTGTTTAATAGTGTTATGATGTAAGATCCAGTGTAATTGACATATGTCCATCTAATATCTATAATAGCCCAGCCGTTGTTTAATAGTGTTATGATGTAAGATCCAGTGTAATTGACATATGTCCATCTAATATCTATAATAGCCCAGCCGTTGTTTAATAGTGTTATGATGTAAGATCCAGTGTAATTGACATATGTCCATCTAATATCTATAATAGCCCAGCCGTTGTTTAATAGTGTTATGATGTAAGATCCAGTGTAATTGACATATGTCCATCTAATATCTATAATAGCCCAGCCGTTGTTTAATAGTGTTATGATGTAAGATCCAGTGTAATTGACATATGTCCATCTAATATCTATAATAGCCCAGCCGTTGTTTAATAGTGTTATAATTTCAAATCATGTATAATTGACATATTTCCATCTAATAGCTATAATAGCCCAACCGTTGTTTAATAGTGTTATAATTTCAAATCATGTGTAATTTACATATGCCCATCTAATAGCTATATCAGCCTAGCCGTAGGTGTCCATGAACTAAATAATTAGTGATTATGTCTGTTGTGCTTCATAATACCCGTAATCATGTCTTACGAAATCCTCGAGATGCTGTTTCACAACAGGCATGCCACGGTTTATTTTGGTTTTGTTTATTGAAAAGTATTAAGGTATTATTTCAAGAATTTTCTAAAATACATACAGTCTAGTTTTACTTTGATAATATTCTGTAGAGTCGATGGATCATTTTATCATTAAAACACTCTCATGTTTCTAAGCTTTCACTTGGCAATGTCCCCACGTGGGAACATGTAAACTACTTAACAAACTGTACAATTTGTAGTAATTAATGTTTTAATTTCCCAATCGTTGATTTTTCACGATGTTAAAAGTTTAAAAGATTATTTTTGTGAACAAAGAATTGGGGCAAACGGACAATTTGTTTAATGTAACCTGAAATGCCACACCCTAATTAGCTTTTCATTTTATTTTGAAATAATTTTCTAATTATTCAATCCATATTCATCCGAAATCAGTTTTTCCCCCTCTCCTTGAAATGTCAATTACTTGATTCATTCTGGAGAAAACAATTTGGATTTAATCCAGCAAAATGCTGAGAAATAAGTGGGAATAGTGAATAACCGTGAAGATTAAAACAAAAATCTAATTCATGTAATATTCTTTTCTTTTATTTATCGGAAGAATACGTAACGCTTCATTCTTCTGCCTAGGATCAAAGTGCAGTATTTGTTCTGTGATCGGGTTCATGGGGAGGTAATCTTTACCTTTCGTCCCAGTTCAAAAAGTGGTTATATAATGGTAAGCTGGGATTTTCTACACATTAGAAACTGACCTTCGTTCTAACTTTGCCATCATGAGAAGAGGGCAAGCGATTAAGGATTCCTCCGATTCTAAATTCATTATGTAATAGTTTAATAATACTTCGGTTCTATATGGGAACATTCCCGTATCTAAATAATGGTTTATAGTATAAGCGTGAGATTTTTAATTCTTCTATTCTAGCACAAATTATAAAAATATCAACTTGTACATGGGATATAATACTACCAGGTAATAGGTTTATTCATTAACATTTGTACATGGGAAGATGCTCTCATCTCAACAACGGCTTATAGTTTAATATATATATATATATATATATATATATATATATATATATATATATATATATATATATATATATATATATTCCAACACAAAAAGACTAACATTTAAAAATATAAACTTCTAACTCAAATGTGATTAAATAGTGCTAAATAATAGGTCAGCACGGCAATATCGGCATATGGGCAAATGACATCATCTCAAGAACGGCTTATGGCATAAGATTAATAGTCTAGCAGAAAAAGGCTAACATGTCAACATATAAACTTCTAATTCAAATACGATTTACTAATGAAAGGTAATAGGTTAACACGACATTGTTCGTATATGGGAAGATGACCGTATCTAAAACAAGACTGATGGTATGATATTTCTATCTTAACCCTAAAACACTAACTTTAACAATATTAGCTAGTAACACAAATTGAACTAAAGACTTACAGAAACCAACTTCACATAGAATAAGTCTTCATAAACAAATACTATTTGGGATGGGGTCAAAGTATAGTATATCTTTTGATTCTACACTTCATCTTCTCTGTTCTCGGTCAGTGAAGGAGAAATCCTTCTAGACCGAGATAATCTTAATTTTTGTAAAAATCCAAAGTGCCCCTTTTTTGGACAGATGGATTTTCTCCACATTAAAAATTAACCTTGTGTCTAACCCGTGGGGAAGTAAGTAAATATGAACAAATGCCATTTAACGCGTTAATGTCAATGGCTCCCACTGCTTTGGATGTAACCCTCACCCCAACCTTATAACCAGGGCTTTACGCGCTCCACTACTTTTGGAGCTGCCCCCGCTCCTGCTCCAACGCCCAAAATTGGTGCTGGCTTCTCTCACGCTCCCCATTTTCAAAAAAGAGCCTCTCCAGCTCAAACCTCTATAAAAAAAGAAGCGGCTCTTTTTCAGCGCTCCGTAATGAAAATGTACCTTCTTTCATAAACGTTCTATTCTGCCAATGGATGGTCGAAGGATAGGGGTTGGCGTCAAAGGATCTCATCAATGGGTGCGGATGTCACTTTAAGTGTAAGACCATAAGATAATATTTGACAAAATCTCGATGATATTTTGAGATGTGCTAAGGGTTTTAGTAGAACATGTCGGACGAAGTATAGGATTATACGTAAATTTTCGTTTCCTGAGGTATAAAATAGAAATAGAAAAATCCCTGAAGTATTTTAAAACAATTTTAATTTTCATTACATTAACAACCTATTTTTTTCAGGGAAGGAAAATTTGACCCGATATTTTTTCTATTTATTTTGGAAGGGAATTTAGATTTGTTTTAAGCAAATAAAGTTTTACTTTTAAACATTATTAGTGATTATTTTCTTTTTAAAGAAATCATTTCTCTGGAAGAGGAGAGACAGCCAGGGCAACATTACTCGTCGTGTTGTTGTTTAATATTTGTTTGTTTTACGAACATAACTATATTGTATAATGTATAGCATTATTTATAACAGAGAAACGTGCAATACTTTCAAAGAAATCGATTTATCCATTTTGTTTTCAATAGTACAATTTGGGGCGAAAAAAACCCAATGAAGTTTATTTTTTAAAGATTGAATAACATTTTTTTTTCATAAGTTGGCCAAAAAATATCAATAAATTGTCAATAAACAATTCAAAGATCCATTTAATGTCTTAAAATTTAATACAAAATATCTGGCCAAGACCTTGGGAGTTGAAAAAACATCAGGTCAAATTTTCCTCCCCGAAAAATTAACTGGAGCAAGTTTTCCTAGGTCAGGCAAAAACATTTATTAAAATTAAAAATTTGAATAAAAAAAGGTCAAAATGTCTATATTTCAAATCTCTCACAAAAATAAACTGTTCACAATTTTAATATTCGATAATAGATTTTTCAAGATAAAGAAAGATATCTAATCTACTTTCGGTTCTAAAAAAACACAAATTAGTCAGAAAGTCTAATTATTTGCTTTTTTTACAATTAAAATTTAAGATATTTTCTGTAACTTAATAAAACATCGGTTTAATTGTAGAATAGGGGCCGCTGTTTTTTTTCGCTCATTTCGCTTGGTATTCGCCCAAATTTAGGATGAAACTGATTGTTGGTCTTAATTGTATTTTTGGTCCTGAAATAAAATTCTCATTTACTTTTTAAAGTGTTGAGAATCTAACTTTAATTCCAGGTTTACATCGCTGGCGGCCATGTTGGTTCTTATTGTTTTTTCCTTGGACTAAAGATATTTTTTCCTTGGACTAAATATATTTTTTCCTTGGATTGAATATATTTTTTACTGCTTTAACTTTGAACATTCTATTTACAAAAGCAAGTTTTGCCGGAATTTAACGAATTTAAAATCAAACATGAAAAGGTTAAAATATACTAGTCGTGAATTTAAGAATTAAAAAAATGTCGCCGAAAAGACGACGGGTAAAATTGTGGCATAAAAGTTCAATTTGATATATGTTAAAAAATAAATTAGAATTTTTGTCAGGACAAAATGTACCATTTCATCTTAAATATCGATTTTATCGAATATTTGGGTGAATACCGAGCGAAATGGGCTAGAAAATCCAACGGCCCTTATAGTACAATTGAACCTACACCAATTTTTCTTTTAATTTGTGTTTTTAAATAAATATTTAAAAATACAAATTAAAAGAAAAATTGGCTTATTTATTCAATCAGCAATAAACATCCTTGTCATAAATACAAAAAAAAGTTCAAATCTGTAAGAAAATAACTTCAAAGACATCTATAGACTCACTGGCGGATTTGAAGACATTTGTTGCCAAATTGTCTCATTCCTTAAGAAAACTGTCCTATCAAAAATGTAACATATCGATAGGAAAATCTGAGAAGTTCAAATGCTCTGTTTTCATGTGTAACTAACTTGTTCTTTCTTCCTCTCTCTATACCTCTCCCCTGTTCCTCTCCCCCTCTCTCCCTATCTCATATACATTTACCAGCGATATAATTTTTTTAAATAACTAAGAGTTTTGCTTTTTATTGCCGCTGAATATAAAATGAGCCCTTCTCTCCTTGGAGAGCTCCGTAAAGCCCTGCTTATAACCTATTGTTTTGATTTACGACGACAGTGACTAATTAAATACGTACAAGGAGGAAATACCTTTGAATCTATGAGTTGATGAAGATGGCATAGTCTGTAAAGCTTTTTGTGTGTTTCGTGATGTCTTACAGATATCATAATCCAGAATATTGATTTTAGATATAAGTGGATTTTATAGTTTTGATTTTATAGTTGTAATGTTATAGTTGCGATTTCATAGTTTCGATTTAATAGTTGTAATTTAATAGTTTTGATTTTATAGTTGTAATTTTATAGTTTTGATTTTATAGTTGTAATTTTATAGTTACGATTTCATAGTTTTGATTTTATAGTTATAATTTATAGTTTTGATTTTATAATTGTGATTTTATAGTTTTGATTCTATAGTTGTGATTTTATAGTTCTGATTTTATAGTTTTATTTTATAGTTTTGATTTTATAGTTGTGATTTTATAGCGTTGATTTTATAGTTTTTATTTTATAGTTTTGTTTTTATAGTTGTGATTTTATAGTTGTGATTATATAGTTTTGATTTTATAGTTTTGATTTTATAGTTCTGATTTTATAGCGTTGATTTTATAGTTGTGATTATATAGTTGTGATTTTATAACTTTGATTTTATAGTTTTTATTTTATAGTTTTGTTTTTATAGTTGTGATTTTATAGTTGTGATTTTATAGTTCTTATTTTTGTAATTCTGATTTCATAGCTGTGATTTTACAGATTTGATTTTATAGCTTTGATTTTATAGTTGTGATTTTATAGTTGCAATTTCATAGTTTTGATTTTATATTTGTAATTTAATAGTTTTGATTTTATAGTTGTAATTTTATAGTTTTGATTTTATAGTTGTAATTTTATAGTTACGATTTCATAGTTTTGATTTTATAGTTATAATTTATAGTTTTGATTTTATAATTGTGATTTTATAGTTTTGATTCTATAGTTGTGATTTTATAGTTCTGATTTTATAGTTTTATTTTATAGTTTTGATTTTATAGTTGTGATTTTATAGCGTTGATTTTATAGTTTTTATTTTATAGTTTTGTTTTTATAGTTGTGATTTTATAGTTGTGATTATATAGTTTTGATTTTATAGTTTTGATTTTATAGTTCTGATTTTATAGCGTTGATTTTATAGTTGTGATTATATAGTTGTGATTTTATAACTTTGATTTTATAGTTTTTATTTTATAGTTTTGTTTTTATAGTTGTGATTTTATAGTTGTGATTTTATAGTTCTTATTTTTGTAATTCTGATTTCATAGCTGTGATTTTACAGATTTGATTTTATAGCTTTGATTTTATAGTTGTGATTTTATAGTTGCAATTTCATAGTTTTGATTTTATAGTTGTGATTTTATAATTGTGATTTTATAGTTGTGAATGTAAAGTTTTGATTTTTTAGTTGTGATTTTATAACTTTGATTTTATAGTTGTGATTTTATAGTTTTTATTTTATAGTTGTGATTTTATAGTTGTGATTTTAAAGTTTTAATATTTTACTTTTTATTTATAGTTGTTATTTTATAGCTTTGATTTTATAGTTGTGATTTTATAGTTGTTATTTTATATTTGTGATTTGATAGTTGTGATTTTATATAATAGCAAGTCGATAAATCCTGTCCTTATGATTAGATTTAGGTATGTAGAGACGATTAGGTTGTGCATTCAGGGGCAAATCAAGTTCGTATGTTTTAAAGAAATTCATTCTTCTGAGATCGTCTTGTCGAATTCAAGATATCTAAACTGTACTGGACAACGGGTAATGCTAAGCTGTTGATGGTATGTTTTATTCTGTAAACTCAGTTCAGTGTTCAGAATGAGACGTAAGCGTATGTAATATTTTCTCCTGACTTTCTCTTTTGTCTGGCCATGATAAATTCCACCTCCTTTGCTTATACCAAAGTATTTATATGTTTCCTGTTTTTTTTCAAGTGCCTCTATTTTAATGTTGAGATCGCATTCAATATAAAAGTTTAATTTGATATACGTGCATAAGTAAATGCTAATAATGTGTTTCAACTGCTAAGTTTTCAAAGCTTTTGTGAGTATATCCGAAACATCAGTGTGTTTAATCCTGCTTACTTGGCACGTCGAGATCAGGTTAGGCACTTTCTCTCAAATAATAGCGATTGAGAAACACTCGTAGAGCCAAGTTAAGCCACGATGGTTCTCGTTTTGCTGCGATATTGACAGACCCAGAACATTATTTTCATGTTTAAGTGTTGCCTTTGCACACTTGTTCAGACCAAACTCTATTCCTATATCATCACTAAAATATTTTACTTATTTTTAGGAGACTCTTCAGTTCATTTCTCATTCTTCCAGAACAGCTTGAGATCACCGCTTGAGATTTTTTTAATTTGTAAAATTCTATTATTTTCATTTTTATTATTTAATTATCTTTACTTATATAAACCTATTATTTTTATTTACATACTTCGATTATTTTGCTTTATATAATTCTATTTTTTCTTTTATATAATTCTATCACTTTTCATTTATATAATTCTATTATTTTATTTTATATATATATATATATATATATATATATATATATATATATATATATATATATATATATATATATATATATAAAGTGGTGTACTAAAAGCGAACTTTTAGGAAAAGTAAAACCTATTGTGAAGAGTATACAGCTCAATATCCAGGATAGAGCAGGTAGAATGAAGAAGAATGGAAAGGAATTAGAGATTGCTTCTCTAATTCCTTTCCATTCTTCTTCATATATATATATATATATATATATATATATATATATATATATATATATATATATATATATATATATATATATATATATATATATATATATATATATATATATATATATAAATCGAACAATTGTGAAGTATTTTGGATGCTTCGATGTTTCGTTTGTTTATTAAACAGTTGTAAATAGAGTTCACGTATGTGCGGCCAGGTCAACCGGAAGACACCGGTGAAGACAGAAAAGCGTTCATTTCATTTGCCCATTGTTTTGGGGTCCTTATTCCCTGTATGGTCCTTTTCCTTTATATAATTCGATTATATTCATTTATATAATACTATCATTTTTCCTCTATATAGAGTCACATAATCAGTTATTTTAGTACTTCACTGTGACACACAGATAGAAAGACAAAAGTACAACATTTATATTATACATTCAAGTCATTAAAAATATGGAAAGGTGGCCAATGAGAGAAATGTTCATGTATCAGTTCAAACTAGGGCATAATGGCAGTTCACAAATTAATAGAAAGGACTTCGGTCATGGAACCGTCAGTGAACGCAGCACCCCCTTGAAAATGCACAAGGTCGTGTGGTGTTGCTGGTATATACATTAGTTGCATGTATTCAAATTTTGGTTGTAATATTCACAACTTTTCGACTGCTTCTTTACTCTCCGACATTCTGGGATATGCAATTGTAGTTATATATATATATATATATATATATATATATATATATATATATATATATATATATATATATATGTATATATGTATATATATATATATATATATATATATATATATATATATATATATATATGTATATATATATTATTTAGGTGATTTTAAGTGGTACCATTGTCGTGGTTGTTATAGTGATAAGGTATCAGCCGCTATATTCTTCGGCCTTCTAAGATGGGGTATTCTTATTATGTACATGTATTTGGAATGTGATAGTCGCCATGATTGTTGTAGTCAGAACGTTTCATTGGTTCTACTATTTGTTTTTTGTCCGGTGTCTTTCGGAATTTATTGATGGTCTTTGTGCTAAGCCTGGTAGATCTTTGTGCTAAACTTGGAGTATCTACATGGAAATGTCAGAAGTTTCTACATTCGTGCCAATTCAAACCGTTATCTTCATTGTGGTTATTGTTATATTTACAACGTTTCTGTGGTTGTAGTGTTTCTTATTTGCGCTTTCAAATTTCTATTTTCCCATTTCCCCCGAGATTCCAGTACTGACCGAATTACTCTCTGCGACCTTGGCCAGAGACAAGTCATTTTAAGGAGTGAAGATGGGCAGAGTGAGTTGTTGCTTTCAATACAGAAAAGGGCTTGGTCAGTCGATCGGTCGGTGGCACATCACTTTGAAATAGCCGTGTCATTGCTAAATATGACATAACTTATTTTAGATGTCTGTAAGTATCTCTATAAAATGCTCTACTATCCATTGTTTGGATGCCCTCCAATTCTTCTTTTAGAAAAATCCCATGTTTTAAAATTCGATTGTCATTCACTTTTATCCCGCATCTTCTGTGAAAGCAATAAGAATTGTGTCGAACCGCTCATAAAACATACATAAGTTGCATGGTTTACGTAATATCCGCCAAGTTTTATTCTAATTAAAAATAAGCTAAACGGTAGAAGTGGTCGTCTCGTTGGCGTTGTTCAAGTATGCTGATTGGACGGTTTGGTTCGAATAACTCGGTTTTCTGCTTTAAATTGTTCTTCTAAGGACGATTTATCGCATGTAGTAAGTTGAGAATACATTTTCATGTTGAAAAACAAAAGAACAAAAAAAAAAGCAGATAACTGTATGTAGTAGTTAAGCACATTTTGTCCTGAGAATAAATCCTCCCCTGATTGAGGACTGAATTTGATTCCTGCCGAATGGCTAGGAAAGTCCTTCGATCAACGCCTAAAGCTGATCTAGTTATTAGTTGATACTAGTAAACTAATCTTTCAGAGCTCAAGTGGGTATTTTGAAGTAAGCGAAAATGCTGCTCTATATATTGTATTCGGCTCCATATGCGATTTCCGGTTATGAACATCAAATAGATACTGATCTTTTCTTATCAAGCTCCTCCATGTTAGCATACGAGTTCAACTATGTGAACGAGCTCAATTTGATTGTTCAAATGAGACAATTATAAAAATACCCGTGTTACGTTTAATTTTTGTCATGCTGTCATATTCTTGTGTGAAACAACAGTTTTGTTAGCCTGTCACACATCAATTTGAGAAAGCACTTTCTCCGTTCTCTCATTTAAATTTGACATAGCATTTTTACTGGTCTGTCACATTTCAATTTGACATAGAATTTTCGCTGGTCCGTCACGCTTAAATTTGACATAGAATTTTCGCCGGTCTGTCACATTTAGATTTGACATAGCATTTTCGCCGGTCTGTCACATTTAAATTTGACATAGCATTTTCGCCGGTCTGTCACATTTAAATTTGACCTCGCATTTTTACTGGTCTGTCACATTCAAATTTGACATAACATTTTAGCCGGTCAGGTACATTTAAATTTGACATAGCATTTTACTGGTCTGTTACGCATAAATTTAACATAGCATTTTCGCCGGTCTGTCACATTTCAATTTGACATAGCATTTTTACTGATCTGTCACGCTTACATTTGACATAGCATTTTTCTGGTCTGTCACGCATAAATTTAACATAGCATTTTCGCCGGTCTGTCACATTTCAATTTGACATAGCATTTTTACTGATCTGTCACGCTTACATTTGACATAGCATTTTCGCCGGTCTGTCACGCTTTAATTTGACATAGTATCTTAGCCAGTCTGTCACATTTAAATTGGAAATAACATTTTAGTTAGTCTGTTACATTTAAATTTGACATAGCATTTTACTGGTCTGTCACGCATAAATTTAACATAGTATTTTAGCCAGTCTGTCACATTTAAATTTGACATAACATTTTAGCCGGTCAGTTACATTTAAATTTGACATAGCATTTTACTGGTCTGTCACGCATAAATTTAACATAGCATTTTCGCCGGTCTGTCTCATTTCAATTTGACATAGCATTTTTACTGATCTGTGACGCTTACATTTGACATAGGATTTTCGCAGGTCTGTCACGCTTAAATTTGACATAGTATCTTAGCCAGTCTGTCACATTTAAATTTGACATAGCATTTTTACTGGTCTGTCACATTTAAATTTTACATAGCATTTTTACTGGTTTGTCACATTTATATTTGACATAACATTTTCGCCGGTCTGTCACATTTAAATTTGACATAGCATTTTCGTTGGTCTGTCAAATTTATATTTGACATAGCATTTTAGCTAGATTGTCACGTTTAAATTTGACATAACCTTTTCGCCGGTCTGTTACGCTTAAATTTGACATAGTATTTTAGCCAGTCTGTCACATTTAAATTTGACATAACATTTTAGCCGGTCAGTTACATTTAAATTTGACATAGCATTTTACTGGTCTGTCAAGCATAAATTTAACATAGCCTATTCGCCGGTCTGTCACATTTCAATTTGACATAGCATTTTTACTGATCTGTCTCGCTTACATTTGACATAGCATTTTCGCCGGTCTGTCACGCTTAAATTTGACATAGTATCTTAGCCAGTCTGTCACATTTAAATTGGAAATAACATTTTAGTTGGTCAGTTACATTTAAATTTGACATAGCATTTTCGCCGGTCTGTCACGCTTAAATTTGACATAGTATCTTAGCCAGTCTGTCACATTTAAATTTGATATAGCATTTTAGTTGGTCTGTTACATTTAAATTTGACATAGTATTTTACTGGTCTGTCACGCATAAATTTGACATGGCATTTTCGCCGGTCTGTCACATTTAAATTTTACATAACATTTTTATTGGTCTGTTACATTTAAATTTGACATATCATTTTTACTGGTCTGTCACATTTAAATTTGACATTAAATTTTCGTCGGTCTGTCACATTTAAATTTGACATAGCATTTTTAATGGTCTGTCACATTTAAATTTGACATAGCATTTTTACTGGTCTGTCACATTTATATTTGACATAACATTTTCGCCGGTCTGTCACATTTAAATTTGACATAGCATTTTACTGGTCTGTTACATTTTAATTTGACATAGCATTTTTACTGGTCTGTCACATTTATATTTGACATAACATTTTCGCCGGTCTGTCACATTTAAATTTCACATAGCATTTTACTGGTCTGTTCCATTTTAATTTGACATAGTATTTTAGCCAGTCTGTCACATTCAAATTTGACATAACATTTTTACTGGTCTTTTACATTTTAATCTGACATAGCATTTTTACTGGTCTGTCACATTGAAATTTGACATTACATTTTCGCCGGTCTGTCACATTTAAATTGACATTATATTTTCGCCGGTCTGTCGCATTTAAATTTGACATAGCATTTTTACTTGTCTGTCACATCTAAATTTGACATAGCATTTTTACTGGTCTGTCACATTTATATTTGACATAGCATTTTTACTGGTCTGTCACAGTTAAATTTGACATAGCATTTTCGCCGGTCTGTCACATTTAAATTTGACATAGCATTTTCACTGGGTTGTCACATTTCAATTTGACATAGCATTTTCGCCGGTCTGTCACGCTTAAATTTGACATAGCATTTTTACTGGTCCGTCACATTTAAATTTGACAGAGCATTTTTACTGGTCTGTCACATTTAAATTTGTACATAGCATTTTTACTGGTCTGTCACATTTAAATTTGACATTACATTTTCGCCGGGCTGTCCCATTTAAATTTGACATAGCATTTTTACTGGTCTGTCACATTTAAATTTGACATAGCATTTTTACTGGTCTGTCATATTTAAATTTGACATAACATTTTTACTGGTCTGTTACATTTATATTTGACATAAACTTTTCGCCGGTCTGTCACATTTAAATTTGACATAGCATTTTCGCCGGTCTGTCACATTTTAATTTGACATAGCATTTTCACTGGGTTATCACATTTAAATTTGACATGACATTTTCGCAGGTCTGTCACGCTTAAATTTGACATAGCATTTTTACTGGTCTGTCACATTTAAATTTGACATAGCATTTTTACTGGTCTGTCACATTTTAATTTGATATAGCATTTTCTCAGGTCTGTTACATTTAAATTTGACATAGCATTTTTACTGGTCGGTCACATTTAAATATGACATAGCATTTTCGCCGGTCTGTCAAATTTATATTTGACATAGCATTTTAGCTAGATTGTCACATTTTAATTTGACATAGCATTTTTGCCGGTCTGTTACGCTTAAATTTGACATAGTATTTTAGCCGGTCAGTTACATTTAAATTTGACATAGCATTTTACTGGTCTGTCACGCATAAATTTAACATAGCATTTTCGCCGGTCTGTCACATTTCAGTTTGACATAGCATTTTTACAGATCTGTCACGCTTACATTTGACATAGCATTTTCGCCTGTCTGTCACGCTTAAATTTGACATAGTATCTTAGCCAGTCTGTCACATTTAAATTTGACATAACATTTTAGTTGGTCTGTTATATTTAAATTTGACATAGTATTTTTTACTGGTCTGTCACATTTAAATTTGACATTAAATTTTTACTGGTCTGTCACATTTAAATTTGACATAGCATTTTTACTGGTTTGTCACATTTATATTTGACATAACATTTTCGCCGGTCTGTCACATTTAAATTTTACATAGCATTTTACTGGTCTGTTACATTTTAATTTGACATAGTATTTTAGCCAGTCTGTCACATTTATATTTGACATAACATTTTTACTAGTCTGTCACATTTAAATTTGACATAGGATTTTCGTCGGTCTGTCACATTTTTATTTGACACAACATTTTTACTGGTCTGTCACATTTAAATTTGACATAGAATTTTCGCCGGTCTGTCACGCTTAAATTTGACATAGCATTTTTACTGGTCTATCACATTTAAATTTGACATGACATTTTCGCCGGTCTGTCACGCTTAAATTTGACATAGCATTTTTACTGGTCTGTCACATTTAAATTTGACAGAGCATTTTTACTGGTCTTTTACATTTTAATTTGACATAGCATTTTTACTGGTCTGTCACATTGAAATTTGACATTACATTTTCGCCGGTCTGTCACATTTAAATTTGACATTATATTTTCGCCGGTCTGTCGCATTTAAATTTGACATAGCATTTTTACTTGTCTGTCACATATAGATTTGACAGAGCATTTTTACTGGTCTGTCACATTTAAATTTTACATAGCATTTTTACGGGTCTGTCACATTTAAATTTGACAAAGCATTTTCGACGGTCTGTCACGCTTAAATTTTAAATAAAATTTGTATTTCTGAACGAGCAGATTAAATGGACGCATCTCAATAATGGATCTGTTCTTTTTTTCTTCGATTTTCCAGGTGAATATTTGTTCAATTTAATATACCGGATAATCAATATCTCTATCTTAATACAATTGTGTGACCACTTCTTGTGTGTATGTGTGTGATCCACGCCTCTATGTTGCTTGCACATTATCATCTTTATCATTTACTATTACAGGTAGGTCGAGAGACGATAACGAGTTTGTGTGCAAGAAATGTAAAACAATGGGGATGGATGAGAACTCAGATATAGAGAAAATATGTCCGGATGGCGAAGCTACTCAGGTTGTCCAGAAACTGTTGTGAACTTGGTGATACTATTGGAGTACGGCGTGAACTGATGCTAGTGTAATTGCAAAAGTTATGAGTAGATGGAGTAAGTTATGTGAACGTCTGCCATTACTAAACAGCAGACTGTTATCACCGTGGAGGACATGCGTTGCATGGAGCGATAGGATATAGAATAACATGATGGATGTGTAATGTGAGGCTTAGATCTGATGATCCCAGAGGAACATTACATCTAAATAGTATATAGAGATGCGTGCAGAACAGGAGACTCCGATGGTATGGTCACGTTGAAAGAATGGATGAGAGTTATTTTGATAGGAGATGTAGAACAGTTGGCAAGGGAATGTCAAGCAAAACATGGGAGGAAGTGATAAGAAGTGAATTGAGAGAAATATGGATAAATAAAGACCCGTCAGAGATATTTTAGTTTGGAAGTCAATTTTTAAAAAGCCGTCTAACATATGCCAGCATGTAAAACGGACGTTAAACCGAATATGATGATGGCACTCAATCGAACGAAATGAACAAAGTTGAAAAAATGCGGTCAAATATATTTATAAAAAAGTTGTCCATTTGATAATAAGGTGTGTCATAATTGTGACAATAAAGGACACAAGTTCTCACATTGTAGAAAAGAAACCGGAAAGTTAGAGTCAGAAAATTTAGAAAAATGGTTATATCTATATAAAAAAGACCCATCTACTGCTATCAAAAGAAATTTTTAAATGTACATATGGAAGAGAGAAATGTTTAATTTCAATTAAACACGCGATTCGACTTGACGATAATAAATTAATTAGCATGAAATATGCTGCAAATTAATGCTAATTAATTTTGAAAAAATATCCGGTAAAAATTAAATCTTTTATGTGAATGCTATGCTAATGTATCATGAACAAAAAAAAAATGAAACCGAAAAGCATTCGTTTTGGATCGATTTCGAAACTTATTCAGAACGGACTGCATGAAGGTATTTTATTCCTGGAACCTATCAATAAATGCATTCGGTAATAGCGGAAACACAGCTTCTAATAGTAAAAACAATCTCGACGTTTTTTTTTTCTGGCGGTTTAGGATTAGTTTTTGGTCATCGCGTTGTACTCTCGATATCCTAACGGGCATCTCTGAACGTATACAGCACACACTGGATAAGGCAGGGGAAGCTGAGGCGATACCATTTGATATCTTCAAAGCATTTGAAAAAAGTTTGACATCAAGGTCTTCTTAGGAAAATTAACTCGTACGGTATTATTGGGAGAATGTTTAATATACTCAGATCTTTCTTAGCAAAGGGAAAGATCCAGGTCGTTCTCAATGGCCGTACATCTCAACAACATCACACCAATACGGATATGCCTCAGGGGTTGATACTTGGATTTATATTATGTCTGATTTTTATAAACAACCTCCTCGACACGATCGTGTCAGAGATGGTTGTCTTTGCTGATGAGACTCCGCTTTATTCCCAGCATCAGGGCAAATCGAATGCCCACCCATGTAAGACAACGGTAGAATTCTTAGCAAACGACCCTCCGTCTGTAGTAGAATGACCAGAATCACTAAGTTGCTTCTTTAACCTCGATGACTACCCCGTTCGACAACCAATGTTGGAGAAGTAACTCGACCGGCCACTCCTCTCCATCCCTTCCTGTAATGCTGATAGGGGAATGAATCCTTTTTCATTCACCTATACCTTTACGGTTCAATAAACCTATTAATAGTTTTTTATATTTCTTTGCCATTGCCGTATTTGTATTGTATCTCTAACAAGGTGTAACACCGAGCACCGCCATGGCCCTTGTAACAAGACACTCATGCGCTCCGTTGTTACATTACGCCCATACCAGTTATGCAAGATGGCGAACACATATCGGTAAATTGCCTTTTCATATCTCAACGCATTGAGAAGTTCTGATTTATGCTGAATATTTCGTATATTACTTGAGAGTGTAAATAAATCCACTTATACAGGATGTCCATAAAGCCCGTATAGATTTATTTGTATTTTTGATAGAAATAATCTGTAAAATGTGTTATAAAGTTTCATGTGCCTAGTTTTAAGTAAATTATTGAATAATTGTTCACTACAAAATTTGCAACGATTTTATACAAGTAAAATAATGTTCCATTTCCCAATAGATGGATCGGAGGGGGTCGAACATTTTATTAGCCTCCGTGTTAAATTTGTTTACGGGGACATGTGGGGACATGTGAAAACAATTGTGTATACGACCAAACCTAGTTCATTAGAAGATTTGAAAGCTAAAATAACTAATGTGATTTCAGGCATTACTGTAAAAAAAATGTTTTTCGTGAACTACAAAAGTGTATGCTAATAAACTTTTAATAACACCTTAAGCATATAGATTTACTTTTTTTCTAATCCTATTTACAGTTTATTTCTATCGCAAATACAAATAAGTTATCATTTTTTGAAGTGCACACTGACTTTGCAGACACCCGTTATATTGTATACGTTACGTTTTGTTAGTTATTTTTTTATTTACCGCTTTTATACGTGTGCAAGAACAATTAAGAGACCTATAGTTTCTTATAAGACTATCTTGAGGCGGAGACTTCAATAGAGAACGGATTTATATGACCATTCCAATTACGCAACCACTAGACTACCATATAAGGAAAATGTATCAACAGAATAGCGACAAGCTAAGTAATAACAAGTCTTTGACGTATATACACTATTCATCTGGCACACCGTCACAACACGTGTAAATATTTTTTATAAATGAATCCAACGAATGTAACAGGGAAACTAGATATAAAACACGTTTTTTAGAAAATCATTGGGATACGCTAAAAAGACGTGACGCTAAGTCACTTTTCTTCTCTGTTAGCGAAGCAATAGGTTTTACAAAACAATTACTTGTATAATGTGCGTAGTATATCTTAAATAAACATGGCCTATATACATATCGCGGGCTATTGAACAAGCGTACTTATTCGATATAAAACCATATGCTTCTTTACAACAACAAAAAATGATGTTTTTTTTTATCGAGAGGTAAGAAGAATCTTTTTTTCTCTCTTTTCTGCAAATGTTAGCCATGCTGTCTTGAATTATTTGTACAAGGCGGACTTAGTTATATCAGACTCAACAACCTCTCTTTCGCCATTTTTTTGTGTTTTGTTTAGCGCCTTTTCCCTTCCGATCGTTTATATTCATTTGTTGTTTTTTTCTTTATCTTTCCACTCTACTTACCGTCTCGAAGGATCAGAGTTGAAACTTTGCGAATGACTCAACAAAAATAGAATAAGAATAAACATACACTTATTTTCCTCCTGTCTCTTTTATTAACTTCTTTCTTTTTTTCATTCTTCTTCGTCTTCTTCTTCCATTACTATAACCTTTCCTTTTTTTTGTCCTTCTTCTTCTTCTTTTCATTCTTCTGTTTTTTTTCCTGCGTATCCTTCTTTTGCTTTTTGCCATTCTTTTTTTGTCAGTCTTCTTCGTCTTCTTCGTTGTCGTCGTCGTCGTCGTCTTTATATTCGTTTTCCTCTTCTTTTCATTCATCTTTTTTTCATCATCTCGTCTTCTTTTTCTCTTCGTCATTTCTTCGTTTCATTGACCTTCTTTTTTTTCATTCTTCTCCACCATCTTCTTCTTTTCCATCTTTGTTTTTGTCTTTTTCTTTTTCTTTTTCTTTGTAATTCTTTTCATTTTTCTTCCCTTTCTTTTTTGTCCTTCTGCATTGTCATCCTTCTTTTTCTACTTCTTTTTCTTCTTCTTCATCATCATCTTATACTTTTCTTCTTCGTCCTTCTTCATCGTCATTTTTCTTCTTTTCATCATTCTTTTTCTTCTTTTTCTTTTTCTTCTTCTTCTTCTTGTTCTTCTTCCTCCATTTCTTCTTCTTTGTCTTCTTCTAATTTTTTGTCTTTTTCCTTCTTCTTTTTCTTCTTCTTCTTCTTCTTCATCTTTATCTTCTTCTTCTTCTTCTTCTTTTTCTTCTTCTTCTTCTTCCTCCCTGTCTACTTTTTGTTTTTGTCTTTTTCCTTCTTCTTCTTCTTCTTCTTCTTCTTTTTCTTCTTCTTCTTCTTTTTCTTCTTCTTTTTCTTCTTCTTCCTCATTTTCTTCTTCTCTGTCTTCTTCTTTTGTTTCTTCTTCTTCTTCTTCTTCTTCTTCTTCTTCTTCTATGAATTATTAGTATATTTCTTCTTTGTCTTTCGTCTTCTTTTTCATGTTTCTTTTTTCTATTCTTCTCCGTCGTATCATTATCATTCTTTTTCTCCTCCCCCTTTATCATTATTCATCTTTGTTATTCCCTTTCATTTTCATTCTTCTTCCTTTTCGTCTCATTCTTATTCTTCATTTGGTAAGAGAGACGCCCTTCTAGCAAATAGAAAATCTGCATTATTGAATTTACTTATATTCGCGGCATAAAAAAGGGGGAACACACTGAAAGGTAAAAAAAAAAAAGAAAAGTAAATACAGTACAAAAGGTATTTTTTTATATTTCAATAAAAACTGACTTACCTTTCGAACTTTCCAACTTATCTCTTTAAAAACAAGACTAAAGTGGTGCGTGATTTTATTCCGAGTTCGTGAGTTGGTCATGTGGGTGAAAAATCAAGTTGACAAATAATTGTCGCCATCTTTTCTTCTTTCTGTTTCATCCACGCCATATTATTATCAAAACAGTTTGAGAAAATTCTAAGCAGAAAGTGTGTCATTTATTCTTGTACGTTTAAAAGTACAACTATTTTTAATGGTATACCATTTTTATTATTTCGTTTTACTTCAGTCGAAGTTCTCAGAAATCAAGTGGCCCCTTTCTGGGGCTAACACTTGATCTCTATATGAGATACAAAGATATTCGAGTGTTCCATTAAAGTTCTCCTTTACCTATCAAACGTTGAGTTAGTAAAGAAGTTAAGAACATTAATTTAATCATTTTTAAAATTTCATTTTACTTCAGTCGAAGTTCTCAGAAATCAAGGGTTCCTTCCTAGGGCTAACACTTGATCTCTATATAGGATACATAGTTATTTGAATATTTCATTGAAGTTCTTTTTTACCTATCAAACGTTGAGTTGCTAAAGAAGTTAAGAACATTAATTTTCCTCTCTCCAATTGACCAGTTAACTATGTTATAGTGTATCTTTCTTGCGGTGTATTGATCCTACCGGATTGCAGGACAATAATTCATCTAGTCTGGTGGAGTATCCATCTAACTGATGTTACTTGAGGTAACATCACTAGGAGAATGTGAACCATTCTTCGTATGAGCCAGTGTATTGCCGTACTGATGGGAACTTATTTGCGCTTCGAATACTATGTTATTTTGAATATTTGGTCAGTATTTACTTGTAGAGTGAAGTATGCTCATGTCAGGCTGTCCTAACAAACCCCTGTATAGAGAGAACGAAGAAACTCGAGTATGGTATCTAGTAGGTAATTCAAACTCTCCAGTAGGTAATTCAAACTCTCTCATCAGTTATATGTCCAAGTGTGTGTCTGATAGATATGCTAATAAGTAGACGTGGACTGTGACATATATGAACGAATTGAGATAGATAACGTAATAGAAGTCACTGCCCTTAATAAATACGAGGTGATTATCCCCTACCCGCTTAGTAACAACAAAGCTACAAGTATTATTTTTACTAGTGAGTCCCCGCGTATCAAAGCCCAAAGATCGCTGGAAGATAATGATCAATGAGAGTGTCAGTTGACGAGTAAAAAAGCCTTGATAGGATTGGAAACGATAGGTGAACTTGATTATCTAAAAAGATAGCTCGACAAGAATTTATTAACATTGGACTTGAAAATGACTATGTTGTAGTCAGCCGGGAAGCAACCCCGTTGTATCGTATGCTACAGATTAGAAGTTCTGGGGAACAACTTTGTTCATGGAAGTTCTGTTTAGTTTTTAGGTACACAGAGGAAGACAGGCAAATTATTTACAGTGGTTGTAGCTAGACGAGTTTTTATTGCGAATGTTTTACAAGGAGAACCAAAGATTGGAGTGAAATTGAGCGCCTACCATGAAAATAACGATAGAGTAGAGAAAGACTAGCTACGTCTCTTCTGTGAGAAAATGGACTGTAGGGAAGTGAATCGATCCCCAACTAGATCTCGAAGTCGATTTTGTATTCTGTTATGGCAGTAAATGCGTACTCTGAGCGGCACCTCCCCAGATGTAACAACAAAATCGGCATGCCGATGCTGGATGTATTCAAATTGAAGAGAGTCCAGTTTTATTCAATAAGTTTTCAAATAAAAGCTATTGCGTTGTGTGCGTGTGTGTGTGTGTGTCAGTGTGTGTATTTCCTAGGTTAAGAGCGTCAACAAGCCGACCTTATGTTTCGACCCGTCTTGTCTTGTCACTAAACGTATTATATCACATAACTATTTAGTTCATTAACGTTATTTTTACTCAATGAAAAAAAGCATACACTAGTGGAATACTATGGACTGCCCCCCCCCTCTCCAGAGCCGGAGAAAATGATTCACGGAAAGAAAAGCTATCGGAAGTAATGTAAGTAAAAAGAGAGTGGGGACCGTCGAGGTCTTTTGAATTCTCGAGATAGTAGGACGCCTCACAGTTGGTGGTCAATTTCTGCTTATCAGTCACTCTGTGACAAAGACCAGGCGTTTTAGGAGTGGTCGAGTTATTTCCACTTATCGGTGACTAAGACAAAAGACTGAACATAGGATTGAGCTAAGATGTTTAGGAGTGAGATTTGTTTGCTCCAGTTTTACGACAGTTTATGGAGTTGACAATTTTACGTGAGTTTACGGCAGTTGATGAGTTTAAGGTAGTATTGCCGTAGTTGGCGACTCGGAGAGGAGACGAGCCGATCAGAGCAGATTGGCGAAGACTCGAGATGAGCTCACTCAACCAAGTGACTGTAACTGAGACATGGATGCTAGCGTTTAGGGGTCCCTTTCTATTTTTCAACGTAAACCAGTACTTGTGCCCTCGGCCATCGTCAAAATCACGGCACACACAACATTGAGGTCGGTGATTGTCCAGAGGGGTAGCATGGTCTTACATTAACATGCATTAGTCATTTATTTTCAGGGTCCTGCATGACCGAGAAGAGTTGTCGCTGCGTGCAAGTTTTATTGCGATGTCATCAGAATACCTACTAATATTAAAGAATTCAGTTAACTCGACAAACCACTTCTCAGGGAATTAAATATTGATTCAACTGCACCCCGTTACTTAAGTTACAAATTAAGTCCAATGGCTAGCAAATTATGTCGGACACACTAGTCGCCTCGTGACTGAAAGATCACAGGACGAGGGACAGAAAAAGAGAGAGTTAATTATATGTGAAGCCCATCACTTAATTATATCATCGTTTCGGTAGACTATTTCTAAACGCGTGTTCTTAGATTGGCTGCTTCTGCAAGACTCTGCGTGTGCTACGCCTACCGCTCTTTCATATCTGACATTATATCCGCTTAAATATCATCGATTTCCTTTTCTCGCGATTTGGGTTCATCATAATCTTACTGGCCCTTTCATGACCCCTGTCTAAAAAGCTTCCTCGTTTCCACTCTAACCGCCATATATGCCTAAGTTAATATGTACTAGCTAATATATCCACTAGACATGGGCGATCTTTTGTTGGATGGAACTAAAGTCTACCTGTGATAGAATGTAGCCTATGTTTTAGCGGTGATGAAGGGTGGCTGTATCCGAGAGGAAATGCTGATGGGACCGACCAGCATATTTTGCAACCAAACTACCAGAGTGTCCCTTTTGGAAAGCTGGATTCGAGATATAGACTGACCTTGTGTTTAACCTTTCCGCTATGGAGGCACGTTGACAAAGCAAGTACTACATGACTCTAGAGCTAATATTGAAGTGTAGTATCTGTTCTCTTATCAGACAGACGAATAGAAATCCTTCTAGACTGTGAACATTTTTATTTTTGTCCCAATTCAGAGTGTCCCTTTTGGAGAGCTTGATCTCCCCACATTAAATTGACCTTGTGTAACTTTCAGTCTTTGTTGGGAGGCGACGAATAGGGATGCCCCGTCTTCAACCTAGAATCAAAGTGTAGTATATGTTCTGTATAAGGTGGCCATACTCCCAGGTCACACCAGTTGCTTTTCGAAGAAGGGATGCGTTTATTGATTCGAAGCCAAGTCTTAATTGACGCTTCGACCTTTGATTGCACCTCCGACCAATTCCTCTCATACTGGAAATCCGGTCCGAACCACACGCCGAAGATTTGAACTGAACCGTCAGTCCAGCGGAAAGGAGCCGGGGGTATAGCGTAACCGCTCCAGAAACCCAACTGCATGCTGGTCGACTTGCTGCAGTTTATTTTGGCTACCGGGATCGTTTCGTAACGTGAGCGCCTCTGCCACCATCTCGATGTCTGCAGAAGCACGACACAAAGATCGTGATTACATCACAATCTCGCACCCCCCCCCCCACCAGGCAAAGCAATTTCGCATATAACCGAACTAGCCGCCTCGTTACTTAGCTTGCGAATTAACGGTTCTAACACAAGGATATAGAGCAGGGCGACAGCGGAAACCCCGACGCACAGGCTGCGAAATAGGGAAACACTCTAAACGCTTTCCGTTTACTTACACCACTACCGTTGGACAACGATAAAGAACGGAGATCCGTTTGCGGAAGTTTGGTTTAAAACAGGCGGTGACTAAAGCAGATGACAAGGAGCAATTGTCGACCATATCGAAAGCTTTGGACTGATCCAAGTTAATCAATGTGTTCTGCGTGTTGTTTTTCCCCCCTCTAGATGCAATTTGTTCCGAATCGATCTCTCTTTCATAGCGTAGTGCTGTTCGGGTTCGATTAACTTTCTGATAACACCCTCAATGCGGTTCGATAAGATCTTGGCCCAAAATCTTTAACTCTGTATTTACCAGAGTTATAGGTCTGTAATCGTCTATTTCCTCCCCACCATTTCTGTCGAATTTCTTCAGCAATGTGATCACTTCCTTGATGACTTGACCAGGCATAAAGCTCTGCTCAAACCAATTGTTGAACACGTCTATCAGAAGCGGCACGAACATGTACGAAAGCCTCAAAAGCAATTCGTAAGGCAGACCATCAAGTCTTGGCGATTTATTAAACCCAACCTGCTTCAACGCAGCCAAGACCTCGCATCCCGTAACCCTGCCTTCGAAACCAACTGCTCTGGCCGTATCGAGGCGAGGAGAGTTCGCCAAATAATTGCCAAACTCCTGGACTGAGAGCTTGGGCAGTTGGGTGAAACGCTCCTCGAAATTTTCCCGAAATCCCTCCCAAGTCTCCCAAATCGATTCCAAGGTACGTTCATCCAGGTGCTTGACTTTTCAAATGTTTCTATTCTAGTCTCGCCAGAAAACTTCCTTACACTCATCCGCGTCATATTTCATGGCATTAGCCTTGTCTTTACTAATTGGGCCTCGTAACACTCACTAGCTTCGGGTTGCAGGTCTTGTTTAGCTAGTTCTATGCTTACAGTACCCCACCCCATCACCTGTGTAGTTTCTATTCTAAGTACTTTTTTTTTTACTTTTTGTCTTTTCTAGTGTGAAACGCTGGCAATATCTGACGGAGAAGCTTCTGATCATAACTTTCAGGCTAACCCACCACTTACGCCCGGTAACCGCCTCCACCAATTCCTCGCTAAATAAGAGTTTCTAGCTTTGTTTTGAAGTCTCGAATCTCTAGCAAGGATTATCCGGCTAGTTCAGACTTATTTCTCAAGTTCAATCGGGCGATAACAAATTCATGACCCGATTGACCTAACCAGTGGAACGTAGGATACGATATAACATCATATCTAAATAATCATTCGAGTAGAAAAGCATGCTATTCTTCCATGTCCATATCCCCCGCTCCGGGTGATCGCCACGAAACCTGTCGACAAGATCGCATCTAGCCATAAGCTCAGACAGACTGCTCTCACATCTCTCTGCCCTTCTAGTTCCCTCAACCTTGTCTATCTTGGGATCAAGGGTGACATTCTAATGTTATTAAAACTACGCGATTCGGACTCGTGACGAATGTATCCAAACACAGAAAACAAGGAAACACTCTCTCAAACGGTGTTGGGCACATGAAACGCGCGACCTGAAACTCAAAATCTTTTACGGCAATATCGACCACGACCGGCCTGTCCCTCCCCTCCCCCGCATTCCTATAGCCAATGTCGACCGTTGCAAACAGAGTACGTTTCACAAGCAAGGATATGCCCTTCCCCTGGGGATTCTCATATGCTGAGAAGACGTCAAATTATCTGGTTAGGACCCGACAATTCCCCGACGAAACGAAGTGCGTCTCCTTGATCACAACTACATCATTCCTACTGACAAGAGATATCTTGTAACGCGCACCACCCGGGTAGAAAACCTCATGCTCCTCGCATTCAGATTAGCCAAGTAAAGAGTTATGGACTTACCTTAAGCAGTGTCGCACTCGGTTCCGAAGTCTGCCGAGGAAAGGACGCCGACGCTATGCGCCATGCAATGTGACCTTTTCTCTGGTATCCTGGGCGCTGCGCGCGATCCCGCCAATGTCCAGTACGAAAGTTCATTTTAAAGCCCTATAAAGCGAGAAATGCACCAAAATCGGGGCACTTCCCTTGCATTCTGATAAAATTGTCATCAACGAAAGTAGTCTAATCAAATCAGTGAAAAATGTCAAATTAATTGCAACCCAAGTTTTTTTTTTTTTGCACAATGCATTTTTATGAGGTGTCTATATGAACATATTAAACGTCTAGAAACATCTATCGATGCGAAATATGAACATTTTACAATTATCGATCTGCGAAAAAAGCGTGTGTTTATAACAAAGAAATGTAAACAACCTCGTTTTCATTTTGCCTTTTTTTATATAAAATTTTCGATAAAATTGATTGTTGGTCTTAAATGTATTTCTTGTCCTGAAATAAAATTCTAATTTACTTTGTAAAATTTTGAGAATCGAACTTTAATTCAATGTTTTAATCGCTGGCGGCCATATTGTTTTTCCATGCACCAAAATATTTTTACGACATAAAAAGTTTTATTACATACAACAAACAAAGTTTTAGATACAAAATAAAATGTGAACATTGTTTTACACAAAAAACAGCTTGTTTAAAACAATATGAACAGGTTAAAGCTAAAACATATTGGCCGATGTTTACGGAATTCCTTAGAATATATATCATAGGTCAGAAGTTTAGAATAATTTACTGAAATAAATTTGTAGTCTATTATACACTGCTGGTTTTTACTGTCAATTTCTTTTTTTGATAAAAATCTAATAATGTCTAATACAAGTACTAGAGACATGTGCATACTTTGTAAAGAAGGTATTATGGGTAACAATCTTAAGGATACAGTGACAATTACCCACCATTAAGTGATAGCATCAACACAGCATGTGGATAATATGCAAGTAGTTTTCGTATATGTGCACGTCAACGTGTTCATAAAAGCTGTAGAAAACGATAGTGTGACCCTAACATTATAAAAGCAGATGAAAAACATGGAATGGGTCGATATATCCACATTTAATTGTAGTTTATAATCCCAAACACGAACTATTGATTTCAAGAATTACTATCTTTTTTTGTGGTACATTAATCAAATGCCAAGGAAGGCAAAGGTGTCAGGGTTATCATCTTATGAAAACATTAACATTTGATAACGCTATAGACAAAATATGTAAATCCCGGAATGATGAGTGGAGTGATACAGTATTAGAATGATTATCTTCTGCAAATGATTTACATGCCAAGGATGCAGTCTATCGCCAACGTTGCAGTACTAACTTTAGGACAGGCAAACAATAAAATAAATATATGACCCCAAACTCAAATTATCCATCCACAGATGAACTTACTTTAGAGAAAACCATGACATTTCTCCTTGATAGTGTTGCTTACTTTATGCAGATTATTGCAACAGGAAAAATATAGAGAAGAAGCAGGCATCCATAGAACATGCTATCATTTAAACTATTCAACCAAGTATTATGATTGTTTTTTTGTAATTATTGTTAGTCATAAAAATGCATCACCATTTTGGTTCTAGATTGTTAATATCTAATTACAGAAACATGAGTTCATATGACGAAGTCCAAACATTTAAACGAAATGCTTCTGTAACTGTTATGTCACTGTTACAGAAGGTCAATTTATGCTATATGCAGAAGACACTATTGACCATAATATACAAGCCCTTGATGGATATGGTACCTTTCATCGAGTGGGTATGGTTGCCATATTAACATCAGGTAAATTTGTCATGCATGTAATTTCCCAACATGAAGTAACGACAAATGATATTCTTAGGACAAGTAACAATTCATTATTACCATTATCACAAAGATAATCTATATAATTTTGGTAAACTTACCCATCTTAAACCTTGTGATCATTTTCCTATATATATATATACTAGCAGGGCTACCCGGCGTTGCTCGGGGTCATAAAAACATATAATTGAAGAAAAATCGCGCGTGTAACATCTTTATATTCAAACTTCTATTTCTCTCCCTCTCTCTATAGCCGTCTCTTTATCTTTCTACCTTTCTCTTCCCTGGTCGCCCAATTTCACCGCTACTTTCTAATTTTGCCTTTTGCGAAAGCTGTTTCTTCCCCACCATTTCATCCTACGTTGCTCAGGGCAAACGTATTACATATTTCTATAAAATTACCACCGCTGTCTGCGCATTCTATATAGGTACATATCTCCGCCCCGGTGTGCATACTATATAGGTACATATCTCCGCCCCGGTGTGCATACTATATAGGTACATATCTCCGCCCTGGTGTTCATACTAAATACGTACCTGTCGCTGCCCCGGTGCGCATACTATATACGTACCTATTGCCGCCACGGTGCAGATACTATATAAGTACCTATTGCCGCCCCGGTGTGCATACTATATAAGTACCTATTGCCGCCCCGGTGTGCATACTACATAAATACCTATTGCCGCCCCGGTGTGCATGCTACATGAATACCTATAGCTGCCCCGGTGCGAATGCTAAATACGTACTTATCACCGCCCCGGTGCGAATGCTAAATATGTACCTATCGCCGTTTTGGTGCGCGTGCCATATACATACTGATCGCCGCCCCGGAGCGTATGCTAAATATATACCTATCACCGCCCTAGTGCGCATTCTATATACGTACTTATTGCCGCCCTGTGCACATGCTATATACGTACCTATCGCCACCCCTATGCATTACTATACACGTACCTATTTCCACCCCGGTGCATGTACTATATATATACCTATCGCCGCCCCAGTGCGCATACTATATGGTACCTATCGCCGCCTCTGTGTGCATACTATATACTTACCTATCTCTGCAAGAGTGCACATATTATATAGGTACTATCTCCAGCCAAGTTAACCTACCTAAGAACTCATATTAATGCGCCCCTATCATGTCAAAGAAAAATAGTGTTTGCTCGTGTTTTGTCACTATTCTAAAAAAATAACTCATATTAATGTTCCCCTGTCGTATCAAAGAACAAAAATCAAGGTCATTTATGTAGTGTCACTATCATTAAAAAGAACTCATATTAATGAGCCCTGTTTAAGTTCAAGAAAAAAATAAAATTCCCCGACCCCTCCAAAAAACTTTTACGCTTCAGCCCCTCCCCCCGCCCCCCAAAAGAATTTACTATCCCCAACCCTAAGAAATATTTTAAGTTAAAAAATAAAACAATTTGGCCCCATCACCTCAAAAGATTCCCCCCCCCCCAAAAAAGATTTTTACCCTCCACCCCCAACCGCCCACAACAATTTTTCCCTTCCCCAACCCTCAGAAATATTTTAAGTAAAAAAAAAAGAAAAAGAAATTTGGCCCGACCACCAAAAAGGTGGGCCCTACCCCCTAAAAAATTTTCCCCGACCCCTTAATCTCTCCAGGCCCCCCAACTATTTTTTCACTCTCCCCCAACCCTGAGAAATATTCTAAGTTCAAAAAAAAAGAAAAGATTTGGCCCGACCGCTAAAAAGTTCGGCGCGACCCCTAAAATTTTCCCCAACCCCTTAATCTATCCAGGACCCCAACTTTTTTCACTCTCCCACAACCCTGAGAAATATTTTAAGTTCAAAAAGAAAGAAAAAAAATTTGGCCCGACTTCTAAAAAATTTGGGCCGACCCCTAAAATTTTCCCCGACCCCCTAATCTCTCCAGCACCCCAACTTTTTTTTCACTCTTCTACAACCCTAAGAAATATTTTAAGTTAAAAAAATAAAAAATAAAAAACTTGGACCGACCCCTAAAGAATTGGGCCCGACCCCTAAAATTTTCGCCGACACCCTAATCTCTCCAGCCCCCCTTCCCAACCTTTTTTTCACTCTCCTACAACCCTGAGAAATATTTTAAGTTAAAAAAAAAAAAAAAATTGGGCCCGACCCCTAAAAAAATTTGGGCCGACCCCTTAAATTTCCCCGACCCCTTAATCTCTCCAGCCCCCTCCCCAACTTTTTTTTCACTCTCCCACAACCCTGAGAGATATTTTAAGTTTAAAAAAAAAAAATTTGGCCCGACCCCTAAAATTTTCCCCGACCCCCTAATCTCTCCAGCCCCCTTACATTTTTCACTCTCCCACAACCCTGAGAAATATTTTAAGTTAAAAACAAATTTACATGAGAATACTAAAAGTGTATTCTTATGTAAAAAATTTTTTTATGTTATGTATATTCTCTAACCTTGTTTTAAAAACCTAAATTGTGTTTTTAAACGTGAGTTATCGTTCTTCCTTCGCTATCCTCTAATAAATAAAATTGTTTTATGAACTTGAGGTATTACGTTATTAAATTACAATATGACTCAGCAATTTCAAATTACTATAAAATATAATGAAAAATAACTGAAAGGACCACCTCCCCCCTGATAAAATATGCCCCATGAACCCCTAAGGGGTGGGTTTATAGATTCGGGAATACTCTCATCGTCTTACTCTGTGAATTTTACATAATAATACACTTTTATATGTTATGTATAAAAAATGTTTAAGTAAAATAAATTTTGAAGAGAAAAAAATTCAAAACCTATAACGATGACGTCATATACCTATTACTGTGACGTCACGTGCACAAGAATAAGTTCGTTGAAAACAAAATTATTATTACATAATTACATTGGCTGATTTCCAAATTACTACTGAATAACATTAGAAAAGTTTGAAAAAACCAGACCCGCTGCCGAAGACTGGCCTCGTTGACCCCCAGTAACATTCTTTTTGTTGTAATTTTGAGATATTATGATCCCAGGTGTTGTACGGTGCTGAAGATATCAACTTTTTGACATGTTGCCGCGTAGTTTTTGAGGAGAAGCTTCACATACAGACAGAGAGAAAGACATACAGACAACTGCCCTTTATATAAGAGACTAGCGAAAATAGACTCCCTAACGGTCGTCTATTTTTGCTAGGCTGCAGCGTTCTTTGGTGGTGAGAGAAAGAAAAAAAAAATTTGTCTCCGAATACTTTTTATGTTTAAAAAGGAAAAAAAAAATTATTTTTTTTTTTGCTGGAAATTTTTTTTTTTTTGGCGGGAAAATTTTTTTTTTTTTCACGCAAAAATAAAAAAATTGGGGGGGGGGGAAAGAAATCCGCCCTTAAAACAATCGAGAGCGAACGCAGACCCCAATGCATTTCCAATGAACAGTTATACGATTATTCATATTCATTTGTAACTGGAAGTTGAAAAAAAAAACGAATTCTTTATAATTTAAAATTAATACAATTATATCGCTTGTCTTGGTGGTGAAGAGGTTAGCGCGTCCGGCCGTCGACGTCTAGGTTTCGAGTTCGAATCGTAGCCTGGGCGCTTATTTATTGTTTATTTCTGAAGTTACGTTTATAAAAATTACCCAGGACGGACAGACAGACATCCTGACATTGTGACAGAGAAAGTGTTCGTTAGACTCCCTAACGGTCGTCTATTTTTGCTAGGCTGCCGCGTTCTTGGGTGGTAAGACAAAGAAAAAAAATTTGTCTCCGAATACTTTTTTTGTTTAAGAAGGAAAACATTTTTTTGTTTTTTTTTGGGCGGAAAAATCTTTTTTTTCTTTTTTTGTTGGCGGAAAAAAAATTTTTTGCGGGAATTTTTTTTTTTTTCGCGACCCCCCAAAAAAACATTGAGGGGGGGGGCGAAATTTCTCCCCCACCCCTTCCCACCTAAAACAATCGAGAGCGAACGCAGACCCCAATGTATTTCCAATGAACAGTTATACCATCATTCATTTGTAACTGGAAGAAGTTGAAAAAAAAAACGAATTGTTTATCTATTAAAATTAAATAAGATTTTATCACTTGTCGTGGTGTAGTAGAGGTTAGCGTGTCCGGCAGTTAGCGTCAAGGTTTCGAGTTCGAATCGTAGCCTGGACGCTTAAATTATTTATTGTTTATTTCTGAAATTACGTTTTCAAAAATTCTCCAAAACGAACAGACAGACATCCTTACATCGTGACAGAGAAAGTGTTCGTTATATTATATGTGGACTAGCCAAAATAGACTCCCTAACGGTCGTCTATTTTTGCTAGGTGCCGCGTTCTTGGGTGGTGAGTCAAAGAAAAAAAATTTGTCTCCGAATACTTTTATCGTTTAAAAAGGAAAAAAATTTGGGGGGGGGGGGGGCGGGAAAAATTTTTTTTTTCGCGTCAACAAAAAAAAAAAAATTTGAAAAAATCGAGAGCGAACGCAGACCAAATTGTATTTTGGAAGAACATATCGAGCGCGGACGCAGACCCAATTGTATTTTGGAAGAACATATCGAGCGCGGACGCAGACCCCAAAGTCTAAAAAGAACCAATTATTATGCGATCATCTATTGCTAAATGAGAGATGTGAAAAAAAAGCGATTTGTTCAAGTAAGAAAATTAAATTTAGATTTTAACTATGTCTCAGTGGGGGTTTCGGTAGAGCGTTTGGCAGTTAACGTCAAGGTTGCAAGTTCGAATCGCGACATTGACGCCGAAAATTATTTATTTGTGGCCCAATGTATTTGTTTATGTTTCCGACTTAATTACGAAATTAATTAAATAGTAATTATCTCACCCCCCTCCCCTCTGTTTACAAAAATTCCCCAGGACAGACAGACAGAATGACAGAGAAGGTGCTCGTTATATTATAAGTGGACTAGCCAAAATAGCCTCCCTAACGGTCGTCTATTTTTGCTAGGCTGCCGCGTCAGAAATGAACGCTCACCCGTAAACCGATGGAGCCCCAGTCATATTTTTTAGGACTAAGAAAATGTTTTTATTTAAAAAGAAAGAAAGAAAAAATTTCAATCTCACCCATAATTTTTTTTTACCCTCTCCCATAAATAGAAATATTTTTAGTTAAGAAAAGATTTTTTTTACCCACCAAATTTTTTTTACCCACCACCATACATAGTAATATTTTCAGTTAGAAAAAGAAATTTTTAACCCCCCCCAACCATACATAGTTTAAAAATATATATATATAGGAGGCGCCTCGGTCATATCAAAGAACCCATGTTTAAATATGCTATTGAAGGTGCCTACGTCATATCAAAGAACAGGTTTTGTCATTCTTCCAAAATGGTTACCCATTTAGTAATTGCTGAGGTATTTGTTGCTTAACTTTAATTTACAACAAACCACACTGTCTTAACGTAACTACGGTCGTCTATTTTTGCTAGGCTGCCACGTCACAAATAAACACTCACCTGTAAACCGATGGAACCCCAGTCATATTTCTTTTTTGACCAATATTTCAGGGGACAGCTATACTACAGAAGCACCTATATTGTAGAGGACCCACATACTGTAGGAGCCCCAACATTTTAGAGGACCACCATACTGTAGAAGAACAAATATTTCAGGGGACCACTATACTGCAGAAGCACCGATATCTCAATATTTCTTAGATCGCTATACTGCAGAAGACCTTACCTTACTATGCAGGTGAAACTTGGTAATGTTTTTGAAAATGAGACACTATATAAACATAGGAATGTTTACACGGATTGATTGAGAAACACCAGATTGATAGATATTCATATGAAGTTGTTAAATAAGGTTTTTCTATGTTAAAATGAAAAATGCTGCCAAATCTTGAATCTATTTTAGGTCTAGGTGAAATTTGTTCTGGTGATATGTAATACTATCTGGTACCCATGTTTAAAATTTCAAAAGAAAAGACAAGACATTTTAAAATAAATATTTCTCTTCATTTTGTTAGACTAACGTTTTTATTTTGTCATTAAAATCTTATATAAATGGGGATTGTATCTGTCTGTCTATCTTTCAGTCACAATTTTTTAAACGTAATAAAAACATTGCGAAGTAATGGTAAATACTGCATTTAGCTAATCTCATATTCCAATATCATCTAATCTGAATATGATTATGAATGTATAGGAATATTTTCTAATTATATTAATATCAAACCCCTTAAACTTGGTATTTATCTACCCCCCACAGCGGTAAGCTGTGATAAAGGTCGTGGGATTGAAAAGCCAGCGCCTAAGAAGAAGAGCACCCTGGCCTACAAAAAAATGCCTGGGAGGGTGGACCTCCTAGAACTGTACAGAACAGTACCCCAGACCGGTGGAATCAAGGCCCAAAGTAAGGGGGTACCGATCTACAGAGTGTAGCATCCATCGGAACATATACTACACTCTGATCTTAGCCAAAATGCCAAGAAGCAATAAAAAAAAGTATTCTTTTGTGACTAGACATTATTAAATAAATGGAAAAAAAACTCGATTTAATCGGAATTTATAAGTGTGGTATCGGTTCTATTGTCATAAGCCCGTTTAAAGTCGACCCTTTAAAGTCGACAGTTTTGATGCTTTCCAATTTCGAATGGTCACGAAGTAATTCATTCTTTCTTTTAAAATACTGTTAAAATGGATGTCTTCATCAGCAAAGAAACGAAAAACACTCTGGTGGTTTTAATTTCGTAATTAATAAAAACAATCTGCTTGAATTTGGAATATTCTAAGACATTCAAAGGTGGATTATATAGCTAGGTATTTTTTTACGCCCATACCGCTTGCGTTAATTACAAAAAAAAAACAGCAACAAAAAATCCATGTAAACCTACTCCCTGGTAACTTGAGTATGTATAGCTAGTTATATATAAATTTT
>OY744550.1:30665256-30762756 GCA_963556195.1 Sepiola atlantica
TATATATATATATATATATATATATATATATATATATATACGCTCTTCTACTGGGTGGAACACTTTGGTGGGGGGAATGATGACTCATACTTAGCATAAAAAACAATACGTTCCCGTAAAAAGAATGGAGTACCTTCGGTTATCAGTATCGTACAAAACCTGTTAACAAATGAATAATTTAATTTCAATACGATAGGTTATTATTTGAATTATTCGGATTATTATTCTCAACTTGGCTGTTATTTTCATAAAGTTTCGACCGATGTAATCTCCGACCTTCTTCAGGTGCCTCCGTTCGAATTCGTTCATACTTATGTCGTACTCGAGAATCTATACGGAATTTAAAACTGGGTAGATTGTTCTACAGATTCCCGAGGCTAACATAATGATGTCTGTTTCATATAATCGTATTTTTCTAACTTTAAGTTCAGCTGTTTATTTTTTACTTGACCTTCTTGGTGTATAAGACGAATATTTGTAAATAATATTTCGTCTAGTTTAGATCTAGTTATGCTGTACAATATAATCAAGTTAATGGCTGTTATCTCTCAAGTAATATTACTGGTTTGTTTTATTCTTGCTTCATAACATCTTAGGACTGTTTTTATAGGCTGTCGTTGAGGATGGAATGTTTCTCTCTCAGTACGCTTCCTCCCTCTCTAACTGACTAACTACACAACTGACTATTTTAAATTACCCCTCTCACTCAGTCTTAGATGAAGTACTCTTCTAATACGAGATCAACAATCTACATGTACACTTTGGGAAGACTTAGGTTTGCTACTTCCATTTCAGGTACCGGGAAGGCAACCGGACCCGTAATGTGATTTTTTGAGGGAGCTCAATTTTCTTCCCATTAAAAACTGACCTTGTGTCTAACTCTTTCCTCGTGGGGAGGCAAGTAAATAGGAACAGTAAATTATACAAATAGATGAAAAAAGCAACCGCGGATGTTCCATGGTGTCCCGCTAGTAAAATAAAATTCAACAGATGAAGCGTTTTTAATTCATCAAAAGCACTTTTCTCTTTTTATTTTTAAACAGATAACACTGTCCAAATTAATAATACAGTAATTCATTAAATCCACTACAGTATAATTATTTTCTGTCACCAAAATAGACACAGCAATGTTACCTCCATGTTTCAACTTGAAATTAGTTCAAACAGTATAGTATATGACATGAGAAGCCAACGAAGCCATCTTTATAACTTAACTTCATTGTCCAAATAGTGACAAGTGAAGTGGCAGGAAACAAAATTAACGTTGTTTTGCAATCAATATTGTCACAAGCAGTGCCGGTGGTAGGGATCCCTGCCTTACCCGCTCCATCTACGATACGTTATCCCCATTAACGGGTCTTTGTAGAGATACCAATGAGTTATTTTCTATGACAACAAAGACAATTCTCCAATTAAAGCTTAAACACTTATTCAATAATTCTAACATATACAGAAAAGTCAGTCTTATTTTCGATTTTAGATGTATTGTATTTTAGAAATCGATATTTGATTCTGACTAACCAATCATTTATGTTAATTGTCTTCTGTGTTATTTTCATTAAAAGAAATTCCAATCGATTTCATCGATTAGATATTTTTTTCTTTCAGTAGCATACGCAGCGCGAAATTCACTGTTTATTTTTATTGGAAAATCAACAGAGATGATTATCCAATGAAATCCCCAGTAAAGTCATACGACGGCGGTCGATTAATAATTACATCATTTGTCGTAATACTTCGGGCAAAGGTTTTCTTCTGATAAATAATAGAAATTCCAATACATAGCAAAAAAATACCACTTCTCATGTAAGTCACGTAGAGGCGAAGTAAAGACACACATATACACAGACGTATATGTGTATCTTTACTTCGCCTCTACGTGATGTACAGATTATTATTTTTTATATACTATTAATCAATTATTTATTAGAAATAAAAAAATGCAATAGCGTAAATATTAATTATGAAATTAAATCCAGATTTCCGTATTTTTCTAGATAAGTCATCCATTTTACTCATTTATTAATAGTTGAAAAAAAAAGACGAATTTACTTCGTGACCTTTCGAAATTTTCAAAGGAATTTGGAAGCCTTTAAATTGTCGAATAGCCATTTAAACTAGCTTTGGAATTCTGAGCAAATCACCACGTATGAAAATAGTTATAGTTTTGTAAACTTTGTACACATAATAATTTTATAAATTGATAAGATTAAAACAATATCATTTTACAGCAATTCGTTATAATTGTATAACAATTTAGTTCAATTAATAATTCAATGACCAAACAATATCGTAATAATTTAATTTAACTAGCAAAATCTTATATTAATAATAATAATAATAATAATAATAATAATAATAATAATAATAATAATAATAATAATAATAATAATAATAATATAAATCCTTACCAGCGAGAAATCAATGGTAAGCGGCTGTTGCAATACCGCAAGATCATTTGCGGTGGTTATCGAAAAGAGGTGAAAAGTACTGGAATTCTGGGGAGGTTTGATGTCACTCAGACATCAAGGAACACCACCGGTTATTATCAGTGAGCAATCATTGATGATGACCTGTGTTAGAACTCCTAGTAAATAAAAATAGTAATAGTAATCTATTAATAATGGAGATTATGTATCTGTCTGTCTGTATGTCTGTCTGTCTGAAGCCAAAACTATACTATTTAAGACTATTGTACTTATTCTGAAATAGTATAGTATATACTATTTCAGACTAATGTACTATCTTTAAATGCTCAATTCAGGGGCATAGTGTAGTGTAGTATCTGCTCTGTTGTCATGATACCATCCTCCCAGGCATCACGCCCTCTTTTTTTTTGAGAGGTGTGCATGTAGTGTAGTATCTGTTCTGTTGTCATGATACCATACTCCCAGGCATTACGTCCTCTTTTATTGAGAGGTGTGGAGATAGAGTTGTATCTATTCTGCTGTCATGATATCCTCCTCCAAGGCATTACATCCTCCTTTTTTGAAAAATGTGGAGATAATGTATTATCTGTTCTATTGTCATGATACCATCCTCCCAGGCATTACCTCCTCCTTTTTTTTGAGAGGTGTTGAGGTAGTGTAGCATGTGTTATGTTGTCATTATAGCATCCTCCCAGGCATTACGTCGTTTAATGCTTTTTCATGTTTTTTGCAATTTATTTTTGTTTTTTTCCTTTTGGCGCCAATTTTGATGTTATTTGATGTTTTTTGTTTGTTTTCTGGATGTTTTTTCATTATTTTTTCTTCTTTTTTCTTTTTTACGTCAATTTTAATGTTATTTGATGTTTATTTGTTTTTTATTATTTGCTTTTTGATGTTTTCATGCTTTTGTCAATTTTTTTATTTCATGTTTTTTTGCCGTTTGGCGCCAATTTTGATGTTTTTTGTTTTTTATTGTTTTTTTGACATTTGTTCGTGTTTTTTGTCATTCTTTTTTATATTTATTTTTTTGATTTTTGGCGCCAATTTTTATGTTTTTTGATCGGTTTAAAAAAAATTTAGTTGTTTCATGTTTTTTGTCAAATTTCTTTGTTTTTTATGTTTTTTCCTCATTTTAAACAGGTCGCCGGATCGAAATGTGGCCAGATCTAGACGTGTCAGGCGATTATCTGTCGAAATGTAGAGATAGTGTAGTATCTGTTCTGTTGTCATGATACCATCCTCCCAGGCATTATCCCCTCCTCTTTTGAGAGGTGTGGAGTCATTGTAGTATTTATTCTGTTGTTATGATACAATCTTCTCAGGCATTACCTCCTCCTTTTTAGAGGTGTTGAGGTAGTGCAGTATCTGTTCTGCTTCCAACTAGCAAAGAATATGCGACCGGGGGAACATATATTTGCTTATAATAATAATAATAATAATAATAATAATAATAATAATAATAATAATAATAATAATAATGATGATGATGATGATGATGATGACGATGATGATGACGACGACGACAATAACAATAACAATAACAATAATAATAACAATAATAATAATAATAATAATAATAATAATAATAATAATAATAATAATAATAATAATAATAATAATAATACAGAGATCAAAAGATCCTGAAGGATAAAAAGCAGAAAAAAGAACATATCCATGGCATGTATAGACTACAAAAAATCTTACGACAGACTCCCTCAAGCATGGATAATTGAGTGTTTAAAAATGTACAAGATACCCGACAGGATTATTAATCTCATCAAGAAAGCAATGGGAACATGGAGATTAGAACTGACAGCCGGAAGACAAAACTTGACGCAGATCAAAATACGGAGAGACATTTTCCAAGGAGATCCCCTATCACCACTACTGTTTATCATAGCCATGATGCCACTCAACTACATACTCAGAAAATGTGATGCTGAATACAAGTTTACAGATACAAAACAAAGAATAAACCACATCATGTACATGGACGACCTGAAACTATTTGCAAAAAGCTAAAAGAAACTGAAAAAGCTGATAAATACGACCAGAATCTTCAGCCAGGACATTAAAATGGAATTCGGAATGGGAAAGTGTGCAGATTAAAAAAGGCAAAACTGGAGACGACTGAGGGTGTGGAACTACCCTACCAAGAGCAGATGAGGGCGTTGGGTGAACAAGACAGCTATAAATATTTGGGAGTTTTGGAAGCAGACACAATCAAATCGACAGATATAAAAGAGAAGATTGGAAAAGAATATACGAGAAAAACAAGAAAGCGCTTAGAAACAAAATTATTTAGCAGAAACATAATCAAGGGAATAAATACATGGGTAGTATCACTAATAAGATACTCTGGACCATTCATAAGCTGGACTAAAGAAGACCTTATGCACCTTGACCAGGGGACTAGAAAATTAATGACTATGCACAATGCACTACATCCAAAAGATGATACAGACATACTTTACGTGAAGAGAAACGAAGGGGGAAGAGGACTGGTAAGTATAGAAGACTGTGTGGACGACACTAAAAAAGAGCTGGAGAAATACATAAACCAGAACACAGAAAGGCTGATCACCGCAACAAGAGACACCGTCCCAACGAACAAAGCAGATAGCACCGAAACTGGACACAAACAGACAAGAAAAGAAAAATGGGAAGAAAAACAACTACATGTGCGTTTCATAAGAATGACAAGAGAAGAGGCGCACGAAAATAGTTGGGAATGGCTGAGAAAAGGATACCTGAACAGAGAAACAGAATCCCTACTGACGGCTGCACAAAACAATGCGATTAGGATCAACTACATTAAAGCTAAAGTAGATAAAACCCAGGAAAACAGTAAGTGCAGATTGTGCGGACAAAGAGACGACACAGTAAATCACATAATAAATGACTACCCAAAACTGGCTTAAAAAGAATACAAAATAGGCATGATTGTGTGGGGAAAGCAGTACACTGAGAGCTATGCGAACAAATGCATTTCGAACACTCGGACAAATGGTACAAACATCAACCAGAAACAGTAGTCGAAAACGAAAAACACAATTTCCTCTGGGATATAGAGGTACAAACAGTTAAACACATAAAATCAAGGAGACCGGATATCATAATAGTTAACAAGAAAGAAAAATCCTGCCAAATCGTAGATTTTGCCGTCCCGGCCGACCACAGGGTGAAGACTAAGGAGACAAAAAAACGAAGCAAATACAGGGAACTTGCCAGAGAATTAAAAGAGATATGGAGTATGAAGAAAGTAAATATAATACCAATAATCGTAGGAGCATGGAAAAAAGACTGGGAGAAATTGGAATCAAAGGGAAGACTGAGACCATACAACGGACGGCAATGATAAAAACAGCTGACATTTTAAGGAAAATCCTTGAATGCGGAAACCTTTCCACGTAAGCTACAAAGACTAATCAGTCACATGCAAGGCGCAATAGGAAGAAAACAAAATCACATAAAGATCAAAACAAGTACTAAAGGAACAGAAACTGCAAAGAAATTCATAAACTACACCCCCTCCCCTAAAAAAAGTGATGGCACCAGACCCGGCTGATACCACACAAAACAGTCGTGAAGGGTCAAGGAGGATGGAAAGACCGAGGAAAGATGGCACTAACCGGACCTCCGTTGGAAGAGTGCGGGGAGCACTGGACATTGGGGAGGCTTATTGCCATCCAAATCCGAGAGAAGGACAATGGTCGTTACAAACGAGAAATCGATGGCAAATTTATTTGCACTAGTTATCGAAAGAGGTAGAGAGCACTGGAAATCTGGGGAGACTTGTTGTCACTCAGAGTCCAGGGAACATCACTGGTAATTATCAGTGAGCAATCACTGATTACTGCCTGTGTGAGAACTCCTTGTGAGTACATAATAATAATAATTTCAATTGTGGACTACTTTCACGAGGAAAAGAAAGGATGCCGCAAAAGGAAAAAAGAAGTACGCACGACCTGTTATAAATCGATCAAATTATCCTGAAAGAGGTAAAAAGCAGAAAAAATAACATAGCAATGACATGGATTGACTACAAGAAAGCCTACGATACAATCCCTCAACCATGGATAATTCAATGCTTAAAATTGTACAAGATTATCAGACAAGATTATTAATATTATTAAGAAAGCAATGGGGACATGGAGACTGACAGTTGGAGGACAACACCTACCTGAGATAAAAATACAGAAACGCATCTTCCAAGAAGACTCACTATCACTAATCTACATACTCAGGAAATGTGATGCCGGGTACAAGTTTGCATACACAGAACAAAGAATTAACCACCTCATTTATATGGACGACCTGAAGCTATTTGCAAAAAAAGCACAAAGGAACTGGAAAAGCTGATAAACACGATCAGAATCACATCCAGAACATTCAAATGAGATTCGGAATGGAGAAGTGTGTACAGTTAGAGATTAAAAATGGGAAACTGGAGATAGAAGGGGACCTAGAACTGTCAAACAAGTTAAGATGAGGGCGCTTGCTGAATATGATAGCTATAAATATCTAGGAGTTCTGGAAGCAGCCACTATCAAATCTACAGAAATGAAAGAGAAAATTGGGAAATAATAATTGAGAAGAACAAGGAAACTGTTAGAAACAAAACTACATAGTATAAATCTAATTATAGGAATACACACCTCGTCAGTATCACTAATAAAATACTCTGGACCATTCATAGGCTGGACAAAAGAAGAATTTAGGTACCTTGATCAGAGGACTAGAAAACTAATGACCATGCACAACAAACTACACCCAAAAGATGATACGGACAGACTCTACTTGAAAAGAAACGAAGGGAGGAGAGGACTGGTAAGTATAGAAGACTGTGGGGAAGATAAAAAAAAGATTTGGAAAGATACATAACCTAGGACACAGAAAGAATGATAACCGCAACAAGAGACACCGTCAAAATAAACAATACAGGAAGCAACGAAACCAGAAACAAAAAGACAAGAAAAGAACACGTGGAAGTGAAACAGCTACATGGACGATTCATAAAAATGACAAGAGAAGAGAACCATGACATCATATGGAAAATAATTGAACAACGACGAGACTACTCGCCAATCTCGCTGTAGTCTTTGCGCATGGAAGAAGGTTTGTATCTTACACACCATAAACGCCGAAAAAAATATATGTATCAACAAAAGGGGAAAGGTTTTCAACTCTTGTGTCTATAGAAAAATATCCTTTCACAAAACAGATCGCGTCAGCCGCCATGAAAAGAAAATCTTTTGTGCAGAACCTCAGAGGTAAGCAATCCAAAACCCGACCATGACAGCACCACCAACTTATCCAGTAACTCAATTTAACAGCTGTGATGAATTCTAAATAACACAAAATCACTGTGTGTTTTTTTTAATATCCTAACACTAACCTGAAGTTCGGGTGGCAATACAAAAAAATGAAAGAAAAAAAACAGATGGCGGTGAACATAACGGAAAACGTCAAATAAGTGTAAGTGGCCCATAAAAGTAAATTTTACCCGAAAATGTCCAGCACTTCCTCACAGATGAGAGCGCCACAGATGAGAGGCAAGCAACCAACCCCCTCTTCAAAAAGAGATGACAATGCTTGGGATAATGCTCTCATATAACCATTAAAAATTATAGTGAATTTTAAATAAAACTAAAGCTCTGTTTTTCTTTGTATCCTAATAGTAACCGTATATGGGTGGACATATTTAAAAAATACGAAACGTTTCGAAAATAGGTCGTAATGTCTGGGAGAAAGGTCTCCAGTAACAATTGCAACTATTTTTAAGTATAATATTTATTTACAGAAATAATTTATTGAATTGACGAACACGTTCAGTAGTTGATAGTTATGGGCGTAGGTAAAATATAAAAATCGGTAACAATTCATGTAAACATTACAACTTGTTGTCGTAACCAAAGTAACGAACTAATGCTGTGTGGTACGAATGACGTACAACAGAAGTAACGAACAAAATGTAGGCCGTCTACTCTTAGTAAAAAATCACATGTAACAACGCAATGATTTTAACCTGTTTGAGAATTGGTCTGGACTCAAATGTGTGTTACAGAATCTATACCTTGCGGAAAATAGTTATTAACATAAAATTTAAAAAATAGACAGAAACAAAAAACTTAAAAGAAATTTTGAATTTTGTAAAGTGAAAAATGCAAGCGGACATTGGACGAGCGATTATGTTAATGACTGCAATGTCGTTTTAGTGTTTGAACATATCATTCTGCTATTCCGAGAATGATAAACTATGCCCTTTGAATTTTTTTCCAAAGGTTTTTTTTTAAACCTCTGAACATCTATACTGTAATAGGAAAAAATAAAATAAATTTAATGTGACCGATTTGACATCGGATTATATTTATTATTTTGGTTTTTAAATGGATATTCATGAAAATTAAATAAATATTAAAAAAATATAGAATAATGGAAGAGACTAAACAAACAGTCAGTCCATTCTACTTATCTGTTAAATGTTCTTCCGTCAATAAAGAATGTAAAAGAAAGTATTTGGAATAGCCAATCAAAACGGGCCTAAACTATAATATAATTGAGGGAGCGTTCCGTATTTAGGTGGAAAATGTACAATAGCTTACAGGCACTAGCACGATCGAAAAATACAAAATAATAATTACGGTGCTACAACGAAATATACCATTTCTGGTGTACGTAAGTAGCAATGGTAGTTAATCTGAGCGTGAGGGTGAAAATACCTCCTGTATGGATGACTATATTAAGATAAGCTTCCAAGCCAAATAGATTGAAAACTTTTTGAAAGCAAACGAAAGGGACTCATATTTTCCATAAAATACGCATCAAGAATTAGCTTAAATGGCGACTAAAGCACGTTTTGTTAGAAACCTATAATCGCCAATTAAATACGGGGAAATCACTTTACTTATATATATATATATATATATATATATATATATATATATATATATATATATATATATATATATATATATATTCGCGTTATTTAGGACATCACTACGCCCCAAACTCTTCATAAGGATTGATCATTGCTTTGATTAAATGCGATATGATAATCCGTTTTACAGAGTCAAGAATTTGAACGATTTGTAAATAAGCTAAGCTTATTTGGGTTTCTAGCGCCCTATCCAGACGTCGAGGACATCACTTTATAAGCGGTTCTAATGAGATTAACAGCAATTCTTATCTCAACTACTAAATATGCTATGATTGTCAAGATTGTCAGGGTAAATCTCAAAGCTGCTAGTTCGATTCCCAGCAACTAGACACAGTCAGCATATGTCCATAACGCAGAGCCCATCTCTCAAAAATAATATCTTCATCGCATCTCTTTATTTATTAACTACAAAAAAACCTGCGTTGTCAGAGATTCATGAGGAACTCTATGATCCCTATTTCCAGTCAATAACACCATATGACTTTTAAAAATTATTTTTTACATTTTATATTATTCCGGTGAGGGGTCTATGATATACAAAACAGCGATTAGATAGGGTAGGGCTGTAAGTTCACTAAGATTTATCAATTAAATCTGGTAAAGTTCTAGTCTTTAAGCACTTCGAGACATACGCAGTATTTCCCTGGAATCAATAGGACTTGCTGTGCATCCCTGCTCCAACCCCAGAACCCCTTATTAACACGTTCATTTTTATCCTCTTAATTTATGTAATTTCCAAGTAATAATTAAAATCAAATAAAGTAATAAAAAACTTTTTTATGGTTTGCCGGGCGAATATTGCCCCTCTTTGACCGAAATGAAATACAATTATTCAAGTATTCTGGGTAATATAATTTCATAATATGTATGGTTGTAGGGAGTCTATCTAAAAAATTATAGTTTTTATTATTACTGGCAAATTTATTTAACCTCTAGATGTACATATTTAGAAGTTTATTAACTACTGGCGGAACCAGAGTACCGGTATTGCCCGGGAAAATGAGAAAACAAATGAACTCCTGCTCCAACACCTGAAAGCCATATTACGCTATATTTTCGTTAATGGTTACATAGACGTCAGTGTTCATGTTACACTAGCGCTTGATAAACATTAACTGTTAACGTAACAAAATCCTTAGTGTTTATAAATAATAATGATAAAAAAGAAAATAATGAAAAATACAAAAACAAGCTAAAAGAAAAAGAAAAAAGCACATGAACCAACATATCCTGGAAAGTAATCGAACCATTAAGTTATGGTGTAGTTATATAAAATTGTAAACGACTATATGCAACGTGTATCTGATGTGTGAATTCAGTATTTATGAAGTTAACACATATATAAATTAGATAGCAAAATAATAAGTCCTTATACTACTAAATAAGAATAATAAAGAGTAATATCATTTCTACATAACAACAACAACAACAACAATAATAATAATAATAATAATAATAATAATGATAATGATAATGATAATAATAATAATAATAATAATGATAATAATAATAATAATAATAATAATAATATAGTTTCAGGAACAATATCAAGAACCCAAAAACAGGTAAGTAACCTCCCTAATTCCAGGTACGACAAGAACACAGATCAAACACAAGAAAGTAGGCATGAAAAGAACAAACCAAAAAGCGATAGAAAGAAATAGAGCATAAAACAGAATAAAAACTGGTAATAGAATGCTACTACAGAAACCGCCACCCCACAGAAAAAGGCTACTGGACACGAATGAAAAAGCTATGGGACATTTCTACTGGCCACCATACAACGAAAAAATGGATTGCAGATCAAGCAAGGCAGATCGTCAAGAGATGGTGGTTGTCGGAGATGGAATTAACGGAAATCAAACAAAAGATTAATGGGATAAAAGATCAAGAAACACCACTTGACGAAAAAACCCGGATAGAAGACGAGCAAATACTAAACACTGACACTAAAAAGGTCAAAGACTAAGAAATCACAGAACGCACTGAGGAAAAAGCAAGAGAAGTGGAAAACATTAAACGGTTCATGTCCGAGATCAAAACAAAATTCCTATCCCTAAGGAACCCTAGATGAGAAGTTAAAATTAGAAACAGAAAAAGTAAACAGACTCCTCGCATACATTTCAACAGATACTATCACAGACCTAAACGACTTGATATATGCGGGGTTAAAATCAATAAGTATGAAAGGGGGAAAAAGACTGTGGGAGTAGATTCGTTTGAAGAAATAGAAGGATCAAGACTGGTTTAACGAAAATTACAAATAGATATAATTGAGCAATCAAGAAAGGCGCTCACATCACGTCTCGATGACCCGATCTTGGAAGCCAAAAAGAGAAAACAGAGAATTAAAAGCCAAAGTACAAACATCTACAAGAACCATTAAAAACAACTGGTGAACGAACAAATCTAAAGAAATACAACATTATGCTGATAAAAACGACATGAAGAATTTATTTAGTGCCACTAGAATTCTCTATGGTCCCAGCACACAAGGCCTAGCTCCTTTGTGAAGTAGGGATGGCTCTCAAATTCTCAAAAGTAGTGGAGAAATCTTAGCCTGGTGGAAGGAACACTTTGAAGATCTGTTAAACCGACATCCAGTCATCGACGACAATGCGATACATAAAATCCCACAACGACCTGTGAACAGAATTCCCTTTCATGAAGAGGTTAAGGCTGTCGTCCTTGCTTTGAAAAATAATAAGGCTGCTGGTATAGACAACATCCCTGCTAAAATCTATAAATCGGGTGGACCACTCCTGTATTTACAACACCGTCAACATTGTAAAAATATGGGTACAGGAGGAAATACCAACTGATTTAAGGGATGGTCTAATTACAACCATTTTCAAGAAAAAGGGAGAAAAAACTGACTGTGGAAATTATAGAGGTATTGCACTACTATCAATAGCTGGAAAAATCTTGGCTCGTATCTTAAAAAAGAGACTAACACCTCTTGCTGAGTCTGTTTTACCTGAGTCACAATGTGGCTTTCAACCAGCTCGTGGCACAAACGACATGATATTCAGTCTAAGGCAGCTCCAGGAAAAATGCCGAGATCAACAGCAACCTCTAATATATGGCTTTCATTGATCTAACAAAAACATTTGATAGTGTAAGCCATGAAATTCTCTGGAAAATCTTATCAAAAAATGATTGTCCAGAGAAGTTCATCAAAATAGTGAAACTTCTTCACAACGATATGACTGCAACAGTAATCGCAAATGGCAGCTCTACAGATCCAGTCAAAGTACAATCTGGGGTCAAACAGGGGTGTATAGTCGCACCGACCTTGTTTTCAATTAATGGATGGTCAACTTCCACCTGGTATATCCATAAACTACAAAACGGATGGTTGAGTTTATAACGTGAGACGTCTGAAAGCCAGAACTAAAACAAATGTTAATCTCTTATTGATTTTAAGATAATTCAGGATAACAACAGAAACTATCCTAATATCTAACTAGGCGGTGAATCGTTAGAAAACGTGGATGGCTTCTCGTACCTTGCCATTGACGACGAAATCCAATATCGTATTGGTTGCGCAAGTGCTGCCTTCGGTAAACTTCGTTCCAGAGTCTTTGATGATAAAGATTTATGGTTTGATACCAAAATATTGTCCTGTATGCATCGGAGACCTGGACGACATACCGTCGGCATCTTATAGCACTCGAAAAAATGCATCAAAGAATTTTACGTAAAATTTAAAGAATTAACTGGCAAGATCGTGGAACCAACATCAGTGCCATGGAAGAGTCTAGTTAGTCTGCTATAGAAGTTTTAATTGTTAAAAATCGTTTGGGATGGGCTGATCACGTTGTAAGGATGGGTGACCAGTTCTTTTATTCCAAACTGAATGCGAGTACTAGTAGGGTTGGAAGAAGAAGAAGAAGAAGAAGAAGAAGAAGAAGAAGAAGAAGAAGAAGAAGAAGAAGAAGAAGAAGAAGAAGAAGAAGGAGAAGAAAAAGAAGAAGAAGAAGAAGAAGAAGAAGAAGAAGCGGTACAAGGATTGTTTGAAGGGGATGTGAATAGGTGTGGAATTTATCACATAACATGGGAAGCGAGGACGCTCGGGAGAACAGAGTGGAGGAATGGACTAATGGGGGGGGGGAGGTGGAAAGATTTGAAAGTGAACGGCGTCATCACGTTGAGGAATAGTTCGCCGCTAAAAACAATTTCCAAACCATATAATGCATGCTCGGTTTGTGATAGGATGTGTGGATCTCGAATTGGACTCTTTTCTTATATGAGAACCCACAAATGAAGCCGCTGAAAACGCGTCTAATCGATTCGAGTAACGGCCATGATGAAACCGAGATATTTAGTTCGTCAACATTTAATGATAGATTCCTTTTTTTTTTCTTTTTAAATAATATAATTCTTTTAATATTATTTTTATTTTATGTATTTAAAAAAATTTTATTTATGTATGTATTGTGTCAAAAAAAAATGTGTATTAATGACTTCCTTATGGTGCCGTAATTTATCAACATGATTATCACGGAAATAGTGTATATTCGTTTAATGCTCTTCGACACACAACACCATCCAGTCTTCTGCAACCTCTAGGTATTTGCGAAAGCCCATTGGTATCGTTTTGTAAGATCGTTTCAGTCGAACTAAGCCGATAAGTTAATCTAATCTTAGAACGCACAGACGATGCATGCGATAGCAAGTGGGAGTTGTATCGTTGTGACATTCGTTCTATTTATCTTCCTCCCACAAGGTAAAATGTGACACAAGGCCAGGAAAGTGAGAAAGAACCAGCGCTCGAGAATTTGAGCACTCTGGCTGTTTAAAAATTGCCTGGGCAGCCCCGTCGGCATTCCCCGGTAGGGGCGCCTCAGACAGTAAGCAATAAACTTACTCATCCCCAAAGAGGGGAGGCAAAGCCTGGGAGGGTGCACCTCCTAGAACTGCACAGGACCGACACCCCCCCAATAGACCGGCGTAAATCCAGACCCAAAGGCCCGGACGATACCGGTTTTATTAGGCGGGGTAATGTCAGCTGTGGTCCAGTTTAGGATGATAAAACCTTATTCAACAACAGGAACAACCTGATTGTTTACGGCTGATATTTTGCTTTAAGAATTCCATTCTGTGTTCAATTCCACACATGCTTCAATGATGCAACAATAATAGATAAAGGTATTTCTATTTTCTGAATTGATCTTTCGTATGTTGTATTCTGGGGATGGCCTGTGGACGAGTTATAGCACTTGTCTTTGGGCTGGACGACACGGGTTCGATCCCAGTCACGGCATGCGAATTTTCGGGTCTGAAAACTCCCTCTGTACCTGACTAAAACTCAGGGAAGGTTCAAGGCAGCGGAAGGAGAGGAATGGGCTCCGCCTTCCATATGCTGTGCCCTAGACACGGTGATTCTTAACAAATCACCGCCGCTACGGGCAATGTGCGATGTCGGCAACGACACTCGTGCGCGTCCAGGCTATGCGACCTTTACCTTTACCTTTACCTATGCTGTATTCTATCTTCTTCACTTATCCGCTTATTTTTGTTCCAAATATATTATTCCGTCATCAACATGAGTATTCATTAGCTTCAGCAAGATCTTACCAATAGTTGTTTTCGCAGATGCATTATATGGCAGGTTAAAACAATAATATTTTTTATTTTTTATTTCTCTATATTCTCTCGTTCTGTATATACAGGATCCGGGGGTGAAGGTTTGCCTGCGTGTGTCTATTATGTGAAACCGAATCTGGTAAATGAGGTCAAGCCATCTGAGTGATTTTCCTTTAAAAGTAAAAAAAATTTTTTTTAAAAACAATAAGAAAAATGAAAGAATATAAATTTAAAATCTAGCGCGAAGATAATGAACTTTATATGTAGTTTAGATTGTTTTCTATGTGTTGATGACGTTGACAATTAAATTGATATACATTATCATATGTTCACGTTTTTATTCTAATTATAAGGATTTGGCCGGTTATTGTTACTGTCAATATAACAGATGTCTAGTAGATTTTATTGTCTTACTGGAAAAAGTAAAAACAGATACTACTACTACTACTACTACTACTACTACTACTACTACTACTACTACTACTACTACTACTACTAATAATAATAATAATAATAATAATAATAATGATGATGATGATAATAATAATAATAATAATAATAATAATAATAATAATAATAATAATAATAATAATAATAATAATAATAATAAGATTATTAATAATGATAATTATATATATATATATATATATATATATATATATATATATATATAAAGTCTTGGAAGTTTCTCAACCATTAAAAAAATACTACTACTACTACTACTACTACTACTACTACTAATAATAATAATAATAATAATATTATTATTAATAATGATAATTATATATATATATATATATATATATATATATAAAGTCTTGGAAGTTTCTCAACCATTAAAGCTATATAAAAAAAAACACAAAAAAACCCTTAAGTCCGAAGTCTTTCAGTGGAAAATCACTCATGTAAGTCAATTTAACTTTTACAGTTATTATATTAGTTTGCTTCTAACATTATTTAAGGGATCATCAGTTGTTTACCATGAAAAACTGTTTCGGGAATTTAATATATATATATATATATATATATATATATATATATATATATATTTGTAGAGGGCCGAGGAGGATCAGACCGAGGAGGCACAGCACAAACCAAACCTCTACTGGAAGACTGCGGAGAATGCTGGGACCTTGGGGAGGCTTATTGCCACCCAAATCCTAGAAAAGACTAATGGTCCTTACTAGCGAGAAATCAATTGTAAGAATCTATTGCGATATCGCAAGATTATTTGCGGTGATTATCGAAATAAGGTAAACAATACTGGAAATCTTGGGAGGCTTGTTGTCACTCAGACTCCAGAAAGTACCACTGGTTGTTGTCGGTGAGCAATCACTGACGATGATCTGTGTGATAACTCCTAGCGACTACTACTACTACTACTGCTACTACTACTACTACTACTAATAATAATAATAATTCCGCCGAAAAAAAAGTGATGGCACCAGCCTCGGCTGCTACCACATCAATGGCGTGAAGGGCCAAAGAGAATGGGAAGATCGAGGAGGGAGAGCACTAACAAGACCTCCACTGGAAAAGTGCGGAGAATGCTGGGACCTTGGGAGGGATAATTGCCACCCAAATCCAAGAGGAGACCAATGGTCGCTGCCATCGAGAAACCAATGGTAGATGACTGTTGCGATACCGCAAGATCATTTGCGGTGAGTATCGAAAAGAGGAGGAGAACACTGGAAATTCCAGGGAGGCTTGTTGTCACTCAGACCCCAGGGAACACCACTGGTTGTTGTCAGTGAGCAACCACTGACGATGACCTGTGTGATCACTCCTAATGAATAATAATAATAATAATAATAATAATAATAATAATAATAATAATAATAATAATAATAATAATAATAATAATAATAATAATAATAATAATAATAATAATAATTAACTGAACTTTAATTAGATATGTGATTTTGTATCTAACTTGAATTTTTGGGGGCTTAAGAGTTTTTATGTAGTCAAATAATCTACTTAACTTCTACAATGAAAACAATTTGAACTTTTACATTACATTAAAAAATAAGTTAACATATGAAACAAAAATTAATAAAACCATGTTAGTAATTCATTTTAAATTCGTAAAAGTCATTTAATTTTTTTTAATGCTTACCAATATATATATATATGCACTTACATTTATGTTGATGCCAAAATGTAACTATATTTCACGGTAATCTGAGAGGAGTCTACTTGTCTCTTGTCAGCAGAATGAATTGCCAAACGCTTTCAATCATAAGCAAGAATCCTTTGTATTATTAGTATTTTATTTTATTACATTCTATATCAATCCTCTTCCACATTTTATATCTTTCAAATTTTCATAGACATGGAAACTACAAAATCAAAGAAGAACTGACGCTAATGTGCGGACTTTTAACACATAGACGTGAAAATCTTTAAATTCACTAATTCAGTTATATTTAATTAAACACCACAGCAAGCTTCACAAAATGTTCAGAGTTTTTAGCCACACCCTTTTCCCATCTCTTGTAAGGATTGTCAATTCTAGAGAATCGGAGAAAATCCCACCGTACAAAAGTCCACCATATAACTAAAACTGAACAAAGCTCAACAACGTAAATTAAAGGTATTTTTTTTAATTAAAAAAGAGTAGTTTTTGGCATCGTAAATTAAGCTCAAATTTTTCGATTCCGATACTCCAAATGCTTATTCCGACTATATATATATATATATATATATATATATATATATATATATATATATATATATATATATATATAAATGTATATATATATATATAGAGAGAGAGATAGATAGATAGATAGATAGATAGATAGATAGATAGATAGATAGATAGAGTTAGATAGATAGATAGATAGATAGATAGATAGATAGATAGATAGATAGATAGATAGATAGATAGATAGATAGATAGATAGATAGATAGATAGATACTGTTACGAATCGGTACCTCCCGATCGCTTTATCACATCACAAGGGAATTATGCTATGTAAATGGAATACACAATCATTCCGTTTAGATTTTAAAAAAAATGTTTTTTCTCAGGTTCGAATATTTACGGGATTGACAACAATATGTGTGAATAACGAACACAACGAACTATTAAATACTTATACTATTTATTAAAATGAATAATGAAATTATTATCATGGGATAAATGGAGCTTAAATATGAACAATGAAAATAAAACAAACGGGTTTGCAGCATTTGAATGTTTTGGGCAATAAAAGAAATGCCACTTATCTGAGTGGGGGAGTGTTTTTACTCTGAATTTGACTCCTCCCTTTTTGTTTGTTTTTGTTTTATGATTGTCTGTTTTGTCTCATTTCATAAAGATGATCGCTTGTGCTTTCGTATTGATCTTGCAACTCCGACATCTCTCAGAGTCGGATCTTTTGATTTCTGGAGCGTATCTCGCTGAGTTACTCTCTATCCGAGATGATTTGCCGCTCCTTGTTTGGTGTTATTAGATCATCGGCTTCACATGTCTTTCCCTCGCATCATTGTTTCGACCTTATTGTCATTTCGCTGGGAGCTAACCAATTTCGCATGCATTTTCAGTTCGTTGCTGTATTGCTTTCAACGACTAGACCTTCTGAGAAGACATTTTCAGTTTTAAACCTTGCTCAGTGGAGTTTTCTTCAGATACTATTTTCTTCATTTTCTTTGTCTCCGCGTCTTCATTCGTCTGTTAAAATGTTTTGTTCTCCGTCCATCCCAAACGCTGCCATGCGCGTATTTTTGAATTGCCCAGTTTCTCGCACGCATATCTTTTATTACGGTTGAAAGGGGGTTACACTGTTAAATTAATTTAGGATCAAGCGTTTCTTTGTGTTTGTGTGTTCGCTTTTGTTTTGTTTGTTTTTTTTATATTTTTCTTTTAAATATTAGCGTTTCTTTTTAACGTTTTATTTTATTCTCTAAAATGCGCTAACATGTAACATCCTCACACCTCTAAAAAACGAAATCAAGATTTTCCTTGATTTTATTTTTCTATAAACGACTATGATAGACCCGGGAAAAGGTGTCTGCACATTTATTGTTAATATCTTTAAGATGTTTGATTTCCAAATTATATTCTTGTAGCGCTAAGCTCAAAAATAAGAGTCTACGGTTTTTATTTTCCATTTTGTTTATAAATACTAGTGGATTGTGGTCGATATACACGACAGTTGGTTTAAGTGATCTTGAGATATAGACCTCGAAGTGTTGTGGACCAGATAAAAGGGCCAAAGCTTCCTTTTCTATCGTGAAGTACCCTCTCTGATGTTGATTACATTTTGTGGAGTAATAGCTAACTGGACGTGTTTACTAAGATCAAAGTGTAGTATCTGTTCCGATGGATACTGAACCCCATAGACCGGTATTGTCTTGGCCTTCGGGGCTTGATTTACACCGGTCTATGGGTCTGTCCTGTGCAGTTCTTGGGTCACATCTTACTTGTGGGAGTAAGATAAAAACTGTCCTTGTGCCTAACTCCTGGAGAGGAGTAAATCAATACTCTTCTCATCCACCTGCATCAACACCGCACCGATTCTTTGGTCGCTTGCGTCGACCGCCAGAGAAAAAGGTTGGTTCACATCTGGAGCCTTTAATGCTCTGAAATTAAGCTATTCTTGATTCTCTAGAAGGACTCTTGACAAATCGGAGACCACGAAAATGTATGCTTTTCCCCCATAAGGTAGTTAAATGAGAGGCGATGTCGGAAAAAATTTCTGCAAAATTTCCGATAATATCCTGCCATTCCCAGGAATTTTCTCAGCCCTCGAACATTATTCGGAGCGGAATATTGTATGATATCCGGAATGTTCGCCCGAAGGGGAGATATTCGATTATGTCCCACTATGTGCCCTAAGTATTTAACTTTGGCCTGGCAGAACTCGCTTTTCACTAAGTTTATAGTGAGGTTAACGTTTTTAATTCTGTCAAACACCCTTCTCAAGGAAAGTACATGGTTTCCCCAGTTTTCGCTAAATATTATGATGTCGTCAATATAGACGTCGACACCTTTTAAGTCCTTTAAGTATCGGTTCATTAATCGCACGAAGGTAGCTTGAAAATGTTTCATCCCGAACGGCATGACTCTATATTGATAGCTTTCCTCGGGAGTAACAAATGTTGATATTTGTCGTGCTCTGTCGATTAGTGGTACACCCCAATAACCCTTGAGTAAGTCGCATTTGGTGATATATTTGGCATTACCGATTCGAGCCACGCAGTCATCCATTCTAGGGATCGGATGTGAATCCGTCTTCGTGACTGCATTAACCTTCCGGTAATCTGTACAAAATCTTATGGATCTGTCTGGCTTTTCGACCAAGACGCAGGGCTAAGCCCATTCACTGTAACTGGGTTCTATAATCCCGATTTTATGCATGTATTCTATTTCCTTCAGCATAATTAGGCCCTTTTTGGGGTTCACCCGGTAAGGGTGTTGCTTAATGGGTTCAGCATTTCCTACATCTACATCATGACAGATTAGGGTTGTTTGACTCGGAACATCCGGGAATAAACATTTGTATTCCTTTAAAAGCGCGCTCAATTTGGCTTCCTCCTTAGGGAGTAGATGTGTCAATTTAGAATGGAGATTAAACTTCACCTCTGAATTGTGAAGTTTGTGTGACTAATCACGCTGGGTAACAATGTCTTCCTTGCTCTGGTCAACCATCTCCTCCCTATGAGATGCGTGAATCGGCAAGGTGGGTTCATCCCTCCTTCGCTCGAAGTAGGGTTTTATCATATTGACATGACACAACTGAGTGTTCTTTCTGCGATCAGGAGTTTTTATAACATAGTTTAGGCTACTTATCCTCCTGACTATCTCGTGTGAACATTGGAATCATGCTTTGAGTGGGTGATGTTCTGTAGGAATTATGACCAAAACTTTGTCCCATACACTGAACTTCCTATTCATTACTTGTTTGTCATATCGACTCTTCATTTTGCTTTGAGTCGATTTAAGCTGCTCATGGGCTAAATTGTTCACCTCTACCAGCCTTGTTTTAACTCGCGATGCACTTAAAATTGGTTGGGATAGATCGACTGTAGTGTCGTTGTCTCCCCTATAAGGATTTGTCCTTTCCCTCCATGCTTGTGCGCGTTTTATAGTGACTGAGGGTTGCTGACTCAAAACTTTAATTGTGTTGCCCCCGTACGTTTTCCCTGTCTGCTTGGTTGGTGGAGTTATATTTACTTTCTCTCTAGCTAATTCATTACCTAGTAGCATGTCTATCCCTTTTATAGACAAGTTTTCCACCACTCCTACCACTATCGGTTTCGAAATTATACTAGAGTTGATATTTACTTTGTAGAACGGAATTTTCACGGTTTTCTCACCTACGCCTTGGATCCGAATATACCTGCCTGGAGCAGTTTTCGTCCCTCTCGGTATGCATTTGTTTAGCAGCAAGGATTGTAACGCTCCAGTATCTCTCAAGATTGCAATCGTTTTGCGCTTGGTAAGCTCGGATACTGGGGAAATATATCATGTGGACATAAATGGTCTATATCCTGCTGCTACTTTGTTACTTGTTACGACGCCCTGTGGTACAAGAGTGGTTTTCTCTCTTAATTCCCGATGTTGATTATTCCAGTTGGAATTCCATGACATGGGATTTCTATTATATCCGTCTATTAATTGCGGATTTCTATTGCGTAGGGTTGAATTTCCCCTACGGGTATCAATGGCGTTGTTTATACGGCTACGATTATGATCCGCCCATCGATTTTTCATATTGCCAAACTCGACTCTGGGACTGTGAGGATTATTGAGAGTTGCGTTTTCTGTCTTATGTGTCAACGCAAATTCATCTGCTATAATCGCCATTTCATAAACGGTGCCAACTTTTCTCTCGCCCAAATAGGTTCTAATATCCTTCGATATGCAATTTCTAAATTCCTCTATCCCGATTAATTCCCTCATTTTATCGTAGTCGTTTTCAACGTTTCTTGACTTGCTCCACTTGTCAAGAAATATCAGGTTGGAAAGAAAGTAATGTCGTATTTTTTACTTCATCACTTTGCAGCCTCGTAAGTTGTACATTGTTCTAGATTTTTTGGTGAATCGGTGTCTTAATATCTTGCTTTGCCTTTCAAATATGGTAATTGGTTGGAAAATATTAAGTTTAACGGTCTCAGCCGTCAAAAAATGGATATTAGTGAGGAGCATCTGAGACATTACATGCTCTATGAATTCAAAAAAGGAAACTCAGCTACAGAAGCTACAACGAACATTGGAACTGTCTATGGGATAAATGTTCTGAATGATCAAAAATGTCAACGGTGGTTTGCAAAATTTTTTTCTGGGGACTTTAACCCGTCAGATCGGCGACGTTCGGGAAGGCCAAAATCAATTGATAAAGACGCCATTAAAGACGCTGTGGAGGCCAATCCAAAGTTAACTAGCAGAGAATTAGCTTGACAATTCAATACAACCCATACCACAATTATTTCATGCCTTCACCAGTTAGGAAAAGTTTAAAAACTTGGACTATGGGTTCCTCACGATTTGATCAACGCTCAACGAAATCAAAGATGGACTGTTTGCACATTTTTGCTTTCTAGGAATCATCGAGAACCATTTTTGCAAAGAATTGTGACTGGAGATGAAAAATGGGTTCTTTACAAGAATACCCAACGCAAAAGACAATGGTTAGATTGAAACCAAAGTCCACATCCTGTTCCAAAACAAGGACTACACCTAAAGAAGGTTATACTCTCTTTATGGTGGGACATAAGAGGACTGATTCATTATAAGTTACTAGAGCTTAATCAAACAATCACAGCAGTAAAATATTGTTCGCAGCTGGATGATCTAAGAATTGCGGTATCATAAAAAACGCGAGACCTCACACAGCAAAACTCACTCAGGAAAACGTCATGAGTTTCAATTGGGAAGTTTTACCTCATCCTACCTATTCACCTAACATTGCTTCATCCGACTACCATCTTTCCCGGTCGTTGCAGCATCACTTAAAGAATACAATTTATGAAAATGACGATCAACTCAAAAATGACCTAAATTTGTTTTTCTCTAAAAAAATCAGAGATTTTTTTTTTGAAGAAGGCATCAAAAAGCTAGTTGATCGTTGGACAAAAGTCATAGAAAATGAGCGAAATTATTATAACGGTTAAAAATTCCCTAATGTGAATGTTTCAGATGAAATAAATGTGTTGGACAAAAACGACATTACTTTCTTTCCAACCTGATATTTCTTTCTGTCGGGAGAATTCGACATACGATAGTACATGTGTCTTCTTACGATCTCTAAACTCTTGTCGATATGCATCTGGTACAAGCTCATATGACTTTAAAATTCTTTCTTTCACTATTCTATAGTCGGCACAATCGGTCATTGACATATTGGCGTATGTCTTTTGGGCGTTTCCACATAATACCGTTTGTAACAGTGAGACTATATGTCTTCCGGCCAACCTAAATTCGTCGCAATTTTCTCGAATTGTGAGAAATAGCTGTCGACGTTTTCTTCTTTACTGTGGTACAAACCTCACATATTTAGTTAAATCAAAATTATTTTGTCTAGGCCTATTATTGTATCGATTCTCATCTATCTCCCTAAATCTAATTTCTCGCTCAATCCTAGCTATCTCTATTTCTACGTTAGCGGTTATTTTTAATTTTTCTAATTCAAGTTGAGCGTCTGTGAGTACCGGCGTTTCTACTGGCAGTCGACTTAATACGTTTTACTCGAATTCGTCACTATCTACCATATGTTCAGATATGATTCTAATAAGGCTAGTTTTCCTTAATGATTTCTTTACTCCTAGTTCTAAGTGTGTCCCTATCTAAAATATTTTATTTTTCTTTAATTTAATCAATTAATCAAATGAAGGAGTCGTTAAGAAATTTTTCTACGAATGGCATCGTTATTTATTATTCGTCACCGGTTGATTGTCATGAAAATTCTAGCTGAGAGAACCTGCCCGGATTCTCCATCAATTGTGTTACGAATCGGTACCTCCTGATCGCTTTATCACATCACAAGGGAATTATGCAATGCAAATGGAATACACAATGATTCCGTTTATATACAAAAAAATGTTTTTTCTTAGGTTCGAATATTTACGGGATTGACAACAACCAGTGTGAATAACGAACGCAACAAATTATTAAATACATATAACATTTATTTAAATGAATAATGAAATGATTATCATGGGATAAATGGAGCTTAAATATGAACAATGAAAATAAAACAAACGGGTTTGCAGCATTTTAATGTTTTGAACAATAAAAGAAATGTCACTTATCTGAGTGGGGGATTGTTTTTACTCTGAATTTGACTCCTCCCTTTTTGTTTGTTTTTGTTTTATGATTGTCTGATTTGTCTCATTTCATAAAGATCGCTTGTGCTTTCATATTGATCTTGCAACTTCGACATCTCTCATAGTAGGATCTTTTGATTTCTGGAGCGTATCTCGCTGAGTTACTCTCTATCCGAGATGTTTTGCCGCTCCTTGTTTGGTGTTATTAGATCATCGGCTTCACATGTCTTTCCCTCGCATCATAGTTTCGGTTTTGTTGTCACTTTGCTGGGAGCTAACCAATTTCGCATACATTTTCAGTTCGTTGCTGTATTGCTTTCAACGACTAGACCTTCTAAGAAGACATTTTCAGTTTTACATCTTGCTCGGTGATGTTTTCTTCAGATACTAACGACTTTATTCATTTTCTTTGTCTCCGCGTCTTCATTCGTCTGTTATGATGTTTTGCTCTCCGTCCATCCCAAAACGCTGCCGTGCGCGTATTTTTGAATTGCCCAGTTTCTCGCACACATATATTTTATTACAGTAGGAAGGGGGTTACACTGCTGCTGATAACATATCACTGTTAAATTAATTCAGGATCAAGCGTTTCTTTGTGTTTGTTGGTTCGCTTTTGTTTTGTTTGTTTTTTTTTAATATTTTTATTTTAAACATGAACGTTTCTTTTTAACGTTTTATTTTATTCTCTAACATGCGCTAACATACACACATACATATAAATGTATATATATATATATATATATATATATATATATACAGGGCTTTACGCGCTGCCCTACTTTTGGAGCTGCTCCCGCTCCTGCTCCAACGCCTAAAATTGGAACTGGCTCCTCTCACGCCCCCTCATTTTCAAAAAGGAGCCGCCCTGCTCCAACTCCTATAAAAAAAACAGCGGCTCTTTTTTATCGCTCCATAATAAAAATGTACCTTCTTTCATAAACATTCTATTCTGTCAATCAGTGGTCGAAGGATAGGGGTGGGCGTCAAAGCAGTTCGTCAATATGGGTGCGGATGTCACTTTAAGTGTAAGACCGTAAGATAATATTTCACAAAATCTCGATAATATTTTGAGATGTGCTAAGGGGTATAGGAGAACATGTCGGACGAAGTATATGGTTATACGTAAATTTTCGTTTCCTGGGGTATAAAATAGAAATAGAAAAATCCCTAGAGTATTGTAAAACAATTTTAATATTCATTACATTAACAACCTATTTTTTCAGGAAAGGAAAATTTGACCCGATATATTTAGATTTGTTTTAAGTAAATAAAATTTTACTTTCAAACATTATTAGTGATTATTTTATTTTTAAAGAAAACATTTATCTGGGAGAGGAGAGACAGCCAGGGCAACATTACTCGTCGTGTTGTTGTTTAATATTTGTTTGTTTTACGAACGTAACTATATTGTATCATGTATATTATTATTTACAACAGAGAAACGCGCAAGTAATTTCAAACAAATCGATTTATCCATTTTTTTTTCAATAGCACAATTTGGAGCGAAAAAAACCCAATGAAGTTTATTTTTTGAAGATTGAATAAAAAAAATATTTCTCATAAGTTGGCCAAACAATATCAATAAATTGTCAATAAGCAATTCAGAAATCCATTTAATGTCTTAAAATTGCATACAAAATATCTGGCCTAGACCTTGGGAGTTAAAAAAATATCGGGTCAAATTTTCCTCCACCGAAAATTTAACTGGAGTAAGTTTTCCTTGGTCGGGCAAAAACATTTATTAAAATTAAAAATTTGAATAAAAAAGGTGAAAACGTCTATATTTCAAATCTCTAACAAAAACAAACTGTTCACAATTTTAATATTCGATAATAGATTTTTTAAGATAAAGAAAGATATCTATGCTACTTTCGGTTCTAAAAAGACAACAAATTAGTCAGAAAGTCTAATTATTTGCTTTTTAAAATTAAAATGTAAGATATTTTCTTTAATTTAATTAAGCTTAAACATCGGTGTAATTGTAGAATAGAGACCGTTCTTTTCTTTCGCTCATTTCGCTTGGTAATCGCTCAAATTTTGGATAAAAATAATTGTTGGTCTTAAGTATATTTTTTGGTCCTGAAATAAAATTCTCATTTACTTTTTAAAGTGTTGAGAATCTAACTTTAATTCACGGTTTTACTCGCTGGCTGCCATGTTGGTTTTTATTGTTTTTCCTTGGACTAAAGATATTTTTTCCTTGGACTAAATATATTTTTTCCTTGGATTTAAGATATTTTTACTGCTTTAACATTTTATTACACACAAAAAACAAACTTTCAACATTCTATTTACAAAAGCAAGTTTTCACGGAATTTAACGAATTTAAAAGCAAACATGAAAAGGTTAAAATATACTAGTCGTGAATTTAAGAATAACAAAATGTCACTGAAAAGACGACGGGTAAAAATGTGGCATAAAAGTTCAATTTGATATATGCTAAAAAATAAATTAGAATTTTTTGTCAGGACAAAATGTACCATTTAACTCCAAGAATCGATTTTATCGAACATTTGTGTGAATACCGAGCGAAATGGGTGAGAAAATCCAACGACCCCTATAGTATAATTGAACCTAAAATTCTTTATTTAAAAACACAAATTAAAAGAAAAATTGGCTTATTTATTCAATCAGCAATATACATCCCTGTCATAAATACAAAAAAGTTCAAATCTATAAGAAAATAACTTCAAATACATCTATAGACTCACTGGCGCATTTAAAGACATTTGACGCCAAATTGTCTCCTGCCTTAAGAACACTGTCCTATCAAAAATGTAACACATAGATGTGAAAAAACCCCGGAAAAGTTCAGTTTCTGTTTCCATGTGTAACTCTCTCGTTCTTTCTCGCTCTCTCTCTCTTCCTCTCTCTCTTCCTCTCTCTCTCTTCCTCTCTCTCTTCCCTTCTCTCTTCCCCTCTCTCTTCCTCTCTCTCTCTCTCTCTCTCTCTCTAATATACATTTACCAGATATATAATTTTTAAAAATAATTCAGAGTAAACTCTGAGACTTTCTTTACTTTTCCTTTATATTACTGAATAAAAATTAATGTTTAAAAAAAATAAATCCAATAATTTTGGAGCGAGGAGCGCGAAGCGATTAAACCACTGCTTTTTAGTCCCAAATGGAGTTGCTCCCGCTTAACTCCCGCTGAATATAAAATGAGCCCTCCTCTCCTTCGCTCCAGCAAAAAGGAGTGTGCTCCTGGAGCGCCTCTTTTTTGGAGGGCTCCGTAAAGCCCTGTATATATATATATATATATATATATATATATATATATATATATAAATTCCCGAAACAGTTTTTCATGGTAAACAACTGATGATCCCTTAAAATAGTGTTAGAAACTAACTAATATAATAACTGTAAAAAATAAATTGACTTACATGAGTGATTTTCCACTGGAAGACTTGAGACTATAAGTTTTTTTTTTTGTTTTTTTTTATATAGTTTTAATGGTTGAGAAACTTCCGAGACTATATATATATATATTGTTGAATTTTACTTCAGTCGAAGTTCTCAGAAATCAAGGGGCTCTTTTCTGGGGCTAACACTTGATCTCTAGACGAGATACGTAGATATTCGAATGTTCCATTAAAGTTCTTCCTTACCTAAAAGTGTTGAGTAAATAAAGAAGTTAGTACATTAATTTCCCTCCTTCCAATTGACCAGTTAACTTTTCTATATTATATCTTTCTAGTGGTCTCTTGGTTTTACCGGATTCCAAGACAAGAATTCATCTAGTCTGGTGGGGTATCCAGCTAAGTGCTGTTACTTGAAGCAACATCACTTGAAGAAATTGCACTATTCCTCGCCAGTTTCGAATAGCCATACCGAGGGATCTTTTTGAGCTTCGAATACTATGTTATTTTGAATATTTAGTCGGAGTTATTTGTAAGGAGAAGTATCCTCATGCTAGATTGTCCTGACAAACCCCTGTACAGAGATACTAGGCAGTGTCTTGTCAGCATCCAAGTAGGAATTGAAGTTTTCTCCGGTATATGTATATATATATATATATATATATATATATATATATATATATATATATATATATATATGTATATATATATGAAAAAAGTGGGGATAAAATTGATCCGACGTAATGTAAAATGAAAAGAGGAAAGCCAAAACCTATGTGATTTATGTATTCATCAACGTTTCGTTTTTATTGAAAGACTTCCTCAGGATGAAGAAAACAATGTAGAAAAATCATACAGAATATTAATTTTGAGTTGTCAGAAAGTATCCAGACTTTGGCATGGTTGTTGACGTGAACAAGCAGAGAATGGACATTTTCTGACAAATCAAAATTGATTTTCTGTATGATTTTTCTACATTGCTTTCTTCATCCTGAAGAAGTCTTTCAAAAAAGACGAAGCGTTGATGAATACGTAAATCACATAGTTTTGGGCTTTCTTTTCATTTCAAAAAGAGCTTATTACAATTTTACTTTCCTTTTCATACGCAAATAATTCTTACATTAACTACTCTCTCTCTATCTTTTGAAGATATAGAAGTATTTTGAGTTTATTTTGTTTATCGCTTAATAAACAACAACAACAACAAAAACAGGAATAACACTCACTTACCGCAGCAGGGGCAACTCTTCCGCTGTTGCTTTTCAAACGTTTTATTACAATAGTTTTTCTTACGGCGGTGTTAGCCAAATTATTTCCTTGAGTTTCTCTTTGAGAAATCTGATTTCACATGCCTATCAAAAGACAACTATCTATTCTCTATTATCTCTAATTGGGCGTTCTGGAAGAACGCACTATCTCTCTCTCTCTCTCTCTCTCTCTCTCTCTCTCTCTCTCTCTCTCTCTCTCTCTCTCTCTCTGACCCTCTTTCTGTCTGTTTGTTGCTGTCTCTTTCTATCTCTGTGTCTATCTCTCTATCTGTCTGTCTGTCTGTCTCTCTCTGTCTCTTCTCTCTGTGTGTCTTCTCTCTCTCCCCCTCTCACTCTCTCTCCCCCTCTCAGCCTCTCTCTCTCCCCCTTTTGTTCGCAAGACAATTTCTTTAAAATCTACAGGATAAACGCTTTAGTGGAATAACATTAACTTAACAACGTTGACGAGATTGAACCTGTAATGCCATTATCAGTACGATACTGCTTGCCAATCCTCAACCAGTTTTTACATATACTCTTACGACACACACGTACACGTGTCAAATAACAAAAAAATGATTTTTAATTGATTAACAAATTGCAGCAATTTGCCAAAATCAATAATCATTTCCTCACAATTGATTGTTTAACTTAATATATTTCTCGTTAGGTGCGTCTGCGCACCATTATGGGGGGCTTTGTCTGTCTGTCGATCAGCCGGTTTATTACGATTCAGCTTAGTTTGAAACATCATTTTAACCACTGATTAAACTGGTTGAACGAATGCATCGAAATAAGATGCATCCAAGCATCTCGATAAAGGGTTCTGTCCGTAATACTTACATCTAAAAACATATTTTTTATCGCAACATATGCAGATTGAACGGGCGCATCTTAGAACATCTATTCTTGTATTTCAAATTAAAGAAACACTAAAAAAAAGCACTCGGTTATCACTTTTTCTATCCCCATCCCTTCCCATCCCTTTATCTGTTTTTTCTCTCTGTAATTCTGCGATTATGAAGATTCATTATGCCTATACTATTCAAGCTTTGGAATTACCAATGCTCTGATTGTTTAGCGATGGAGAAACTGTTTTAATTTATATATATATATATATATATATATATATATATATATATATATATATATATATATATATATATAATGAATTATTTTTTATTCAAACATGTACAAAGTCTGCTACACTGGCATGTCGATGTTATCGATCTACAGCTATCAAGCAGAAAGTTTTTCTGATCCAACCCGGTCGGTGGAATCCAGGAAGAATGGAGTTAAGCAAAAAGAAGAAGAAGAAGGAATAATAGTCATGTGACAATTTTTAAAAAAGATTGGCCGTTAGAAAAGTTTAATTTACAATAATTCATATTTTTATTTTTATATGCCAGTGTAGCAGACTTTGTACATGTTTGAATAAAAAACATTCACAATACAGCTCTATATTTTTATTGAGCACTCTTTTATAAGCCCGGTTTCATTCCCTTTGGATTTCTACCCTGTGGATTTTTACCCTACGTGGATTACTATATATATATATATATATATATATATATATATATATATATATATATATATATATATATATATATAATATTTTCTAATTGACCCATATAGAAATGTGTCTTATGCCAAACCTGCACTCATCAGTATGGGATAGAAACTTCCTGCCGGTGACACGGTTCGAACCCCAATACGAAGGTCATATTTGACTTAGTAGTAGGAGCGCGTACCGTTGTGCCTACTACGCATTACCTGGGAATGGGAGAGTAAATTAACGTCTAAATGGTAAATTCGGCGGCCATCTAGCAAGTCGTCAAGAGGACTCAATAAGCGGGACATAGAGTATCGCATTACGCTATGAATAACGGCTTGTTGTTAACTTACTTAAAGTGTTCGATTTAGCGAGAGCATTATATATATATATATATATATATATATATATATATATATATATATATATATATTATAAAATTGAAAATAGAAGCCATTATCAATGCAAGATTAATTTATATTCATGTTTTACTTTAATCTTATTAATTTCGGAATAAAATTCATCATCAGAGTTGACCAGTATTGTGTCATTTCTTTTTTCATAAAAAACACAAAAACAAAAATAAACAAACTTTTTTTTCTTTTTGTTTTTTTTAATGAAATATCCTGGTTATGATGTATTCACGCCGATGTTGTTGGCGGTTATGAATTCAAATTCTGGTTGTCGAACGAAGAAAGCATTGGCGTGCTCGTAGTTTAATAAAATGGGTCGTTCAGTTTCAAAGCATTGCTGGGTCAGTATTATAAAGGGAAAATATAAGCCATTATCAATGCAAGATTAATTTTTTGTTACTTTAATCTTATTAATTTCGGAATAAAATTCCATCATCAGAGTTGACCAGTATTGTGTCATTTTTTTTTATCAAAAAACACAAAAACAAACAAACTTTTCTTTCGTTTTGTTTCTTTTATAAAATGTCCTTGTTATGATGTATCCACGCCGATGACGTTGGCGGTTATGAATTCAAATTTTGGTTGTAGAACGAAGAAAGTATTGGCATACTAGAAGTTTAATAAAATGGGTCGTTCAGTTTCAAAGCATTGCTGAGTCAGTATTATAAATGAAAAATAGAAGCCATTATCAATGCAAGATTATTATTTTTTCTTGTACTTTAATCTTATATATATATATATATATATATCTCTATCTATCTATCTCTCTATCTATCTCTCTCTCTCTCTCTCTATATATATATATATATATATATATATATATATATATATATATATATATATATATATATATATATATATATATATATATGTTGTGAAGTTGTTCCACAGTAAATAATAAATAAAGGAAGTCAAGTCGAGGGTTGGTTTAACAAGTGTATTAACAAAGTAAGAAAGTGACTAGCTCTTGGCTAGACAGTTACAAGACTGTGCTTTGTCTTCTCTGTGTCTCTGGTGACTCGCACTATTTATAGTGACAACCGGTGTAGTTTCTCCTGTGTAAGAACGGCCGGTGTAACAATATAAATATATATATATATATATATTTATATTGTTAGTTGAGATCAATATAATTTGAACATTGTTCCAAGAATTCAAATCAACGAGTATTCGGCGTACGATCGTTTCCAAGACATTTTAGAAATATTTTATTGTTCATTATTTCTTGTTATTCTTTGACAATATCAAAACGTCTTTTATAACACAGCGTACAGCAGCTTCATGAAAAGAAGCATCAGATAGATTTCAGTACGAAGGATTCATTCCGACTGACATGATTATCTGGAGCAGAAGGAAGAACAGCGAATTAATCGATCAATAAAACATTCAAAACATTCAGAGTATTCACATATAGGTTCAATCGAGGGAAGACAAATTACATACGTGTAAAAAAATACATTAGTGAACATTTTTTTAATAAAAAATAGGATAGAAAAGTGAATGAATGTAGCATTGAACTCTATTAAGAACGGTAAGATACTTTTTTCCCAATGATGAACAATGTTTGGATATCATAAAAAGAGATAAAATGAAATAAAATTGAGTGAAGTTAGATTTGGTAGATGAGATGGCTATATTGGGAAATAGAGTAGTAAGATAATAATTATTACTAGTAGATGAAAGTCAATAATAATAGTAGTTTTTAATAATACAAAAGGATGGGAACAATTAAATAATACAGTTTGAGGAAAAAAAACTGATGAATGAGAAAGAGGAAAAGGAGAAATAGAAAAAGCTAAAGTTAATTTAATGTTTTTTTTTATATAAAATAAAAATTAGAATGTATTATCTATATATTAATACGATAGCGTGTGTGTTCGTGTGTCACACTTACATCAAAAGCTCTGCGCATGCGTGCCGAACCTAGATTTTGAAAAGCATTCAAGTCACCTAATTTTCATAGTATTTCAAGTATTTCACTTTGGCGCAACGGTTAGCGACGTAGGATTTTAACGTCTGTTTTTGACATCGGCTCGACTGGTTTATAGTTCGATCGCAACCAACCTCGAAGGGTTTTTTTTCTACATCGAAGGTAGGGAGGTGACGACCGGGAAGACACATATTAATACGATACTGTGTGTGTTATTTTGTGTGTCACGCTTACAGCAAAAGCAACGACCTTCCGAATCTGTGTATGCTACTCATGAATTGGAGCCACATTTAATTTAATCTAAAGCATTTACAAAGTAAGGTTTAGTCGTCGAAATATTACCTCCACTAGAAATATTGTATATAAAGAAGTTTTGTAAATTGTTTCATGTATTGTTCATTTTTAAAAATAAATATACTAGTCAAATCTTATCATATTTTATTCAAACATGTATAAGTTAGGAACAAGATAATTAGTATTGAAAACAACATTTCGTGTAATTTACACGGGTCCCGCTAGTTTTACATTAATGCAGGTTGAAATAATTAGAAGATAAATTTTACAAGAGAATAAGTCCGGAATTATCTAGCAGAAATGGTATAGCTTGAAAATATAATTATATTCCTAAGAAGATAACGTATCATAATTAGGTATTTAAAATCACAAATAGTTTTTTTTATAATAGGTGGTTCAATTTAATTCACCTATATAAATACCGGAGGAGAATAAGGAATTTTATCAATTTTAACTTTAATGGGAATTTGGGATATATGAGAGGATCCTGCTGATAAAGATATAGCAAGTAGCAAGGAATTATAAAATTTAAAGTTAAAGGAGATATACTATACAAAGTAGCTATAAAGTTTAAATCTATAGGGTGGGCAAAAATAAGGGTCCTATTTTTAAAAATTCATAACTTTTTTATTTATTGATTTTTTTTTTTTTTTTTAGAATAAGTAAAGGACCACTTCCGAAGCAAGCATGAGCCGTATTAGCCCTAAGGAACGTACCCTCATTTAGAAAACATTATTTTTGCTTAAAAAACTCAAAACAGTGTAAAAAACAATACTTTAGTTTTTGTAAGTTTTAAGAAGTGTTTTTCGGCTAAAATTTGTTTTGTTTATTTCAAAAAATCTCGGAAGGGTCAGTCTACACACACATAAAGTTTGGTGAGTTTAACTTTTATTTTGTGGAAGTTATTCAAATTCAAGTTATTCAAATTTAAAGATAGGACACTTATTTTGGCCCACCCTGTATTAATAATGGAGTTTATGTATCTGCCTGTCTGTCTGAAGCCAAAACTATACTATTTAAGACTATTGTACTTATTATGAAATAGTATAGTATATACTATTTCAGACTAATGTACGCATATCCCAGCAATGACGTCATTGTGAGAGGATTTTTTCACATTATTATTCTTTATTTTCATTACGTTAAGACAAGATGTTTTGTTGTAAGTCGGAGTTAAGCAACGCATATCCCGGGTATTACTAAATGGGTGACCATATTGGAAAAATAACAAAACTGATTCTTTGATATGACGTAAGCGCCTCCAATAGCATATTTAAACATGAATATCAAAACTGGTTCTTTGATATGACCGAGACGCCTCTAAATTTTTTTCTCGGGAGATGAAGGGTTACTGTGGGAGTTGAGGGGGGGTCGAACATTTTTTTTCTTTCATTTTAACTAAAAATATTTTTGAGCGTTCATTTCTGACGTGGCAGCCTAGCAAAAATAGACGACCGTAGGAAGGCTATTTTGCTAGTATAACTAAAGAATATATATATGGAGTAAACATATTAAAATAGTAAGAACCATTTCTATTAATACCTTATTATAATAACCTAGTTTTAAAAATAAATTACAAAAAAGAATAAAAGCATTTGTTCGATTGGTGTGGTTTCTTTTGTCTTGCTGTCTTTGTTTCTTGTTTTTTGTTTTAGTGTAATTGTTCACAATGTATATTAAAGAAAGTGATGAATACAGCATATAAGGAGAGTGGTCGAACATCCGTTTGACTGTCAGTATTAGCCTGGGGTAGTTTCAACACCGATATATTTATAGTGACGCAGAAGAGTTCATGTAGCCCGTAAAGATAAAGTACCATAACATCCCTTCCCAAACTAACTGGTTTTCTTTTTGGATTGATAACGATAAGATCCGGAGCTTTCATTTCCTTTTAGATTGTCGCTATTTTGCGGCTGCTTAGGGTATCTATATGTTGAAACTGTCGTATATGCTATCCATAACTACTACTTCTTCTTCGTCTTCTTCTTCTTCCTGGGGAGTGTTGTCAGTGTCATCCTACACTCGCTTCCTAATTTGATTTAGATGTCACTTATGAGAGGTCTTGGATTATCTAAACCATATTTCCAATTCCCTTTTTTTTCGTACCAAGTTCGCAGAAAGATGTGTTATTTCTAAACATCTTTAAACATACTTTTTTTTCTGGGATGTAACGTTTTGGGGGATACAATAGAGGTTCATCATTGTTTGGTTTGTTTTGGCAGCAATTTGTCGAAACCGGATCATCTTAAGCGCAAACATTATTTCTGCAGGAGATAATGATGATGGTGTGTTAATATTTGTAAAACCTGCTGCAGGGCCTTTTCCGTGGGAGTGCTGCAAGCTTTTTTTCAGGGCTCTTTTTAAAATGTGCACAAAACGCTCCACTTGGCCGTTTGACCTCGGGATACGGGGAGAGGGTCGTGATGGGGCTTATCTGAAAAATCTCACAGAACTCTTTAAAGTTGATGGGCGTAAATTGAGTTCCGTTGTCACTAACAAAACAATCGACCACCCAAAACAAGCGAATAATTCATAAAGGACGTTTATAGTTACCTCCGTAGTGTTTTTTTTTTACATTAAAGCACTTCGGGCCATTTGGATAAACTATCTACTATAATTAGATAGTAAAACCCTCTCACGGGCCCGCAACGTCCAAGTGTATCATTGACCAACGTTGGTCCGTTTTTGGGCCACGGACTCTGGTTAATAAGAGGTGCCTTTACCGCCAGGGCATATCCTCTGTATTATTGACGATGTTTTCAATGTCCTGGTCCATTTTAGGCAAGTATACGTAGCTGCGCAAAAAGCTTTTCATCCTATTTGTTCCCGAGTGGCCAACATGGAAATTCTTCAGGATTCTTTTCTGTAGTTTTTTTAAGGTATGGCGACTCTCTCGCTGTACGGGAGTACATCGTTACATAGAGAAAAACTTTGAAATGTGTTGGACCTTTTCTGTAATTTTCATATTTGTTAAGTTAGGGTTAGTGTTCATCATCGAGGGCTTCATGTTTTATTTCATGTGGTGTCACCGGGAGTTCTCTTATTGTGTTGCACAAAATAGTTTTTATTTCCCCATCTGTTCGGAGGGAAGTAATCACGAAACGGAACGAGCCTTGATAATCCATCAGCGTCATAGATTTTTTATCGAAAGTATTCCATCTTTAAATCGTAGTTTAGCAGGATTGTTCCCCATCTCTATTTGCCGTGTATACGGACAGACCTTTTGGTGAACTGAAAATGGTGAGTAACGGTTTGTGATCAATTTGCAACGGGAAAATTCTTCCGTGTATGTAACGGTGGGATTTGGTGAATGCAAAGATTATTCTCAAAGTCTCCTTTTTAATTTGTGAGTAATGTTTCTCAGTTGAAAGCATCGCCCTCGATACATAAGCGATGGTCTTTTGAGTTCCGTCTGGCGTTTTATGAAGGATGCATGCTCCTATTTCCTACGAGCTTGCGTCGCTAGCAACTATCATTTCTTTGTTCGGGGTTTTAGTGTATGAGGAATAAATCCGACGTTAGAACTTTAATAGTTTTATAAAATACCTCCTGGCATTCGGGTGTCCATTCCCAAACTGTATTTTTTCTTGAAAGTTCGTTCAGCGGAGCACGGGGGTTATGCATGTTAGGGATAACTGCTTGGTAATAATTTGCCAGTCCCAGAAAACTCTGCAGGGGTGTGATGTTTTCATGGGCTGGCATGTCTTTAATTGTAGTGGTACGCTCTGGATCCGGCTTTATGCTGTTGTTATCTATGATATGTCTCAGATATTTGATTTTTTTTTATGAAGAAATCACATTTATCTTCTTTTGTCTTGAAGCCATAGTCCTGGATTTGTGAACACACTTTTGAACCTGTTCCATGTGTTGTTCCATATTTTTACTATTTATTAAGATGTCGTTTAGGTATGCGACCGTGAAATCAAGTTCGCCCAGCATAGCATCCATAACTTGCTGGAAAATTGCTGGCGCGACCTTGATCCTGAAAGAAAGCCTTTCAAACTCGAACAATCCGCGATGTGTGTTTATACAGAGTAAGTTTGAACCCTCTTCTTCAACGGGGATTTGGAGGTAAGCATTGCTAAGCTTGATTTATAGAAGCATTTGTCTCCATTTAGTTTTGACATTTTTCTTTTTAGCTGCGAAATATATAATGGTAGTCGTTGAGTACTGCATTTAGTCCTGTCGAAAACTCGGCACACGCGCGGATTTCTTTAGATTTTTTTACATAGACAGTAGGTGCTACCTATTGGCTATACCTAACTTTTGATAAAATACTGGTCCTTACTAATTTGTCTAATTCCTCGTTTATTTTTTCTAACGAGGCGAATTTAATACATGCTTCAAATTTTGCTGACATCTTTATACATCGACCTAGACCGCCCGAAAAAAACTTCGGTAAAGTTTTTTTTCAACTCCTTTAGTTTTTCTGACTCGGTCATCAGATTCTTTTATTTTCTGGCCAAACGTGTTGATTAGTATGTCCTATAGATTGAACTGTTGAATCCAGTCTGTACCAAATACATTATTAGTGTTTTTTAATACGAAAAATTTCAATTTTTTGGTAGTTTCATTTAAAGTAACGTTGATAATAATTTCACCCTCAAATGTAATCTTTTCGCTCTGGCTATTGTGTTGGTTTTTAACATGGTTGGTTTATCCAACCTTTTCCATGTTTGCAGGTTGATTAATGAAACGTCTGACCCAGAGTTTAGTTGTAACTTGATATTTTTATTCAGGATTTTTACCTGTACGTACTTTTTATATTTATGCCGTCCTGTTTTTTTTTTTGTGGTGGTGGTGGGGGGGAATTTAACCGACCTTTTATTTCCTTTAGTCGTTCGGCAATGTGTCCTACTTTATTACAAGTTAGGCAGGTTTTAAAACGGTATGAGCAATCCATAACCCAATGAAGGAATCCATAACGGAAACAGAGCCTAGGCGGTATTTTACCTGTTTTTTAGTGGAGTGGCTTGTTTTTGTAGGAGCGTGAAAATAATCTCTCTTTTGGGTTTGACTTGTTTTTGAAGGAGAGTTGAAATGTGATTTCTGACGTATCTTTCTTGTGCGAGCAATGATCGATTTTTTAATATCTCTAGAATCTTGTTTAACACTTAAAAATCTCTGGCAGTATTCGGATAATTTCTTTAATGTTAAATTTGGCTCGCTTTCTAATTGTTTAGGACTCTATGTCTGATTTCTGCATCTTTGGTTGATTCAAGACCTTGCACAAATATTAGGCATTTAAAGTTACACACGCTAAGTTCAGCTAGTTTGAAATCGTGAAACTGTTTATTAACGATTAACGCGAAGGTCGCGTAGTCTTCGATGCCTTTACTGATTAAGTTCTTGCACTTTCACCGTCTGTAGAACAGAGAAGTTTTAGTGCTAAATTATTCTGTTCAAAATTTAACCGCTTCAGAAAAAGTTAAGTCGCTGTTTGTTTTTCGGGGTCCACGAATTTTGTATGTTCGGTGTTCCTAATTTTCGAAGAAGTAGGCGGACATTTTTAAAGTCTACCTAATTTTCACTATTTTGTCTAGATCGTGATACGTTCTGAAATATGAAGCGAAAGTTTTATCCTCATCTGGGGAATAAATAAAATTGTCAATTGGTCTCCAAACGACATTAAAAAAAGCATTTTCGTTCTCTGTATTTTGACTCCTATTCGACAGTTTTGTAGTAATAAATCTTAACACTTTGCTGTCTTTCTTCGTTTTTTTAAGGCTTTCGTCGTTTTTTTAAAGGCTTTCGTCGTTTTTTTTAGGTTTTCGTCGTTTTTTGTTGTTTTAACTCTTCAAACTTTGCTGTCTTTCTTCAATTCTTACATTTTGTTCTAGTAGTTTTTCTTCGGTTTATTTTTATTCTTCTAGTAGAAGTTTTTAAAGCTTTCTTCGTTCTTTAGTTGTTGTTACATTTGGTTTTTCACGAAGTCTTCCTAGTTAATTTTAAATCTTCCATGTTAGATGTGTAGAACCATGCTTCCCATCTCGACGTTGCGTGTCAGTTGCCTTCTTTTTGTCTTCATCATCGTTCTAGCCGAGTCGTCTATCCACTGACGAATCTTCGACGGCACAACAAGTTTACAAAACAAATGAAAGAGACACAAATCACGAGAAAGAACACAAACCCATATACCTTGTGCATAAGTTAGTTGAAACTAATGAGTGTGTGTGACACCGTCGCGGACTGTTGAGACCCACATTGTCGTTACTCAAGTCGTCAGCTCATCTCATCACTTGCTAAATCTTTGCCGAGCGCTGCTTGCGATCTTCTCTCGAAAGAAGTTGACTTCAAACTGAATGCCCCCATCCAAGTCGCAAATTTTTCAACTCTTTGCCGTAAACCGTCGCCTGCCGTAAAACTAACTTATTGTCGTCAAAATGTCATAAAACCCTATCACTCCTAAATATATATCTGGTCTTTTTGTTTTAGTAACCGACAAGCCCTCGCTCCTGAACAATAAAAACGGATCACTCCTTGTTGATTGTCCATCCCATTTCTAGTCGTCTTTGTGTGAGTTGGTGAATCATTTACCGCCATTGTTTTTCCACTCATCTTCCTTCCGACGGCTCCCCTCTCCAGTGAACCATTTCCCATCACCGTTTAGGGCTTCGCACCCTCTCGTAAATCCATAGCGTCACAGATGTGCCTTTATGGAATACGGCTTTTAGAAGTGTTTTCTTTTATATTATGCTGCTAATGCAACATTTGTTGTAAAGAAGATTTACAAAAAGTATATTGTTGATATATATATATATATATATATGATTTTTTATTTATACAGACATGTACATAATCTGCGCCACTGGCATGCCAATGTTATTGATTAACAGCTGTTAGAAACTGAGATCTCTATATATATATATAAAGAACGAACAATATCTAAAAGAATATATATGATTCCTCATGAGTGGAGCATTCTGACGAAAAAAATTGATGGCTTTCACTTTTTTCTTTTTTAAAGGCGGGGGCAGAGGGGGTACAAAATATACGAAAAATGCGTAAATTTTATGAGCTAGTCGTCTTTCGTATATTTCGTTATTTTTAAGAGGCAGATAGGGGACACAATTGTGCATCGTGTTATCTGGCTAAATAAGCTATGGCGTGGGTTTGGGAATAAATACACATGTGGTTTGGGAAAAATCGATCTAAAGGAATGTTTTGTGACGTAAGTTTCCGATTTTTTAAAATACTTTTCTATGTATTTTTTTCTGATGAAAGGATTTGTCTTAGAGGATTCAAGATATGCTTGCGAAACTTTGATTCTCTCGACAAATGGGAAAACGGCTGTCAAAAATCACTCATTTTACGAGTAAATATAAGATATCGTCGCTGGAATCTATTTTTTTCTTCTGTTGTCTTATTATAATCTGGAAATATAAATTAATATCTATTGAGCTTCAACACTGAAGCTTTGACTAAAAATAAATAAATAAATAAATTAAGTAGTTTATGAGTAAACTCCTAAACACATACATGTGTGTAAGGTAAACGCACGCGCACCAATGCAGTTGCGGTTTTATTTCATAATATAAGTGAAAACTTTAGTTAGTCCACGTTTTCTCTATTTAATTGTATTGTCTCGCTAATTTTAAAAGTTAGTTTCTGGAAGGGAGCAAGTTTGATGCACCCCCCCCCAATGTCAAAGTTTACAAAAAAAGAATATGCCTACGTTACTCACCGTGTTGTCTAGAATATATATGCCATAACTCATAATGATGTGTTTATTGGTTTAGCAGTGAATCCTATAATAAGCCCTATTTATCTACTTCCCACAAAGTAGAATGTGACACAAGGTCGGAAAGTGAGAATTTGCACTCCAGAGGAAGAGTACTTAGGGCATTTTTAAAATTGTCAGGGCAGGGCGCCTCAAACAGTAAGCAATAAACTTACCCCCCCCCCCAAAGAGGGGAGGCAAAGCCTGGGAGGGTGCACCTCTTAGAACTGCACAGGACAGACCCATTGACCGGCGTAAATCAAGGCCTGAAGGCCAATACAATACCAGTATGGGCCAAGTAAGCATATACATAGACCTATATATATATATATATATATATATATATATATATATATATATATATATATATATATATATCAGTTTGTTTAAAGAGATCAAGGGGATCTCTGCTGGGGCTAACACTTGATTTCCTTATGATTTAAATGTATATCCGAGGACTCCTTTATAAAATAGAAGTTGCCACTTTGAGAGCTGCTATCCGTATTTCACTACAGTGTAGTCTTCCAGGGATTATGTTTAAGTATTTAAAAGTTTTTTCAAAAATTAGTCCAATTGCTCCTACCACAACCGGTATGACGTTTATTTATTTATTTTTTTAATTTTAATTTTAATTTTTTTATCTACCTCCCACAAGGTAAGATGTGACACAAGGTCAGGAAAGTGGGATTAGATAAGCCAGTGCTCGAGAGGTGAGCACTCTGGCCATTAAAAAATTGCCTGGGCAGGCCCGTCAGCATTCCCCGGTAGGGGCGCTTCAGACAGTAAGCAATAAACTTACTCCTCCCTAAAGAGGGAAGGCAAATCCTGGGAGGGTGGACCTCCTAGAACTGTACAGGACAGACTCATAGACCGGCGTAAATCAAGCCCCGAAGGCCAAGACAATACCAGTATGGGGGTGCAGTATCCATCGGAACAGATACTCTCTCATTCTTGAGGTCCTGATATTTGATTACTTTGTCGCGTTCGACTTTATTGAGGCCAAAGTCATTCGGAACGGTTACATCAATAATGAGTGCAGTCATTTTAGCTGTATTCCATATAACAATGTCTGGCTTGATGGCCTTGTCTTTTATGTATCTATCCGCCTGTACGTCTATGTGTTTATGTGCATTTGTGTGTATTAATTTCCTTATACATATATAATATATATATATATATATATATATATATATATATATATATATATATATATATATATATATATGCTTATCGCAGTTTTTATATCTATATCTATATATCTATGTATCAGTCTCTTCATATACGTAACATCCATATACATCTATATGTGTATATATGCTAGTCTTTTTATATCTGTATGTGCGTATGTTCATATGCATTCATATCCATAGATGAATAAGAGTTTCAAGATAACAGACATATTTTAATTTCCAACAGTATAATAATCCTGGAAAATATCATAAAATACATATTGTTTTCGCGTTAATCGATTTTGATGGTTGGAGCCAGACAAACACTAAAACAAATGCACTTTTCTCACTCCAATGATATATATCTTTATAAGGTGTGTTAGAAGGCTATTACAATGCGAGAAATGGAAAAATGGCGTTGAAGAATACGATAAACCAAGTATTATCTATTTACTTATTTATTTATTTTTTATAAATAAAGCTTACTTGATAAGCTTTATTTATAAAAAAATTATAAAAAATAAAATAAATAAATAAATAGATAATACTTAGGCTTGTCGTATTCTTCAACGCCATCTTTTCCATTTCTCGCATTGTAATAGCCTTATAACACACCTTATATACATACCACAAACAATGCTTCGAGCAAACTACCTTTCCTTATTATATATATATATATATATATATATATATATATATATATATATACAAAGTGCACACAAATTAATATATACAAGTACATACATAAATTATATAACCCAAACTATACAAATATAAATACTAAACACAAATATATACGCATACATCTATAACCGGATATACACAACATACATACACAACACACATATATATATACATATATATATATACATATACACATATGTATACATATATATACACATACATACATATGTATATATACATATATATATATAATTAAAAATCATCATATAATTATTATTTTAAAAAAAAAGGAGAAAAAAGGGGAAAAAAGTAAAAAAAAAAGTTAAAAAAAATAAATAAATAAGTAAATAGATAATACTTGGTTTGTCGTATTCTTCAACGCCATTTTTCCATTTCTCGCACTGTAATAGCCTTCTAACACACTTTATATACATACCACAAACAATGCTTCAAGCAAACTACCTTTCCTTAGATATCTTTAATTAAGAACCGCATAATCTTTTAAACCTAATCATCCTTTTGACTTTTAATAATCAAAAGAGCACACGTATCATTAACAAACACAAATTACTAACAGTAAAAAATAATCCATGACGGCTTAAATAAAACCCAATGACACAAATAGATCACCAGATGCCCCACTATGTTAGAGTTAAAGGTTTATTACGAAACTAGACCACCCGTGACCCGTTGGGTCAGTTTGTTATATTAGCTATGGAATTCATGTATGTGCGTGACACTTGTGGAGAAAACAAAAAAACTATTTGATGAAATTAAATGTAATTGTTTAAAAAAGAATATAGATAGATTTCTATGCGTCGTTCTGTTTATTATAATTTTTTTTTTTTTTTAAATTATAGTTACTGAATTATAAGTGGTTGGCCATACTTATAGGTAAATATGCACTGAACAGGTGAGAAAGGAAGGGGGTACAACCGGCTGTCTCGCGTACGTAACGAAAACAGAGGGAGTAGGAGTGGTGAAATCTGTGAGAGGAAAAGTGGGAGGTGGTTTCGTCACCGCCGCTATTGATATTAATAATGATTGTTGTTGTTTTGTTTGTTTGTTTTTGTTTTTTAAAAGGGTGGAGCTTTTTTGAAACTGCGACAGACTTTACAAAGTCCTGCCGTTGAATGTTTTTAGCCGTGGAGAAAACAAAAAAACTATTTGATGAAATTAAATGTAATTGTTTTATATTTAAAGCGATATAAACATTTCCAGAATGAAAAATTTCATGCGTTCGTTAATAAAAGGAGTTCAACGGAATTGGAATAACAGATTGGAAGACGATGCTATTTACGCATGCGCAACCGGATGTTGAAAACCGGAAAGCTGAAAGCTGATTGCAAACATACAAGACCCATAGACTTTTAGTAGTATATAGATGTACCGATTTGAATGACACGATCTGTTTCTGCTTCGCAGCTGACAGCTCCGTTCCCAGATCCAGCACTACACCATCATCAAGAGGTACTACTTTGTAGTTGTTACAGTAAACGCGATGTCGAAATAGGTTTACAACCGTTCGCCCTACATTTTCTCATGCCCCAATGACCAGATGATGGAATTCGATCTCCAATCCTTTATCTTGCCACTCTTGTAGCAACAACTCTTAAAATATGTATTAGGTAAATAGCACTTAAAGCATACATAAATTACTCTTACATAAATAAATGTATACACACATATGAATAATATATAGATACGCGCGTGGTATGTGCCACGCAATTGTTTCTCTCCGGCCAGTTCACCTCTGCTACTCAATGAGTTTAACGTCTCGCGTGGATTGCGCAGCTGCACACGAACGTTCTGCAAATGCTGATAATAAAACGTGCGGTGCACACCACACAAAAAAAAAGAAACAAAAAAGAAACACTTCCGGTTGTTTTTTGTTTGTTTTATTTTTCCTACGCCCGTTGTCTGTTACCGATGCTTTAGTTTCTCTTACGTTTTCTAGCTAACGCTAAATAGATTCTTAACAGACCCTCTGACTGTGAGTTTCTTTATCAAAGTAAAAAAAAAACAATGTTTAAAAGAAAATATGTATTCATAAAATAATAGTTAATTCGATTAACCATTTTATTTGATCTTGAAAATTAACGTCAATACACATGCGCAAGCATTATTTGGGGTAGGGCTTTACATTTAAAAGAACAATATTAAACTGGAAATTATGTATTGAAAAATATCAATTATCTAATAAACGATTTTATTTAGTTTTCACAATTACATTTAATGGGATGAGTTTTTCTTGGTGTAAGGATATATGTATGTTTCTATAGATTAGGTTGGAACACACTACGAAAAAATCATAGATCCCCACGTTCGGTAATTTTAAGCCAGTTCATTTGATTAGAAAGAAGCAAGGTAACTGTCCTGAAGTTACATTCTTCCAAGGAAAGTATAAAGTATACCTTGGGTTTACTTTCGGTAGCCTGGTAACTCTCGCTTCCCTTATGTTGTCCTTTAGTCCTCACATTCCATGAGCAATGTTTCTGAGAAAGGGGGAAGAATTGCTGTTTTCTGGGTCGGAATTTATCCATCTAACACTTATCGTTGGCTAGTTTTTGACCTTGAAGTAGTCTTTATTTAGCTCCTTACGTCAAGTGGCTTCATGCCTTGTCTGGAGTGAATCTTTACAACAAAAAAACTCTTTTAAAGGAAAGGTAATAAAACATATCTTCACTTTGTTCTATAATATTTGATAAAGGTCAGATATATTTTTGTAACGAAAACTATGATATGATTTTTTGAAGTTTGGCCTTAGCTTAATGTCGTAATCCCCCGTCAGCCACTTCTGTTGACAGCTAAGAATAGATTGATTCACCAGTCTGGTATTTCATGCAATGAATGATCCTCAAATTTTTCATACGTCTTTTTACAACTCTACGAGACGAGCAAAATACACTTGAAGGTCATCATTCCATGCTGTTCTCTTTATCCAATTTAGAGAAGCTTGGAATCTGCTAGAGTTTATAACCGGCTAGATTCCGTCCAAATAACTTACACTTTAACAGGAAAGTGGAGATAGTAGATTTGACTTTAATAAGGTTGGCATCATTTCCTTGCATTGCCCTTTGTGCCGTTTCTTGGCCTTTTGGCCAAGATCAAAGTGTAGTATCTATTCCGATGGATACTGCACCCCATAGACTGATATTGTCTTGGCCTTCGGGGCTTGATTAACGCTGGTCTATGGGTCTGTCCTGTCCAATTCTAGGAGGTGACCCCCCAGAATTTGCCTCCCCTCTTTGGGGAGGAGGAAGTTTATTGCTTACTGTCTGAGGCGACCCTACCGGGGAATGCCGACGGGGCTGCCCAGGCAATTTTTAAATGGCCAGAGTGCTCACCTCTCGAGCGCTGGCTTATCTAATCCCACTTTCCCGACCTTGTGTCACATCTTACTTTGTGGGAGGTAGATAAATAACGCCCTTTGTGCCGTTTCTTGGCCTTTTGCCCAAGATCAAAGTGTAGTATCTGTTCCGATGGATACTGCACCCATAGACTGGTATTGTCTTGGGCTTGATTTACGCCGGTCTATGGGTCTGTCCTGTGCAGTTCTAGGAGGTCGCCCCTCCCAGGCTTTGCCTCCCCTCTTTGGGGAGGAGTAAGTTTATTGCTTACTGCCTGAGGCGCCCCTACTGGGGAATGCCGACGGGGCTGCCCAGGCATTTTTTGTAGGCCAGAGTTCTCAACTTCTCGGGCGCTGGCTTTTCAAATCCCGCTTTCCCGACCTTGTGTCACATCTTACCGCTGTGGGAGGTAGATAAATCTCTGCCCTTTGTGAATATCTCTGACAAATGAATAACGTCATCCTTGACGTTTTTTCATATCATCAGGGAACCTTGAACACTTTTAGCAAATGTATCAAACAGTGAATAGGAACGTCTCAGGAAATTTTCTTTTGACAGCCATCTAACTTTTGCAATGTAGCAACGAATGTTCAAACCGTTCATCATTATCAATGCAAAGTGGTCGAAACGGTTTAGAATTGAGAGAATGTGCCTTGATTTTATTTACCGCTGTGCTAACACTATTCTTTGTGTTATTTGCATTATTCGGACTAATGCTCTCGTCTTGGATGTAATTCCACAACGTTTCGGCCGATTTAACCTCCGACCTTCTTCACGTGAACTCGGGAATCATTTCTGTTGAACTCAGGAATATGAACTGAATTACGAACCTTTCACGGGAGTAGAATGAGTTAGTTCCGCCAGCAATGACCGGGTAGACGTTTAATTAATTCGTAATTGTATTCTTTGTATTGCCCGCACTGAGGATTGAACCTTCAACCTCCAGAAGACTGTCACTTAGAACTAATTATTACTTAGCACTGGTGGACTTGGTGTCTTATGTCCTTCATTAGATTATAGGAGTTGCTTGCTCTTGTTCCGTCGGCCATGACCGGGTAGAAGACTTAAGTAATTCGTAATTGTATTCTTAGTATCGCCCGCACTGAGGATTGAACCTTCAACCTCCAGAAGACTGTCACTTAGAACTAATTATTACTTAGCACTGGTGGACTTGGTGTCTTATGTCCTTCATTAGATTATAGGAGTAGCTTGTTCTCGTTCCGTCAGCCATGACCGGGTAGAAGACTTAAGTAATTCGTAATTGTATTCTTAGTATCGCCCGTACTGAGGATTGAACCTTCAACCTCCAGAAGACTATTACTTAGAACTAATTATTACTTAGCACTGGTGGACTTGGTGTCTTATGTCCTTCATTAGATTATAGGAGTAGCTTGTTCTTGTTCTGTCAGCCATGACCGGGTAGAAGGCTTAATTAATTCGTAATTGTATTCTTAGTATCGCCCGCAATAAGGTTTGAACCTTCAACCTCCAGAAGACTGTCACTTAGAAATTGCGAAATATAGTATTCATTTGAAATGTGAAGTTGCCCAGTTTTTTGTTTGTTTCTTTTTTGTTATCAGATAATGTATGTGGATTACATCGTGCACCGTATAAACACCAGATAAAGCTTTTCTTTTCAATAAACCGATGAAGCTATGATAACGACCTATCATCGATGATACTCCATCTGTTGGAAAAATTCTAGAACCGCATGAAACAGTAAATAGAAACATTTAAGAAATCTTCTGTCTTGAATTTGTTTACCGCTTGGATAATAGTACTTATTTATTTGTGAAGGTAGACTTCCAGACTACCAGATGTCGCCTATAGATTACACAGTGCACCGTAAGTATACAAGGTAGAGTTTTTCCTGCAAGAAAATGATGAAGCAACGATGACGACCTATCATCGATGGTTCTCTCTCTGTTGAACATGCAATCGTGTTCGAAAGCGAGATGTTTTAATGTTTTGAAAACTTCCCAACGCCATTGGATATTGATTCTCTTTTAGTATCTGTTTTAAGTTGTCTTGCAAATAACAACTCTTAAACTAACTTCTCATCTCCTATATAAAGGCCAGTTGTCTGTATGTCTGTTTGTCTGTTTGTTTGTCTGTCTGTTTGTATGTCCAGATACTCCTCCGAGAGTACCCAACAAACAGTCACACGGTTGACATCATCATGACCGGCCAGCCCCGGGACGTGTAATATCTCAGAACCGGAAATAGAAATTGACTCTTTCGGGGTCGACTGAGCACTTTTCTCCAATGGGGGTGTGGTTTTTTCCACGATTTTCAACGTTGTTTAGTACTAATTTTAGAAAAAACAATGCTATCATGTATAATTTTAGAAATATGCAAAGTCACGCTTTTAACAGGAAATGACGTCAGAGGAAAAGAGTGTAGGGAAGAAAATCCCTCACACTAAAACTCTTCTTTCCCTCTCACTCCCACCCTTTCTACCTTCCCTTCCTCCCCTACGCCCGTTCTGTTGTTATGATACCACCCTCCTAGGCATTACCTCCTCCTTTTTGAGAGTTGTGGAGATAGTGCGGCGATGTGACTGCTTCAGGTCAAATTAGGGGGGGGGGGAGTGTCGGCATTCGCCAAATTTGGGGGAGCGGCGCGTCAGGCGAAATTATGGGAGGGGGGAGTGTCGGGAAAAAAAATTGACTCTTCGGGGGGGGGGGGGCTTTTTCCATCACTTGTCTCTTATAAAAACAAACATAAGCAAGAAGCAAATATTCATTTCCCGGTAGAATGGACTTATCTGACTTGAAGATACATTCTGATGCTTCTTCAATGCTTCTTCAATGTTTCTTCAATGTTTTCAGTCACTATCTACTCTTCTTTGAACCGAGTTATCACCGAGGGAGTAGCTTTTATAACTTGGTCAGGTGGCTGATATACACCTGTGTGCAGAACCTTCCTTGTTGCAAGCAGAATAAGTTTCCTTCTAATCGTATGAGGATTAGCATATCTAGCAATATCTTGTATTAAGAACGCAAACCTATTTCCAATAGTTATTGTCATTTTTGGGGACTTTTTCTCGTCTGCTCTATGAGAGTGTATTTTTTTTTCAAATCATCTAAAAGTGGGCAAGATGTCATAGGTTCGGTTGAAAACACTTTCTCGCAAAACAGACACATAGGTTAGCTGTATGGTGCATCCTTTTTGCTTACATACCCACACGCACGTACACACACACATACACACCTATATTAATCATATAATCATATATACTAGCGGGACCCTGTGGAAATTCCACAGTGTTTTCTACATCAATCTGTATAATTTACTGTTAATAATATTATCCGGTGGCTAGAAATATGCACATATTTTACTCACCAAAATTTTGCGTGACGGGATGGAAGTATATATATTTATTTATATTACTCGGTTGCCGGGGCAAAAGCTGTCTCTTCAGCAATCACCATCGGTCGCGACTCCCCTCTAACTCGCACCCTCCTTCCCCTCTCCCTATCCCACCCGTTGTCTATTTAGGAGTAAGTTTATTGCTTACTGCTTGAGGCGCCCCTACCGGGGAATGCCAACGGGGCTGCCTAGGCAATTTTTAAACCCCACTTTCCCGACCTTTGGTCACATCTTACTTGTGGGAGTAAGATAAAAACTAGCCTTGTGCCTAACTCCTGGGGAGGAGTAAATCAATACTCGAATGGTACACGGTTTATGAGATCTGCAAACTTAAACTCTTCTCCCTTAAGCGCTGACGATTATGCGGTTATCTCATTTTGGGCTACAATCTCCTCAATGGTCATTACGATATACCTCAGCGCCCATTATTCACTCATGCACAGTCGGGTGGGAAGCAGCAACGTGGTATTTTAGTCCACACATGGGATGTTCTAGGAAATAAACTTTGTTCATGGAAGTTTTGTTTGTTTTTTAGTAGAGAGGGAGAAAGGAAAGTTCATTTCTGTAGTTGTAGTTAGACGAGTTCTTGCTGTGAATGTTTTTGTGTAGGGGCCAGGCGTAAACGTACTACATAGGGATGAATAGTTTTCATGCTTTTAATTTTCTTTTTTTAGAGGGAATTTTAATTAATTATGTCGATACACTTACACTGGAAGGAAGGGACTATTTTATAGGATAAAATGTATATGTAAATAAAGCAATTTTCTAACTATTATTCATAAAAGAAACGTTTCAGCCTAGAACACGGTCGACTCGGTTTCTATGGAACCTGGCGTTTATGCTAAGTTACTTTCTCGTGCAAAGCATCGATTACGCTAGACTCAGTTCCTATGGAAACTGACCGGTAATAACTGGTACCTTTTATGGAGAACAAAAAGAATCACAAGAAGGGTGGGATTGGAGCTTGTCCGAGATAGAATCCACAACAGCCCGTGGAAAAAACATCAATTACAAATCGAAATCTCAAGAAATCTCATCCCTTTCCTGGCAGGTATATCACTGACTGATGACAGAACCTGCTTGGATATGCCATATAAGCAAGAATTTTAAGATCTCAAATCTCGCCAAATAAAGAAATGGGAAACGCTGGAAGCTAAGGATATAAGACTCTAAGCTCACCATTTACCGGTAAGAGCCATAGTCATCCAGGGAATCAGTATTAAAAAAGGTCTCAACTTCGCGACAACCTTTTTACCCCACCTAATAAACCGGTATCGTCCGGGCCTTTGGGTCTGGATGTACGCCGGTCTATTGGTGGTAATCGGTCCTGTGCAGTTCTAGGAGGTGCACCCTCCCAGTCTTTGCCTCCCCTCTTTGGGGAGGAGTAAGTTTATTGCTTACTGTCTGAGGCGCCCCTACCAGGAAATGCCGACGAGGCTGCCCAAGCAATTTTTAAACAGCCAGAGTGCTCAAATTCTCGAGCACTGGTTCTTTCCCACTTTCCCGACCTTATGTCACATCTTACCTTGTGGGAGGAAGATAAATAGAACTAGCATCAACATGCAATGGACTTCGAAGAGTCAGAGTTCATCCTCGCTTTAACACATTTGCCTGGCATAGTTGGTGCACTCAATCATCTTAATTCCAAAATGCATGGCGAACACCAACTACTGGAGGTGTAGGAAAATCTCTGTACTTTTCGACAGAAGTTACTAATGTGGAATCTCTGAACAAATAACCACAACTTCGTAAATTTATCTCTACAAGATGAGCGAGTGAGTGAAATTAGGAGCAGTATACAAGAGTAACTGCAACAAGAGATTGCCACGCACTTGAGAGAGAAGACATTTCATTCAACGGTTAGTTCACTATATATCCAGCATCGGTAAGACAGTCGTTTACTTTCGATGTTGCGAGAGTAGACATGACCTCAATACTTTGGTGCTGCCAAATGGACGGGTATCCTCGCTATAGGGAAACGGCTATTGAGATACTCAACTTAAGCATTGAAGAAGAAGAAGAAGAAGAAGAAGAAGAAGAAGAAGAAGAAGAAGAAGAAGAAGAAGAAGAAGAAGAAGAAAGGGCGGAAAGGGAAAGAGAAGAAGAAAAAGAAGAAGAAAAAAAGAAGAAGAAGAAGAAGAAGAAGAAGAAGAAGGGCGGAAAGGAAAGGAAATAGGGAAACGGCTCTTGAGATACTCAACCGTTGGTTACTAATATCTGTATGTGGATAGAGCTCTAAATTGTTGGAGATTAAAACTAAGAAAGGGAGCAGATTTGAGCACAAGACTGATATGACAGCGGTCTTTTCTAAAACGATGTCATTTTCAGCGTTTGTTCATATTTTATATAGAATTTTGTTGAAACTTTGTATTTTATTTTTAGCATAGTTATTATAAAATAAACCTGGAGCGGTTCTGTGGGTTTCCTTAGTATTTAGCCTCTTTGGAAAGTTTCTGAACACACACATACGTTAGCACAAACATATATATCTATATAATAAAGTAAAATAGATCCATCTCCTCCCCCGTCGCTTTGTCTATTATAGGTTTAGAACCAAAAGCTTCATATGCTAATCTGTTCTTCCAGCCACCTAGACCACGTCCTCATGCGTGTTTCTAGAAAATATGCGTTCATTTCGGTTCTAACATAACTTCTTACATTTTTTCTGGTTTAGATGTTTCCTCCAACAGTGTATTTCACAAAGAATGTGGCAAACATTTTTACTCCGATACTAATATCTACTCGCCCATCCCTTACGTTCACTGGGGATTTTTCTTAATAGAGAGAATTTTAGTTAAATCACCGAAATCATTTCATTTTTTCCTTCTTACTATTGTCTACATACTATACTAGATTTTTAATTTAAGTAACGAACGTTTCCTTGTATTCTGTTTCTTATACGTTCTGTAAATATTCTGGTTTAGCTGTATAACAATCAACGAACATGTATGGCCGCTTGAATGGACCGAATCACAAATTCCAACATCTGTTTGATGCCCCCACGTGAGTAAATTTCTGACCTTCGAAAAACACCGCATTTTTTCACTGGCGTTTTCAATTTGTTTTATATTTATTGATAACTTTTTCGTACTTTTTTCCTAATGGATTCACGGGCACGGAATTTCTTGGTTAAACAAAAACAAATCAGCGACTATTGTACATCACCAACAAAACAAATACAAATTCACTCTCGGCGGAAAAAAAACTTTTACGTAACATATGGTTGTTTTCTTTTTATTACACACACAATTATTTTAGATTTCAGTCAAACCGGGCGGAAACAAACAAGCACACATAATTTATTAGAATTTACAATGGGGGATTAGTTTCGCATAGAACTTTAAGTAACATGTTGCTTTTTTATTAATTACAAAGTATTGCAGAATGCATAAATATATACATTAATTCGCTTCCTAATCGTATTCTTCGTTTATTGTTTCCCTTGTACTTTAAAAAATTATAAACTCATTCAGGTAGTTAAATGTTGGGTCCCGGATAATTTTGTTTAAACAAAAATACAAATCGGCAACTATTCTACATAACCAAGAAAAAGTTATAAAATCGCTCCAGGCTAAATAAAAAAACGCACATACTTATTATTAGAATGCATAGTCGGGGATTAGTTTCGCATATATCTTTAACGTAGCATGTAGCTGTTTTATTTGGGTGTTTTTATTTGCGCAGTATTCCAGAAATCATAACTATATAAATATTATAGATACCAGTACTTCGCTTCGTAATATAATTTTTCGTTTTTTCCCTTTAAATTATTATAGACTCACTCCCATAGTTAAATGTTGGGACCCAGAATGTCTCGATTAAACAACAAAAAACAAATTGGCGACTATTTTACATCACCATAAAAAATACAGATTAACTCTCAGCGAAAAAAAAAGATTCTGTCCCAATTCTGTAGAAGTATCAAACAAAACGCACACACTTATATTAGAATTTATAGTGGGGAATTAGTTTCGCATGTACCGTGAACGTAACATGTTGCTTTTTTTATTAAATTACTTCCAGAATACATGAATATAAAATTATTTACAATACGTGTACTTCGCTTTATTCCCATAGGGAAAATTTTGGGACCTGAAAATTCTTCATTAGATATACTTTTCCGGGAAACACCTTATCTAATTACTGTAATGTATGCCGATAAACATATATGGAGACACATTTTCACAGAGAGAAGCATGCACATACGGAGACATATGTTACATTATGGAAGGCTGTATGTCGGGGAGCGATTACATGAGCTAGTATGAATATATGGACAAGTATGTCCTGTAAGGTAAAACACAAAGTATGAGGTTAGACAGCAAATAAATATTGATGTCGAATTGACAGGGAACGAAGGTCTTAGAATGAGTTCCGTGTGAGAGCCCAAACAAGATAGACGTTTAATAATTAGATGTAGTACTTAATAAGAGTCGTCGGTGGAACTTTAAGCGGGGTGGATCGCCAATAATGTTGTAATACTTTTTAAAAAAAATGTTTGAATCAGAAGGCGAAGTGTATTGATTTACTCCTCTCCAGGAGTTAGGCACAAGGCCAGTTTTTATCTTACTCCCACAAGTAAGATGTGATCCAAGGTCGGGAAAGTGGGGGTTAAAAATTGCCTAGGCAGCCCCGTCGGCATTCCCCGGTAGGGGCGCCTCAGGCAGTAAGCAATAAACTTACTCCTCCCCAAAGAGGGGAGGCAAAGCCTGGGAGGGTGCACCTCCTAGAACTGCACAGGACAGACCCATAGACCGGCGTAAATCAAGACCCGAAGGCCAAGACAATACCAGTCTATGGGGTGCAGTATCCATCGGAACAGATACTACACTTTGATCTTAGCCAAAAGAACACTCTCATGATGCCTATCCAGATAACTAATTAGCAGTTAAGTTAGTATTTAAGTCTCTCTCTCTCTCTCTCTCTCTCTCTCTCTCTCTCTCTCTCTCTCTCATGTGTGAGTTAATTAATTTTTCATGGTTGTCCACCGTGAATATTTCTCTCCAGAATAAAACTAAAATCTCTCAGATCGGCCGTTTCGTTGATTTCCTTTCTGTACGCAATAAAAAAAGTTATATTTGTCTTACTCCACTGATGACGATTCACGGCCATAGAAGGGAAGAGGACAGTGAAAGAAACGCAGCAACCACTAGACGTCAGAATTAATGCAGCGACAATGGAAGAAGAAGAAGAAAAACGACGAAGAGATTACGCACGAAGAACAGTCGGCACTGAAGTAGAAAAAAGTGATAAACTAACGAATTAAGATATTTCACGCACTCTAGTTGTTAGAGAATTTAAGGTTGTCGCTTGGTGATTAAAAAAAGAAGAGGACAACGGAATTTATGAACGCACAGCAGAATAAAAGGAATAACTAAACACGCAAATGGTGCACATATAAAGAACTTTTATGACGACACTGTTACACATACCCATGCACAATAATAATAATTCATTTGCTTAGACAGACTGCTCTATTTATATAAAGTTACCAATGTATATATGTTTATACATTTGTAGGTACATCTTTCACTACTCAAATAATTAACCGATCATTATGAAACACAGCTGCTAGGGTTGTAATGTGGGCTATATTTAATTTAATTTATTTCATGTAAAGGGTGTAAACGGGGGTTTGAAACACCTTCGTGAAAATTCAGATACTTATGTTTTTTTGTGAAATTTGTACAATTAATAAATATCTACAAAATTTCAATTTATTTTTAGTATTTTAAAGGGGGTTGAGGGGGAAATAATATGGACACAACTTCTCATTTGAAAATTTAAAAAATTTCAGATTTTCATTAAATGTGATCCATACACATTAAACACAAGCTAAGCAAGATTTCTTGAATTTAATTTCTTTTTGTTATGGTGTTATGGTGATCTACCCTATTTTGGTATATTTATCTACCTCCCACAAGGTAAGATGTGACACAAGGTCGGGAAAGTGGGATTAGATAAGCCAGCGCTCGCGAGGTGAGCACTCTGGCCATTTAAAAATTGCCTGGGCAGCCCGGTCGGCATTCCCCGGTAGGGGCGCCTCAGACAGTAAGCAATAAACTTACTCCTCCCCAAAGAGGGGAGGCGAAGCCTGGGAGGGTGCACCTCCTAGAACTGCACAGGACCAGACAACCCCCAATAGACCGGCGTAAATCCAGACCCAAAGGCCAGGACGATACTGGTTTATTAGGCGGGGTAAAAATACCCCTGGCTGTTTGGTGAATATATGGACTCTTCTCAAATTATTTATCAAGGAACCTACGACGACGGAGGAGTAATCTTTTGCAAATATACTACCGTGTTGTCTTAGTTATTATCGGCCCTGCAAGATCACAATATTAACGACGAGGCGCTCGGATAAATTCGGACACAACATAACCCGGACTTATGTCGCATACAACACCGGCGACGAAAAGATTGTTAATTACAACAGTAACAGCGAGAAGTTAAAAGCCATATTGGATTTCTCATGCCAAAGGTGTACCAAATCTGCGAAAGGAAAGTATTCAACGTCAGAAAATAGGATTTTAAAAGTTTCCGTTCTTGATGAGAATAAAATGATTTTAAGTCATTCCCTTACATGAAGTTTTGACATCTAAATTGTTCGACCACGGACAAAAGAACAAGTTGTTTGTCGATTTTTCTCCGGTTTTTATCTTTTACTCTCGTTGAGAACGGGAAGATTCATCTTCCAGTGGAAAATACATAAAATTACGACCGTGCAAACAAAATTAACACGTAGGTGGCCTATTTTAAGTGACGAAAATAGAAGAATTAATAAGTGCCATGTTGGATATTATTAAACACCAACAAGAACAACAACTTCGACTAGAAAGGACATTCAAAGAAAAAGAAATAGAACAAATAAAGTTTCAAGAAAAACAATTTAGAAAATGAGAAAAATTGGAGAAAATATTTCTTCATACAGAAAAAAATATACAAATTATCGAATCGGAGTAAAGATGTTGAAGATGAAAGTGTATTCTAAAAATATCGGTAATTTGACTTACGACCCTGAAAATGAAATTACATTTGCTTTGTATTTTAGACTATGCGAAGATTTTTATAATACAGATTGTGCGAATTGGACCAATTTTCAAAAGGTTCGTTTGCTTTTAATAAAGTTAGGTACAGTTGTAAATACCAAATTCGTAAATTATATATTGTTACAAAAAACAGCAAAATTACATTTGTTGAAGCGGTACAACTATTAACTAAAATGTTTAGCCATAAAACGTCTTTTTTTACAAAAGGTGGAAATGCATGGATCTCACAAAGAAAGAAAACGAAGACTATACTATTTTTGCTAGCATAGGTTGCAAACACTGCGATGATTTAAAATTATCGGAGTTGAGCGCTAACAATTTTAAATGGCTAATCTTCGCAGAGGGTTTACTATCAAATACAGATGGAGAAATCAGACGAAAGGTTTTTAATAAACTAGAGATGAGCCTAATTTAACGTTCAACATATTGCAGAAGATTGCCAAAGTTTTATTAGCTTTCGCCAAGATTCAAAAGACATTGAGCAAAGCAGAGTGTCACATATTAGAAAAATCCCCCAAAAAAGAAATTAATTCATCAACTAAATTTGATCAACGAAAGAAAAATATTTTGCCTTCTAAGCCATGATTTTGTTGCGGGCAATTGCATTGGTAAAAAGAGTGTCTATATAAAATGAAAAAATGTCTAAATTGCGGTATCATGGGACACAAAAGTACACACTGTAGAGTTTTAAAAAATAGAAAGCTTTATTAAAATTGTTAAAAGTAACGAAGCTAAAATTATATGGAAATTTGTGCAGGTAAAAATATTGAAGAAATATATAAACGTACTGCTTGATTCCGGCTTATATCTGTCAATAATAAATATTCAAACGTTGAAGAAAATTGGAAAAACATCGTTGATGAGAATGAGCAAAATAGCTAAAAGCGTCACTTGTGAACAAGTAAAATTTTAAAGTGAGCTCATCTCTAACGTTACATTAAAAGGAAAGACTTTAGAATTAAGAATATTTGCAATGAAAAACTCAAACAATCTCTTCGATACGGATTGGATGGAAAATTTTCAATTATGGAATATGCCCATAAAAACTTTCTGTCAAAATATTCCAAATTTAAATGCCGAAGCAGAGAAATTAAAGAAAGAATTAAAAGAAACCTTTTCGGAAGTTTTCTCTTGTTGAACGGGAAGATGTAAATGAATTACTGCAAAGTGTGAATTAAAACCATGTATTTAACCAATTTTTTTAAAAAGAGAAGAAATGTTCTATTCGCGTTATTAAATCAGATTCACGAGGAATAAAATAGACTAAAAGAAATTATAGTATCATCGAAAGTTGAATACCGCGAGTGGGCTACGTCTACAGTCTACGTAAAAAAGTAAAGAGATCGATGTTTGTGGAAACTTCTCCACAACATTCAAGCATACATTCAAGGATTACAGTTACCCTCTGCCTAGTCCACAAGAGATATTCGCTAAACTTAACACAGATTAAATACATTTCAATGGTTGATGTAAGTGATGTTTATCTACAAATACCTGTGAACGAGGCGTGCTCAAAGCTACTTTGTATAAATACACATAGGGTGTTATACAAATAAGAACGATTATCATTTGGGGTTAAGGTTGCACCAGCGATTTCCAACAAGTAATAGACGCGTTGCTTAGCGGACTGGAATTTGCGACAGCCTACCTAGATGACATTCACGTGATCAGTAAAAACACCGATCAACGCAAATTACATGTACACAAAATATTTCAAAGAATCCAGGACTATTGATTTAAATTGAAAGAGTAAAAATGCTACTTTTTCATGGAAAACATAAAATATATTGGTCAAATTATAGACAAAGATTGTAGAAGACAAGACTGAGAGCGAGATGTTGCGATAAAAAGATACCGGCTCCAGACAACGTATCGTCGTTACAAAGTTTTCTTGGTTTAGCAAATTATTATAATGTGTTCATTTCAAAGATCCAACATTTGCTAGTTCCTGTTAATAAGCTATTAAAAAACGAAATTATTTGGTTTGGTGTCAGAATGCCAGAAGGTATTTCAAAAAAATAAAAAATATCTTCACATTGTTGCATACCTTAATTTTCTCGTTACCGTCTCATTTTTTTCTTTCTTTTTTACAAAAGTTTAAAAAAATTTTTTAGTTCCAGATTCATGTGTGCCGTGTCACGAATTATTATTATTATTATTATTATTATTATTATTATTATTATTATTATTATTATTATTATTATTATTATTATTATTATTTATTCACTTCTTTAAAAAAAATATTTGAGTTTCGTGTGTGCGTGTGTTTGTTAGTTTTCTATTCAGTTTTGTTTCCATTCTTTTATATTTGATTTTGTGCGTGCGTTTGTCTATCTGTTCTGTCTTTACTTTTACGGCACATCGCGCCGTTTTCTCTCAAACAAAACAACGACTTTCTACTTACTGTTTGTAGTTCTCTCTCTATCTCTGTCTCCCCCGTCTCTCCGTCTTTCTCTTTTTTTTTTTTTGAACCTCGCACGTTGTCTTTCTTGCTTTTAATTTTTTTAAATTTTTCGTGGTAACCCATGGTTCGAAATCTGCCCATTCCATGCTCGAAATGGCAGGTCACTTAGCACCAAAAAGAGTATGTTGCATACGTTAATTTTCTCCCTCATCTGTTGTAGAAGGTGGTTTGTCGTCTAGTGGATGAATTCTTTGTTCTGTCCTTCCTGCCATGAACCACGCTGTCCGTGTCTGCAACAAAAGCCTCATGACGCACTCCGAAGACAAACTCTTCTTTTAAATTTAATTCATTTTATTACAAGCGTTGTTATTTCAACTGGAGATCATTCACTACGTCGAGAGAGAGGGAGAGAGCAAATCACTACTTTATCGTAATTAGTTAACAATGTTTTCTTAACCATTCATAGAGAAGGGGAAAGGATTTCTCTCGCATGTATTCCCTTAAGGGAAATATTTCTCTTGTTTTTAATCGTGAATCGTACGTCCTGCTCGGTTCGCTTTCCGAATTAGACTGACGAAAACTCGCTTCTCACGAGAACGAGTGACGTCACAGAGCTTCTCGCGGGTGCAGACTGACCCTTGATCTGGGGTCTCGTCACACGGTAACCTTGTCACGTCTGTTAGCTCTGACTGTGAGAACAAGCCCTATTCTGCACTCGACTGCACCCGCGTTAACTCGCGCAAGTCAAACCAACGATTCCCAACAGATACGTCTATTCCCATAGGGCCATTATCCAACAACATCAGAAATATTTTTGATGAACCAGAATCCAGATCTCCAAATAAGTGTGGCTACTGATGCTAACTCGTACTGCGTTGGAGCCTACATATTACACAAAATGGAAAACGAGTTGCTTCTCCCACGCGTCTCGTACGTTACTACCTGCAGTAAATAGTTACAAATATAGAAGGCATCATTGGGTATTATTTTTGCAGAACGATTTATAGGTAAAAAAGGATAACGAACGCATACTGCAAACATACTGCAGAGATGTGAGACCATTCACCTTAATTACAATTATAAAATGGAATTTATTCTATCGTAAAAAATTAGTCATAAAATGGAATGCTGACGGATTATCTAGACATCTCAAAATATGTTGAACCTTTTAAAGACACAGTAATTGTTTCTCTATAATATGAGGTAGAAGTAAAAATACACCGTGTAACGCCATTAGGGAGCTTCAAATAACACTTGAAGAAATAAAAACTAAAAAGGAAAAGAAAAACACCGACAAATCTCGAAAGTGTATTCAATCTGTAATAAAGTAATTCTGTACGACGATCGAGTGATTATTCCTTCAACATTACAGAAAAGAATACTAAAAGAATTTCATGTGATCATCCGGGCATTTTGAGATTGTAAAGTCTCATGAGAAGTTATGTGTATTGGACAAATATAGACAAATGTATTGAAAATGCGGTGAAACTATGCACAGATGTGCTTTAACAGCGAAGACATACAAAAGTTAAGACCCTGGCCTAAAACTAGTCGACCACATAGCATAGATTTTGCTGGCCCATTGGATAGTTTCTATTAACTAATAATGGTGGGGAGTTTCTCCAAATGGCCAGAAATATTAAAATGTAAAAAAAAACAACCACGGAAGCAACCATCAATTGGTTACATGAATTGTTTGCTCGGTTCAGGGTCATTGACTGAATTATATCAAACAACGAAACGCAATTCACGTCTAGTGAAATTGAAATATTCTGTCAAGCATTTGGGGTAGAGCATATCACGATCGTGCCGTATCATGCGAGAAACAATAGTCAAGCAGAACGGTTTGTCGACGCGTTCAAAAGAGCGTTAAAGAAAGCGAGGAGTACACTTACTGGAAATACCATTTACGAAATTGTGCAAGTATATAGGATGACCTAAAATAACAACGCCCCATTTCTCATGACGCCAACAGAAGCAATGTTTGCAACGAAGATTAAAACCAACCGATACAAAATCAGAACATAAAAAAACATGTCACGAAAGGACGTTTTAAGTTGGAGAAAACTGTTTTCTTCCGCATGTTCAAAAACAATACGTCCTACTATAAAACGGAAATAGTGGATAAACGTATTGGGAACATACTCTACATGGTAAAGGAATCCAAGTTATCCACAAAAGACACATAAACCAGATAAGGAAACGAGAATAAAACTGCAGAGGATGAACTAATGGATGTCGTGGTCGACACATTTGAAATACCAATTCCGCAAACAGGTTCTGAACAGCGAATATAAATAAGAAAAAGTAAGATTACGGACTTGATTCTAATAAACCCTAAAAAGAAAAGGTTTTGACTCCATACGGCGGAAGGCTAAAAAGGGAGCTGTTATGGCGTGATGGTGATCTACCCTATTCTGCAACTATATGGACTCTTCTAGACATTATGTATAGATGAGCCTATGACGAAGGGCGAGCAGTCTTTCTGTAACATACTATTCTGTACTTCTGTAAATACACACTCTTCTAAATATACCACCGTGTTGTCTTATTTTTATTGGCATTTCAGAATCACAACACTTCTTAAAACCCCTCAATCTTAAGCATTAGACATTAGAAATTTTCTAGAATCAAAATGATCTAATTGATTTACATCTAAATTGGAATAAGTATTCTAGACATAAAGGTTTATGAGCATTACATCCTTATTTTAATCTTCGCAAGGGGACACAAAAGAGGTGCAAAACTGTTCTGTTTGGGGAATTAATTTTACCCGTCCTAGTATATATAACACAGAAAGTCTAATTTTTTTCTTTGTGAATTTTCGAACCCCGTTGGCTGAAATGGCTGTTTATTTAAAGATGTTACCTACGCAAACAAAGTGTGAAAATAAAAGCACGATAACTTTAAATACAAAATAAATATATCCACTTCAATCCCGTCACAAAAAAGTTAGCGAGTAAAACGTGTGCTTTTTTCTAGCCGTCAAACCAAACAATTGTAAGTGGTAAGAAGAAGCGAGAAAGTGGATAGCAATTCAGACAACCACCTCAGACATACCTCATGGCCTGAAATGGATTCAGAAAGAAACCATATCCCTTATAAAAAAGTCAGCAGTAGGTGTTTCTTTATTTAGGTCATCATAAATGATCATAATTATTTATATATGAAAAAATTTAATTACTGACGTAATTCTATGATTTTTTATGAATATTGTAATAATGTATCTCGATAAATAGCGAGTGTAAACACTGGCGAAGCATATTATTTTCCGTAATTTTCGACAGAATATATACACTAGTAATGCAAAATATTTTGTCGGAAATAAATTGTGATGTTTACCTTATAACGTGTTTACTGTATTTCGCCGCTTGACGAATAATTATAAGAAATATAAACAGAAATATAACAAATATGAAAATGGTTAGTTAGCTGTACAAATTCAGCCTCGGGCTTGTTAGTCAACTGCTTAGGGCGACACCTGCTACAGGTGGTCCCACTTTCAGTGTCATAGGTGTGCATCTTGTGCAAGTTTGATTTTTTTTCTCTTGTTTATTCCGACCACGCGAACTAAAACAACTGTTTATTTCAGGATATTAATGACGCAAATGAAAGGTCAACAAAAGCAGCGTGATGCATAATAATGATATAATTAGGCTTAACTTAAGGCTTGAACACACACATGCACACACACACCCACACACACACACACATGCACACGTGTGTATTTAAGTGTTAAGGGAAGCTAATTTAGAATTATTTATTATCGTTATAAACCTCTATCTAAAAAGATACTGTGTCTTTTATATGGATAAAACCTGCTGTTTTTATTTGCTTCTGCTTCGGAATTCATATCTGTAGGAAGAGTTTTTGAGTTGATTTTCATGTTATATATATATATATATATATATATATATATATATATATATATATATATATATATAGTAAGTTATGAAAATATATTCATGGCAATTAAGCTACACAGAGGCTCCCGCGTTTCATCCCCGGGGGTAATCTTCAGGCAAAAATGCATGTAGTTAGCCTGAAGATTACCCCCGGGGATCAAATGCGAGAGCCTCTGTGTAGCTTAATTGCCACAAATATATTTTCATAACTTACTACCTAGCTCTACTTACGTATCGAGCACTGTTGAAGTAAATACTGAAAATTGATACATAAAAATTATATCTCCTTATAAAATTTTATGTGAATACATGAAATAGTTATATATATATATATATATATATATATATATATATATATATATATATATAGTAAAAGTATGTACCACGTACACGAATTACTTTTATGTGTGTAAAAATAAAAATAAATGATATATATATATATATATATATATATATATATATATATATATATATATATATATATATATATACATATATTAATAGTATAATATATGTCTATGTACATGAAATTGTAAAATTAGAAATATATATATTTTAGTGTAATTATAATAAAACTAATATATATATATTTCTAATTTTACTATTTCATGTATATAGCCATATATTTCAATATAAATAAATAATATATATTACGTATATATCTTTTCAGTATTCAATTCAACATTGCTCAATACGTGAGTAGAGATTAGTAGTAGTATAAAAATATACTTATCTCAAGTAAGCTACACAGAAACGTTTTATATTTAAAAATCAGAGAAAATCATCAGGCTAATTACCATAACGATTAACCCCGAGAATTAAACATGAGCATTTCTGTGTAGATTACTTGCTATGAGTATAATTTCATATATATATATATATATATATATATATATATATATGATAATTTTATTTACACAGACATGTACAAAATCTGCGACACTGGCATGTCGATGTTATCGATCAACAGTTACTATAAACTGAGATCTCATCAGGCAGAGTTAGAATCCGATCTTAACCTCAGATCATATTTGGAGAGAATGAAGTGGAGGGATAGAGAAAGAGAAGAAGAAGGAAAGAAATTTAACATTTCAAAAATTAAAGCCGTTAAAAAATTAAAAATTAAAATTAAAAATTAAAAAATCAAAAAATCTAAAAATCTAAAAATCTAAGAAACAAAAAACAGAAAACAAAAATCTAAATATATATATATATATATATATATATATATATATATATATATATATATATATATATATATATTGCCATATTTAGCTTTTCTCTCTTGAAAAAGCTCACGCAACAGTTTTTGGCGAAACGTTAAGTTTTATGTTTTCCTTTTTTCCATTATAACTCATACCGTCGTATTTACTTTATCCTTTTTTTGTCATAAGACTTCGACCCTGAAAATGAAGAAAAAAAGGAAAAAAAGTAAATAAAGAAAAAAAAGAAAAAAAAAGAAGAAAAGGAAAATATTGTTTGTATCACCATGAATATTGTTTTATATAACCGAACATTTGGATTTTAAAAAAATTGACAAAATCTCGCGTCAAGTTGTCTGGTTTCTAAGATCTCAAAGTTTATCATTTCAACCACGTTTCTTATTGCAGTAACACTTATCTCATTATATATATAGTGGGGTCTGATCAACTCTGCTGGGAAGCCATGAAATTAAATACTGTCTTGTTTTTAAATTCCCGAAACAGTTTTTCATGGTAAACAACTGATGATTCCCTTAAAATAGTGTTAGAAATAAACTAATATAATAACTGTAAAAACTAAATTGACTTACATGAGTGATTTTCCACTGGAAGACTTGGGACTATAAGTTTTTTTAAATTTTTTTTTTTTAATATAGTTTTAATGGTTGAGAAACTTCCGAGACTATATATATATATATATATATATATATATATATATATATATATATATATATATATATATATATATAATAATTAATTATATATATATATACATAATTATTTAATAATTAATATTTCATTTTTATTTACATACGTATACGTTTCATCCTTACAAAAGCATCAGTGTACAGATAACCGGTCAAACTATTCACACAATTCGAACCCCGGAACAAGAGCAACCTTTAACTCAATTCCGAGCGCCCTAACTACTTTCCACCGCTACGGACAAGATGCTAGTGTTCGACAGGAGGAAACTTGCATTTATAGCTTTGATTAATTCATATAAACCGTCGCAAGTCATACAATGCCAATATATTTTTTTTATTAAAGTGAAATATTTTGAAAATCAACAATCGTGCAATTTTTAAATGAAAAAATCATTTATTTAATTTTTTTTCGCGAATTTTCGTTGTAATACAACTTTATCAGGCAGACTGTCTTATAGTTTTTTTTCTTCTTCATATTAATAGTATAATCCTTAGGGCTCGAATTTTAATGTTAAATTTTTCGGAGATAGACACCTTCACCAGAGGAATCAGGAGAGCTGTTTCATACTTTTAAACTCTATGTTCTCCCTCCTGGCCGTTGTTGTTAAATAGGCGAGATGTTTTAAGCGGTGTCAACAAAACAATCTTTAGTTAAGTACGTGTTGCAAGTGGCTGCGCTAGCAAAGAAAATGATGATCGTTCTTTTTTAGTATTGCTGAAATTTGAATTTGAAATATTAAAAATAAGCCGTTAGAAGCCATGCAATGCAAATATATTTTGTATTATTTTAATCTTGAACATTTCGGTGATAGATGGCTTCGCTAGAGAAATCAGGAGTCGTTTCATATATATATATATATATATATATATATATATATATATATATATATATTATTATTATTATTATTATTATTAGATAAAAGCGAAAATATGCGAAAAATACGTTATTGGAAGTCTTATCTGCTTGAGACTCGTGGATAAAGACAAGTGAAAAATTGTAGTAATATTTAAAATTGTAGAAGTGTTGTGGCATGGATTTTGAATAATAAAATTTGTTTTTATTTATTTATTTTTATTCTTCAATTTTTATTTATCTTACTGTTATTGTTTTTTAGTATAATTTTGGCTAAATCAGGTGTAACGTGGTGGAAATATATTTGTTGTTTGATGATATAGTTAGACTTGGAAAAGATAGCCGATTTAGTGAATCGGCGAATACTTTTTTTTATTATGGAATGTGTTTATTTTGTTGTGACCTCTGGAAAGCTGGGAGTGTGGTTTAAATCTAATACATAGGCGAAAAGAGCGTTTGGTAATAGTATTTATTTATGTAAGTTCCGATGTGTTTATCTGATGTAGTTTTGCAGTATTTGTTGTGGGCACGGTGTTTGTAAATTTTAAGTTATTGGTGATTTTTTTTTAATGGTTTGTGATGTAGAAGGGTTTGTTGGTACTTTTGTCTGTAAGGTTTGGCCTGTGAATAAAAAAAAATAGTGAGTGTGTTTTGCTCCCGTTTTATAATTGTATGTATGTCTGCTTTTCACTAGCGTTTAATATAACATATTTGGAGCATTTAGAAGTTTTAAAAATTCATGTGCATTCTTCGTTTATTGTAAGAGCTTGTAGATAGAAATATTTTATGAAACCTCTATTAATGTTGTTATTGTGGTGGGTGTAGAAATGTGTGTAATCGTTTTGTCCGTTTGTTTATGAAAAAGGGTAGATTTATTATAAAATCTAGGAAAGGTATGGTACTGTTAGATTCGTTTTCCTATCTAATATTTAGCAGCCCTAGTATCCATTCTGCGCCAAGAGACTTTTCTGGCAGGTATTACTTCTTACTTTCGAGGGCATCGAGGGGTTTATTATCCTTTGTCTCTTCCTTTAGAGAGAAGGATGGGTTTATTACCTGTCACTTGTGGCGTCCTAATCCGCGAGGGAATGCCGATGGGACCGACACGGCAGATTTCTTTTCAATCGAACCACACTTTTCCTTTTGGGTAGCTGGATTCTTATTATACGGGGTCTTAGGTGTTGAAATACTTAAAAAAAATTAATTCTCCTCTTGTAGTAGAGCCTATCTCTCTCTCTCTCTCTCTCTCTCTCTCTCTATCTATATATATATATATATATATATATATATATATATATATATATATATATATATATATATATATATATATATATATATATATTACCTACGTACGACGTCGTTTCGAGCGTATGGTTCTCATCAGCGCAGGGAAATAACAGTCTCAGACGATCATAGGGCACGAACCCTGTTCACATATACACACTGAATCTGTAGACTTGAACCTATTAGTACGCATGATGAGATCCTTTTCATTGAAAGTAATTTAAAAAAAGGATTACTTCAATTGGTTAAAAAAAGGTGCTCTTCCTGGGGAAATATACAATATAATCCGATCAATAGGGTCTGTAAGACCACGTCTTTATGGAGTACCAAAAACACATAAAAAATATACCCGTGAGAACGATTCTCTCTATGGTTCAGCACAAGTTAGCTAAATGGTTGATTGAATTGCTTCAACCTGTTCTTGAAGCATATAAAACCAACTGTATTAAAGATTCATTCATTTTTGCTGATTACACCCATAACTGTCCCTTTTTTGCTGAAAATAAATTTATGTGTTCTTTTGACATCAGCAGTCTATTTACATGCGTTCCCTTACAAAAAACCATCGATAGTTGTTCTTATGTATTATATCGTGGTTTCTCAGTCGGTCCCACTATCCCTGAGGAGGTTTTCGTAGAACTGATGCGGTTTGCTACCATGTCTGTCAAATTCAGTTTTGATAATGTCATGTATCAGCAAATCGACGGCATTTCCATGAGGTTACCTCTGTGCCCTGCCTTGACCAACATCTTCGTAGGTTTTCATGAGCATAATCTTTTGGTCCGTATCAACAAACCACTTACTTACTTCTGAGACGTTGATGATACATTTTGTGTCGTTAACGGTGAGTCAGATTCCATATTATTCCTCAATGTACTCAATCAATTGCAGTTCACCTGTGAGAGGGAACACAACACTACCCTCTCTTTCCTGGATGTACAAGTGCATAAATCCGATTCATTGTTTCTTACATCTTTTTACCGCAAACCTTCATTTACTGGTTTATATTGTCACTGGGACTATTTTTGTCTCAAACAAAGGAACATAAATCTGATAAAATGTTTGGTTCAACGCGCCTTCAAGATTTGCTCTGAATCCCTGATTGATTCGGAGATTAAATTTATCAAAGAGGTCCTCACCGAAAATAGTTATCCTCTTGATATTGTTAATTCTAATATCGTTATCAAGATCATCCACTTTCATAAGCTGTTATATTTGACGCTTCATATCTCGTCGCCAACTGTTGTGGTTGCAAGGTTGAACAATAATTAGTGAGGAATACAATGAAGACGCAAACAACAAGGAGAATGCAATAATAAGTGTATTAAAGAAAAGGTATAGTTACAGTATGTACAAATGAAGGTGTCGAGTCAGAGAGTCTTGGTGGGAGGACATGTACGCTCTTCGGCGTCACTTCCGGTGGCATTTAGGTAACACACACTAAGGCCAACCTAGGCTTGCCATTTATAGTGTAACGTTATTCGTATATGCAAATGAGTGGTTGCCACCACAACAGTTACCAAGATCACCCACTTTCATAAGCCTAAACTTTTTGGTCCTCCAAAATGTCCGGCGTACCTCATATTACTTTGGTTAAGTAATATTAACATAACATTTGCTAATCAAATTTCTGTAGCCGTGCGTCGTTGTTATCAGGCATCTAATCCTAGAATGTTTTTTTCTGCTCGAATTTTGGTGAAATCAGTACACAAGGAGGTTCTCCCACCCCAACATATCAGTAATATTATTTATCAATTTAAATGTCGGTACGATGACGTATACGTTGGAAGAACAGTGCAACGGTTTGAATCCACAATAACACAACATATCCCCCCTGCAATACGCCAACACATCTGGGTCAGCTATTGCTGACCATCTTATAAAGAGCGCCGAATGTGCGTCAGCTTACACTAGTGACCGGTTTTCTGTCATAAGTAGATCACATTCGTTATTCCGCCTTAAAGACCTGGAAGCAATATATTTTGATTAATTAAAAAAAATCCACAACTAAGTATACATCTAATGTTACTAAATAAGGGTAGCCATTAAAACCCTCCATTTTGTAAACAAAAGGAGTAGCTCCTAGGATGGGATCCACTTGCGACCCCCCCTTTTTTTCGCCTCAAACTGTCACTGGTCTTCAGTTAACTATTTAAAGTTTTTAATCGTAATGCATGAATGATTCCCACGTATTTACTCTGATGAGTGTGGACAAAAGCCGGCTTAGTAGATTTATGTAGTTATAACATTTTCTTTCGTTTTTAACCTTTTTTAATTTCAATACAGCCCTTAAAAATGTCACAAACGTCTATATTCCTTGCCTTAATATATATAGAGAATACGCTTCCTGCACTGAAGATTGCGTTAGCATGAAACATCGATGTCCGTAGGTATTAAAATAATTAATATTTATTTATAAATATTATTATTATATATATATATATTGATATATATATATATATTAATATATATATATTAGTATATATATATATATATATTAATATATATATATATATTAGTATATATATATATATATATATATATAATCAACTATAAACCAAAAGTAAACTTTTAGTAGATAGAACCTATAGTGAAAAGGTTAAGCTCAATATATATATAAGCTCAATATATATATATATATATATATATATATATATATATATATATATATATATATATATATATATATATATATATATATATATATATATATATATATATATATCGAGCTTAACCTTTTCATTGTAGGTTCTATTTACTAAAAGTTTACTTTTGGTGTATAGTTGATTATATATATATATATATATATATATATATATATATATATATATATACACATATATATATATATATTTGATTATATATCTATATATATATATATATATATATATATATATATATATATATATATATATATAATCAAATATGAACCAAAAGTAAACTTTTAGTAAATAGGACCTATAGTGAAAAGGTTAAGCTCAATATACGAGATAGAGCAATTATAAAGATAGAAGAAATAAGAGTGATAAACATGTTCGAATGTCCAAATTTATTTCAAATTTCGATTGTTCAATGCAAGGTGTATTCTGTAATAGACTAGTGTTTATTATTCTTTCCTTAAGCCAAGGCTTTTCAAAGATCGAAATCTTATCATCATTTAATAATATTTTTCAAATGTTTGAACTTTGGCTTTTCCAAAGCCAACATATCTATCTGTATTCATCCTCTGATGATAAGATTTCGATCTTTGAAAAGCCTTGGCTTAAGGAAAGAATAATAAACACTAGTCTATTACAGAATACACCTTGCATTGAACAATAGAAATTTGAAATAAATTTGGACATTCGTACATGTTTATCACTCTTATTTCTTCTATCTTTATATATATATATATATATATAGATAGATAGATAGATAGACATATAGGTAGATAGATAGATAGACAGATAGATAGATAGATAGACAGATAGATAGATAGATAGATAGATAGATAGATATATAGGTAGATAGATAGATAGATAGATAGATAGATAGATATATAGATAGATAGATAGATAGATAGACAGACAGATAGATAGATAGATAGACATACAGACAGATAGATAGATAGATAGATAGATAGATAGATAGATAGATAGACAGACAGATAGATAGATAGATAGATAGATAGACAGACAGACAGACAGATAGATAGATAGATAGATAGACAGATAGATAGATAGATAGATAGATAGATAGACAGACAGATAGATAGATAGATAGACAGATAGATAGATAGATAGATAGATAGATAGATAGATAGACAGATAGATAGATAGATAGATAGATAGATAGATAGATAGACAGATAGATAGATAGATAGACAGATAGATAGATAGATAGATAGATAGATAGATAGATAGATAGATAGATAGATAGACAGACAGATAGATAGATAGATAGATAGATAGATAGACAGATAGATAGATAGATAGATAGATAGATAGATAGATAGATAGACAGACAGATAGATAGATAGATAGATAGATAGATAGATAGATAGATAGATAGATAGATAGATAGATAGATAGATAGATAGATAGATAGATAGATAAATATGTTTAAGTTTAAAATTAACAGTTCGAATCGATAATAAATACTAAGTATCCACAACTAACACTTTTAATAAATATTTGTTTAATTCCCAAACTCGGGATGCGAGAGTCGTGTCTGAGAGTATGGCCTCGTTTATGAAAGTGTATCTTTGTGCAGAAGTATCTTTGTTGTAAACCGTCCTGTGTCATACCTAATTATGGGCAAGTCTTGTTTTCGGGCTGGACTGCTGTAATGGCTGCCGAATTTACAACTGAGTTTATCTGGCAACCTCCGTTTAAGGGGCGTTTTTTTTCTGCGAGAGCATGTTGGGCTTAGATCATGGATGAGGTACATGACTAACTAACCATGACATTGTTTCTCTTAAAGAACCTTTGTAGTTTATGGGGGAATTTTTCCAGGAGTATATGAACAAAACACTGTGTTTGGGCTTTTATATTACGCGTGAAATTTTGAAAGTGAATATTTCTTGTGCTGTGATTAGTTGAAAGAAACTGCTGATTTAGGCTTTTGTCCAATCGAAAGTCAGTACGTAAAATACAAAATTCGCTGAGGCTGCTTTCAACAACATTCCCGATCCTGGGTTGATTTTCGCATGGAAATTGAAAAAGTTGAATGAATAAAAAAGAAATGTCTATGTATCATTTTGTTCTCAGCGTATGTTTAAATTTGTTGTTGTGTTGAAATTTTCAACTGTACCTGTTTTCTTTTCAGAGTTATTTGTATTAAGATAAATTATCTTTGCGAATTATCGTGTGGAATATTTGTTTGTTTGTTTTTGTATTTTTCGCATACGCGTTTAAAAATGGCGTCATTTCGACGGGCTTTTCGTATTTCATTTTCGCACGTACGTTTCAAAAATAGGTCGATATTATCCGCAGATTGGCGCTTTTTTAATAAGGAAATTGACAACATCTTTTAAGCATATATATATATATATATATATATATATATAGATTTTTCACTTAGAAGATATTTTATTCAGTGAAGACCGGGATTAGGCCAATAAAAATAAGCTCGATGATACTTGATTACAGGGTACAGAGCATTTATATGTGTTTTTTTGAAAGTTTACCAAAAACATTTATTTCACAAAATCATTCATCACCACAAAAACTTTTGTTCCTTTCAAAGTTTATTTATTTATTCATCAGATTTATCAAAATGAAAGAGTGTTTTCCCTACACGTGTTTCTCTAGGAAGCAGGTCCTTGCTTGGCAGATCATCAGGGGAATTATGTACCTGGAACAAGAATTTCCACAACTGACAATACCCAATGTGGTGTTGCCCTAATTGAGGTCATTTAAGAAGAAAACAGAAGAAGAAAAAAAAGAAAAGAGAAAAAAATCTCTTAAAAAAGTGGCTCATAAGATTTTTGCATTTTGGTTGCTACTATGCAAAAAACTCTGTAATTTTGAAAAATCTGATAAATAAATAAATAAACTTTGAAAGGAAAAATATCTTTTGTGGTGATGAATTATTTCGTGAAAGAAATGTTATTGGTAAACTTAAAAAAAACAACATATATATATATATATATATATATGTAGGGGGCGAAAGCTACACAGAAACCTTTGTGGTTCACTATTAGAAGTATTCTGCTAGTCTCACTGCGAAATCTAACATTCTACAATCCCTTTTATAAATAAACGATGTCTACATTAACCTCTTAGCAATTAAAGCTATTAAGTTTATTGAACATATTTACACAATTCCCGACTATTCAGGACCATCAGCCAAAATTTTCACCGCTGTACACTGAAGGTTGGACGCGCCCTTATTTCAAGTTGGTGAAACAGGTAATAGATTTAGATCTGCCTTGTAAAACTTGGCATTTTTATCTATCATATTTTCTATCTATCTGTCTAGTCGCCCGCTTTTCACGCTTTTTCCATTCACAGCTTGCCTAAAAAACATACAAATTATAGATCAGTGTATTTTGAGTAAGACTAATATGATCTCTGTCGTGGAAACGATCGGTCTCCGATATAAATACTGGATTCTGCCTTTCAGATGGTGTAGGTATTTAAAAAAAAATTGAATTGCTTTCCAAGTAAATATTTCGTTTATCCCTTTTACATATAATCCTTTGAGTATCTTTTAATAAGGGGTTGATCCATGGCCACCGAGAGTTACTACAGGTCGGTTGGCTAGAAAATGACGTCACTGCATTGCGTGTCAAAACAATGGCCGTCGTAATAACAATAAGAAGGCATTTCGACTTCTCCATTCACTAAATAATCCATCAAAATTCAGGAAATCAACCAATTTTAATGAAATTTTCAGTATTTATTAATTAATGATCACGGAATATAATAAATCCATTACTTCATTAGAAAGCTTGGTGCAAATGTATTATTTCTTGTAAACAAAAACCACCTTTACTAAAGTTATCCAAAATATCAAAACATGTTGACCATACGATATTGTAAATATTTAAAACAAAGCATTGGAAAACTTTAAAAATTGCATGTAAAAAAGAAAAGAAAGAAACACGATTCGATGTATCCTGAAACTGATCTTTATTCAATATAAATTTAAAGAAAATAATAATTCACGATCAAATACTGCAAAAAACTGAATTATGAATTACCATTATTTAAACTTCTAACCCAATCAACCGTAAGTAATTCAGACTTTGAAATTTGTTTAAAAATTATACAAAAAAAGTTCATTGTTAACTGTTTGTTTAATAATGGAATCAAAATTCAGGAAATAAACCAATTTAAAAATAATTTCGCGCTTGTGCACCAGAATGGTGATGTCACCATTTTGGTGCACTAGCTGTTCCTATCTCCCACTTTCCAGGACTTATACCACACCTTTCTGCAGTGGAAAGGAAGTAAATAATATATTTCTTCTGCCTATTCATTACGATATGTTCGGCTATATTTTGCCAGCTGATATTTTGGTTTAAATTTATTGCCTTAAATTTGATCCATAGTCATAAACACCAACGAATCAAGATCTGAATGTCAATTTCTTCTTAAGACCTCTTAAGCTTAGAACATGTGGGCCTTGGGTTTACTTTTAGCAGCCTCATAACTTTCGCTTCCAGTATTTTGTCCTTTAGTCCTCACATTCCATGAACTATGTTTCTGACAAAGGGGAAAGAAGTGCTGTTTTCTGGGTCATAATCTATCTATCTATCTAACACTTATCGTTTGTTAGATTGTTTTAGCTCCTTACATCAAGTGGCTTCATGCCTTGTCTGGAACGATTTCAGTAAAAAAAAACAACAACATAAGAAATAGTATCATTATATCATTCTATCTTGATTTTAATCTTCGTAAATGGACTTAAAAGTGGTTAAAAAAAACTGTTCTGTTCAGGTAATTCGTTTTACTCGTCGAGTATTCTTCTAGTTCATTTATGTGATTCACCGGAAACGCCGGGTTTTACCTACTAACATATGTAACTAGCAAAAGTTGCCTACCCATCTGTCTAACCGCTGTTCATAATTATGTTATTACACTGACGAACTTTAGATTTTGTAGGAATAATAACTTACCTATGCAACATAATAGGACCACTTTTCTCTTATTAAAATACTCGAAGAAGCATGACTCCCCTCCCCATACGCATGCATACACATATGTGCCGATCTATGAGATTGAAAGCGGATAAAACTGATAATTTTTTACAATGGATTTTCAAACGTAAATGTAATTATTACATTATCGTTTATCGGAGAAAAAGAAACTCCTAATTCAGAACATTTACAATTTTCTGTTGCACATCAGTCGTTATTACTTGCCCAACTCAAATTGTATGATTATATACACTGTTGCCGTTCCTTCTCTACAAAAGTTGTCGCCTGATTTCAGTTTCGGCGCTTATTTTCACGATTATTTCTACATTCTGGCAAGAATTGAACCTTTAATAGCGGTACTACAGACAACAACAACAACAACAACTACAGCAGTGACAGATCGCGGTAAACGATTTTGAATCCATGCTTGATTTCTAAGCTCAGCGCTGATGCGTGCAAACATTTAACTTCCTCTCTGGCTTGCTCAATCAGAGGACGTCTATCAGGCGAGCTTAGCACCTAACAAGAGATTATAAAAGAGATCGTCCACTGTTTACTTCCTGCTTCTTAGCCAGGAGATGCACTGTCAAAAACTCATCCACGTTGCTCGGACTGACCACAAAACTCCTCTCTCGGCCTGCAACCTCCCCGCCTGCAACCTCCCCGCCGAGCCCACGGACTTTGCGTCGACACTACCCAAGAATCCAACATGGCTACAGCCGCACACACATGGACTTAATAATGTCACACACACACACACACATATCTGCATAAACATATTAACAGGGCCTGGCTTCAACGTACGTACGGATTTCCTCATACAAGCTTTCTCATATATGAACTCTTCTCCTTTCCTTACAAACAGGACATTTATCTTATCGTTCATTATATACTATTAGCTACATTATATACTATTATATACTACTAACGGGACACTTATTCCACACCACATGGACTTTCTAACCTTTTGTCTTCATCCATACTTATTACGTATTCATTTACCAGCACCCTTCTCTTTCTTTCCCTTTCATTCACACTACAACGAAAATCACTCAATAAAGTTGTTTTGAATATTAGAAATGAACTTAGTCATTTTTTCTATAATGGTGACCCCTAGAGCATGCAGCCTTCGACAGTTCGACTTCTTCATACACGCTTTCTCATATCGGAACTTTTTTCTATTCCCTACTTAAAGGACACTTATTCCACACCACATGGACTCTTTAACCTTTTGTCTTCGTCCGTACTTATGGACTTAGTCATTTACTAACACCTTTCTCTTTCTTTCCCTTTTATTCACACCACAACGAAAATGACTCAATAAAGTTGTTTTGAATATTAGAAATAGACTTTGTCTTATTGGTATAAACTTTCTTTCGGTGATAAAACTCCTCATATTTTGCGAATGCGTGCTTTCGCGAGAACTTATCTGAGAAAGATTGTTCGGGTAACTGCGTTTACGGATGTGTCCGTCCATTCTGGCCCTTTTCGGCACGGAAAAAATAGCCTTTGCCTGCAAATTGCCTCCGTGGACTTCTGTCACAAATGTAGTCAAACCGATATCAACCAAAGGTTGGGAATCTGGAAAAGGAGGAATGGCTGTCTTCGAACTGCTGCCTGAAGGCTTTGTCGCAATGCAATCAAACCTTGTACAAGGTGATGGGTGACGGTAAAGAGGAGTGGGGTTGACTTCTAACAACTGCCTTCGGGGACTACTGTTACTAAGAAGTTAACTGATGTCTTGGTAGCAAAAAGACATAGTGGAAAAAAGGCTGGAGCTCAGTGTGCATAGGTTTATATAGACTGGCTCACGTGACCCCTAAGGAAGCAGGAATTGGATTTCTTGTTGACCAATTCACGCGACTCTTAAATAGACAAGGGAGACAACCACTGATCAATCAATGACTGTGTTATAAATTCCAATCCGTTTGACCATAAAGTTATTACTTGAATCGAATTTTATCAAACTAAAGTAATGTTAAAGAAATAAAAAAAATATCGTGTGTAAATGGATCCCCAAACTTTAAATATTTTCATACATGATGATTTGCTAAGAATTTTACAGCCAGAAATAACTTTCTATTCAACGGTTTAAATGCTTCCGAATCCTTCTAAAATTTCGAAACAACACGAAGTAATACATTTGTTTTTATTTTAAAGCTTTAACATAGTTGTCTTGTGAGCGAGAAACCGAAATGCATTTTTGTATTTCTTAATACATGTTTTTTTTTAATAGCGTTTAATATTATGTTATTATTTTTTTTATTTGAATAAATATCCGATTAATAATAATAATAATAATAATAATAATAATAATAATAATAATAATAATAATAATAATAATAATAATAATAATAATAATGTGTAAATCACGGAAAATCGAGGAAAACACACTCGTGAATGTGTCTCGTGTAGTTTTATATCTCTCTTAAACGTAAGAAGAAAAACGTTAATAATTTCGATCGTAAGTTTTACAGTAGATTTTCTTAAAATAAAATTGATGGGAAACGTACTCTGCTTGTTTTTCTCTAGAATAGTGACTACTCTGAGGAATATAGTTTATATCTCGTTTTAAGTACACGAATGAACAATATTACTCGACTGTAGCTTAGATACAACGGTGAATATAGCCAGAAATCACTTTCGAATCGACATTTTGAAGGCTTAAAAATCATTTTCGAATCAGGTACAGCCACGAATATTTTTATTATAATTCTTGTTAAATAGACAAATCAATGATCAAACTATACCGTAATAATTAATTTTAATGTTCAACATCCTATTTAACAAAAACAACAGCAATACTGATAAAAAAGCAAAAAGGCCACGTTTAAAAAAGAGAAATATAGATGAAAGTAAGAACTCATGGACAACGCCGGGTAGATATGGTTAATACATATACATATTCGTTCGGTATTGGAGTTAAAAGTGACTCTTGTTCCGGGGTTCGAATCGTCCGACTGGTTTGAACGAACAGTTATTTCTACACTGATGATTCCGCAAGGATGAAACGTATACCTATATAAATAATAATCAAATATTTATTATTACATTATATATATATATATATATATATATATATATGTTTGCATTTATATGTGGACATCGTAAGAGACGACCAAATTTCTCTGCTCTGTGCAACGTAATTGTAGAGCGAATGCAGCGATACACGCAGGCCACGCAGTGTTGCCTTGGTTACTGTTCTCACATCTGCCGCAGAAAGGTGAAAAGTGATTGAGAGAGAAAGTGGACGAGAGAGCTAGAGAGAGAGAGAGAGAGAGAGAGAGAGAGGGGGGCGGGGCGAGTGGGAGTGAAAGATTGAAGGTGAGCCAAAAAGCAGCCGTCGAATAAATGGAATCGTGATAGAAAGACTTGTCTTTCGACTGGGAACAAAGGGTAGTATCTGTTTTGTCATTGTTGAGAGGATGAGAAATCCTTTTAGGCTTAGTCAATTTTCATCTTATGGAGCTGGATTTTCCACACGGATCATCTGCCTAACTTTGCCGTTGTGGAGAGGTAATTAGATAGGGACGAATATAAATATTACAGAGAAATGTTTGAGAGATAGGGATGACCGTAAGAAAATTGAATTTTGATAAATTAAAGTCTTATGAGAAGAAAATAAAACTGAATCATGTTTTACTAAAGAGCCACCGCTTATCTTGGTCAAAAGCCACGCGAGGATAAGGGCTAATTAGATGGAGAGGTTGTGAGTTGAATAATGGAGAATATTATGAGAGGATTGAAAATGATGAACGGAATGAACAAAATTTGAATTTTGATGAGGACAGTTTATGGCAAGCATTTGTTGGTATTGGATGTGAAGACGGTCATGTTATAGTCTGCAAGGAAGCAGTCCAGTGCTAAGATGGGAAATTGTGTAATAATAGACAATTAGTTAAGTTGGAAGATAAATCTTTATAAGTACGTAAAATGATTTTCCTCCAATTTCATTGAGGAATATAGATTTCTATACAAAGGTTGCATACACGAATCTGCTTCGGCAGCCATTTAGGCCAATTCCTGATGCGTCTTTTGGGAAAATATGCGTTCCTTTCGTTCACTTTCAATAATGTTTACACTTTTTCCGGCTCGACAGCGTCTCCTAACATAGTCATCCATATATCCTTACAGGAAGTCGGAGGAATTTTCACTTTTACACTCGGATCTACTACCACTGCTACCCACGTTCACCGAGAAGTAGTACTTCATAGCACACTTACATTCGTAGCACCGTTGTTATTTCATTTTGCTTTCGATCTTTCTATTGTCTGTTAGTCACTCTAAATTTTTCACCCGAATGTAGACGCTCTCTTCACCTCGACTTTCTTTGTGGGGACCATTTTGATTGGCTATCCCAAAGACTTTCTACCAATTAGCAGAGTTGCTTAATTGTTTGTTGACAGTCGCTTCCATTACTCCTACTTTAAAAAAAAAAATCTTTATTTACTTTTACTGCATTTACAGTTTCGGAATTATAAGGTTTATGTAAATTCACGAGTCACAGCTACTTATTTAACTTGCATTTTTGCCTTTAACAGTATCGATTAACGGGTGTTTACAACTACCGAGATGAAACGTACAACTTCATTTCATTCCAAAGGCATAGATTTTTCTTTCTCGGAATAGCAGATTTACATTTCTCGATTACTAGACGAACTTTGGAGTCAATAACTCCATTGCTCACAAATACTCCTTTAATTATTCTGACATGTTCAATCCTATTTTATTCTTCCCTTCTTTTTTTTTTGAGACATTCCACATAAAATGTTTCGCATAATAACCAAAAAAAATGTATTCCCGACCAACACCGGTTAAATTTAACGACTGATTTTGGTTTTCACAGTGATTTTCAAACATCGCGCTTTAACATGCGAGTTAACACAAGACGACCTCCTCTACATTCTTAACAGAATTCCTTCAACAAATCCGTGTTTACCTGTTCTCGCGTCCACCTAACAGTAGCAGTCCACCAACCAGTTGCCATGGTGACGAAAATAGTTGCAGATTTTTATTTTGAACTACCCCTTACAGATTCGGAGGTAAAAGTTACTGCGGTTACTGAATGTGTATTATTATTACTTTTTAAATAGACGTTCCCGCGATGTGTCGACAATTCAATTAATTATTTTTTTAGGTAAATTATGTACTTAGTAGTAGCGGCAACTATCACGGGGGACTATTCTCCCATGCATTAACACATACTTCCGGAGGGAGGGGGTTATTGCATGTCACCTGAATCTATCTCATCCGTGAAAGTATCGACGGGACAGAAAAGGCTCCTTTAAGTAGAAATTGACTTTTAACGGTTCTTTAGACTCTACAATGATTTTTAACAGTTTTGTTATACGCACTGCACGCATACGGTTTTCGTTATCCATCTTCTTTTTCGGTTTTCATATTGCCACTCGGACTTAATGTTAGTGTTATTATATAAAGAAACACAACGTTTTTGTATTGTTTAAAATTCATCATAGCTCCAAACGTAACAGGAAACCATCCTCTCAGGCCTTACCACACTTTTGTCGAAGGAAGAGCGGTTTATTGTCTATTGCATAAGGTGTTCTAATTTGTAATGGAGTGTCAACGGAAACAAGCAGGATATTTACGCGTGAAATTAACTTTTATCGATCTCTTAGACCAGGGGTTCTCAACCTGAGGTTCGCGAACCCCCATGGGTTCACAACAAGATTTCTAGGGGTAATTAGATGACTGGTGAATGGAGGATTTTAAATAGTAATAGTTGCGGATTATGAAATTCAGTGCCTGTGCTTTTATGAAGTCATTTTCATTATTGGTTTAGAAAAACATATCAACATATCAGTAATAATTCAAATAGAAAACAAACTAAATATAGAACTAGATGTGGTGCAGCTTGTGAAATCATATTTGTTTCTTTGCGGATGGAGTTGCAGTCTTACTTTCCCGAATGTAGTTAAATGGAATCAAAATTGATTAGAAAGCCCGTTCATTGTGAATGTGCACCTTCTTCCAGATAGTATGCAAGAAGAATTCTTAGAGTTTGTCGACGACTCTGTTGAAAACGATGCATTTGAAACGCTTTTCCTCACCAAGTTCTGGTCTAAAATGAGTGAAATTTACCCTGTTGTATCTGAAAGAGATGTGAACTCTTTACTGATGTTCCCTGGTACTTACTTGTGCGAGAAAGGATTTTAAACACTGTTGAATATGAAAACTAAACATCGATCACGACTGAATGTCGAGCATAACCCAGGGTCGGCGGGACAGTTATAAAAGTGTGTGTGTGGGGGAGGAGGGGGTGTTCTCCTAAAAAGTGTGGGGGGGCACATTGCGCCCAGAATGCCAAATATGGGAATAAATTCAATATCTTGACTAAAAATGATCGTCCGATAGTGGTTGAGAGCTCGTTAGAAGCGGAATGGAATTCTCTTGGTGATAGAAAAAGAAAAATTCTAAAATATTTCAATTTTTGGGCGTCTGGGCTCAAATTACCATATTTGGGCATATTGGGGAAAATCACTGTTTGAGGCATATTTTGATTTAACATGATCGTCTGGTAGTGGTTGATGGCTCGTTAGAAGCGGAATGGAATACTCTTGGTGATAGATAAAGAAACATTAAAAAAATTCAATTTTTGGCGTCTGGGCCCAAACTACTATCTTAGGGCATTTTGGACCAAAAATACCTTTTTTGACATAATTTAGACATGAAATGATCTTCAGATAGTGGTTGAGGTTTTGTTGGAAACATATTAGCAAGTCGCTTCTGGTGAAAAAAGAACATACAGAAATTTCAATTTTGGGGGGTCTGGGCCCAAATAACCACATTTGGTCATTTTGGGCCAACTACACCTTTTTGGATTTAATCTAGACATAAAATGATTTTCTGACACTGCTTGATGGCTCATTTGAAACATATCAGCAGTCGCCTCTAATAAAAATAACAAAATTCAAGAATCAATTGGTTTATCAAATATAGAGAATACATAAAGTTAAAAGTATTAACTGACAAGGTGCATATAAAAGTACAAAAGTAAAAAGTATAAAAGTTTAAATGTATTAAGTATAAAAGTATAAATGTATGTATTGGAATTGGAATAGCTCGTCGGAAGCGTATTAACAAGGCAAACTTGCATTGTTTCTCTGTTCTTCACTTCAAATTGGGTTCATTGGACTTTGCTCAAAAGATACTGTATTGGTTGTTCTGTGGACAGAAGGATTGGAGGGAGAATGGAATGAATAACTTTGGATATTATGCGAATCCTCAACAATGCGAAAAAAGAATGTATCGATGCAATCCAAAATATCACCGGTATGTTAATTGATGCACCATGTACGAGTGGAGGAAATACAAATAATGGTCCGCTTTGCAACAGATTTTTTAGCTCTCAAAATCGCTTTTACAGATGTTCTCTCATCCGTAACAGCGTCGATCGCGAAAATTCTGAAACGTTCATGAGTAACACCAACATCATCCTAACTATCACCCAGTCTGTCACAAACAAATGTGTGCATGTGGAAGCATTGAAAACCTTGAGCATCGAGATAATGCTTCATCTCAGAATTGCTTTCGTCGATGAGACGGCTAAACAATGGATTATGATAATCGCGAGTTACTATTAATTCTGGAATGAATATACATATAGAAGTCATAGGTAGAAATAGAAATAACGTAATCTGATATTCGCGGAAAATCATCGGAGTGAACGGGAGCGGTCATTAAGTCTTTGCGTATTGCTTTATATTATGTAGTAAATTAATATCAGGCAAATAATAAATAAGAACGGAGTCTTTTGTAAAAATTAAACTGTGTTTATTAGTTCCCGGTGTTGATGAGTGGAGTGACAGTACATAATTGTTAGGGAGAAAAGCTTTTGCTACCAATTATGTGGAGTTGGTTTGGTGGAGAGTCGTAGATGGTGGGCCAAATGTAATATTTAGTGTTTGTTGATGAAAAATAATGAAAATTTATTATAACACGCTCGAGTTAATAAGCGTAATGAATTGGTGAGTTTAGTAGCCTGTGATGGATGGAGTTATTTTCCTATTAAGCAAATATGTACAGGGGAAAAATCCTCTCTACTTTATATATAAAAAAAGGAGAAGAAAAGAAGAAGATTTTGTATCAAAATTCCTAATTCTGTTATTCTGGTTGATTGTCTGCCGTTGTCTTCAAAAAAGGAAAGCAAATAAATTGTGATTCACAGCTAAACTAAAGAAATGCCGAAATCAGTTTAATTCAGGTTTCACGTATTTTGCTTCGGGGTGTCGATTTTTTTTAGAAGAAAATAAAAAGTCCGTAAATATACCTATAGAATAGGGACCTTTAACAAAAACTCACCCATTTCGCTTGGTTTTCGCCAAATTTTAGATAAAATTGATTGTTGGTCTTATATTGTAATGATGACAATATAAGACCAACAATCAATTAATAGATAAAATTAAACACATGCATATCAACTTAATTATTGATGACCGTAAAGTGGGGGGGGGGCAAGTAAAAAAGTGAGGGGTCTTGAGCCTCCCCTGCCCCCCCCCCCCCCGGGTGCCGCCGTCCATGTGACCTATGAGTGTACCTGTCTAATGCTGCTCCTCGAATTGAGGAACTTGCTTGTAACAGTCACAGGCCTCACCCTGAAATTCATGATTGATTGATACTTAAGAAAATAGTGTTTCCCTCCTGCTTGTGTAGCATCATTGTAAAATATTTGTAATACTGATGTTTCTTCTGAATCAGATCATCAAAATTTGAATAATTTTATAATATCCTTTGCAGAATTATTGTAGTATAATGAATTAGTCAATAAAATAATATTATATTCATTGGCACGTTATTGGGGGTTCGGGAAGATGGTTTTATAACTCAGGGATTACTTACGGGGGGAAAGGTTGAGAACCGCTGCCTTAGACTGTAAATTGACTTTTTACAGTTCCGGTACGCTCACTGCGCGCGTACCGTTTCTATCTTTTTATTGTTTGTAACCCGGCCTTCGGACTAGTATTAAAATTCTAAGAGACACGCCTGTGTTGTGTTATTTTGAATTAATAAAAGCTCCTATGGTAAGGGGAGCCAATCTTCTCAAACATTATCTCCTTCATTCGGAGGGAGGTGTAATGCCGTCCCCTGAGGCACTCTCTATGGTGTGTAGGCAAAATTGGTTTGACCGGTCGCTGAGACTACACAGGCTTCGTTATGCCCACTAAGCAGCACGCACCGTTTCTGTCTTTGTTTCATGTTGCCATTCGGACTTGGGGTTATTATTATGATATAAAGAAACACAGCGTTTTTGTCTCATTTAGAATTCATTACAGCTGCTAAAGTAACTGGAGGTCATCTTCCCACGGATTATCACCATAGGGGATAGGTTTATTATCTGTCAACTGGTGTGTTTTCTTCAGTAAGGTAGTGCTGACCGGACTGACAACATATTTTAGGGTGAAATTGACTTCTAACGGTTCCTTAGACTATAAAGTGGATGTTACCGGTTTCATTACGCCCACTGCGCACGCACTGTTTCCGTCTTTCTTTTTTTTTTCGTATTACCATTCGGCTTTACGGCTAGCGATAAGGTTAATGAAATGCATGTATTTTTTCTTTACCGTCATATCAAATATTACCTTCTTTTCAATGTTTGTGTACATATACACTTACTTAAACCACTCTAATAAAAAGAAAAATCTTCGCATTTACGTAAGTACGTTTCTTCGAAATAATACGAACGTTCAGATGTTCATTATTATTTACAATTTTAATACTTACAAAATAGTTATATGAGACTCAGAGGTAAGAGCATAAGTTTATTGGGTTCGTCAATTTTCCTGAATCACTCCCTTGAACGGGTGTTGCTAGCAAACAGTATTTTAATACATGAATTGTATAATGATACATTTAGTCACTTTATCTGTGCACAAGCTATTCACTTCCATTTTCACAAATGAGATCGTCCGATCACGAAATATGAATTAATGAATATCTGATATTAGTGGGTATTAAAAAAAGACTAAACTCATTTTGAAATGAATTGTTCCAAAAATAGAAATGGTCGTCATAACTAAATAAATAAGTGAATGAAAGGTAAGGGGGGAAGGGAATAATATTTATATTAAAAGATATAAGAGAAAGAAAAAATAGAGAAAATGAATGAAGAAAAGAATAAGTGAATGAAAGACAAAAGGGAAAGAAAAGGCAGAATTCGATGAGAATGAAAAAGATACCAGAGAACAAAAAAGGAAATTTAGAGACAAAATAAATAAATAAATAAATAAATGCGTGCATGAAAGAAAGTATGGAAAAAAGGAAGACAAGAATAAGTATAAAAAGATATGAGTGAAAGAATAAAGAAAGAAATGTAGAGTAAAAATAAACGAATGAATGAGTGAAAATAGAGAAAAGTAAGGGAAGAAAAAATTAATATAAAAAGATATGAGAGAAAGAAATGAGAAAAATTTCAGATAAAAACTAAATGGAGAAATAATTAAGTGAATAAAAATAGTGAGAAAAGAAAAGGACGAAATCAAGGAGTAAAAAATAGAGAAAAGATACAAAAAAAAAGAAATTGAGAAAAGAAACAACTTTATGAAAAATAATGGAAGAAATGAAAGAAAAGAATGAAATTATAGAAAGAGACAGAAAAAGTAAGACATTCACACAAACAATAAATGAATCAATGAAAAGGTTAATGAAAGAAAGAGAGTAAAGGTGGGAGGAATCCATGAATTAAGTAAATTAAAAAATGTATGAGCGAGAGATAAAAGAAAGAAAAAATACGAAAAAAACAACGAGTATCGATATTGAATCAAACAAAGAAAGAGAAAAAAAGAAATGAATGTCGTAATAAATGAAACGAAGGAAAAAATTAAAGAAAGGGAGAAAAATCTATTAATAATGGAGATTATGTATCTGTCTGTCTGTCTGTCTGTCTGTCTGTCTGTCTGTCTGTCTGAAGCCAAAAACTAAACTATTTAAAACTATTGTACTTATTATGAAATAGTATAGTATATAATATTTTAGACTAATGTACTATCTTTAAATACTCAATTCAGGGGCATAGTGTAGTGTAGTATCTGCTCTGTTGTCATGATACCATCCTCCCAGGCATTGCCTCCTCCTTTTTTGAGAGGCTTGGATGTAGTGTAGTATCTGTTCTATTATCATGTTACCATCCTCCAAGGAATTACGTCCTCTTGTTTTGATAGATGTAGATGAAGTTTAGTATCTGTTCTGTTTTAATGATAGCATCCTCCCAGGCATTACGTCTGCCTTTTTGAGAGGTGTGGAGGTAGTGTAGTATCTGTTCTGTTGTCATTATACCATCCTCCTAGGCATTACCTCCTCCTATTTTTGAGAGATGTGGCGGAAGTGTAGTATCGATTCTGTTGTCATGTTACCATTCTCTCAGGCATTACTTCTTCCTTTTTTGATGGTGTGAAAGTAGTGTAGTATCTGTTCTGTTGTCATGATACAATCCTCCCTGGCATTACCTCCTCCTTTTTTTTAGAGATGTGGCGGAAGTGTAGTATCGATTCTGTTGTCATGTTACCATTCTCTCAGGCATTACCTCCTCTTTTTTTGATGGTGTGAAAGTAGTGTAGTATCTGTTCTGTTGGCATGATACCATCCTCCAGGCATTACGTCCTACTTTTTTTAGAGATGTGGAGATAGTGTAGTATCTGTTCTGCTTCCAACTAGCAAAAATATGCGACCGGAGGGAGCATATATTTGCTAGTAAGTATAATGGAAGATACGATATCAAGAAAAAAGAAATAAATTTTGGTACCTTTATCAGATTAGGACCAGGGAAAACTTTGATTCCAACCCTGACCCTAACTCTGACCCTAACCTTAACCCTAACTCTAACGCTAAATGTAACCTTAACGACGGGGTCAAAGTTAGCTCGGCTCCAAATCTGGAGAAGCACCGACATTTTAAAAAAAATAATGTGAATGAAAGAGAGAGAGAGAGAGAGAGAGAGAGAGAGAGAGAGAGAGAGAGAAAGAGAGAGACAGACAGACAGACAGACAGACAGACAGACAGAGAGGATGAGTTGGAGGTAGAAAAGAGAGAAAACAATTAGAATAAAAATCATATAAGAGAACGAAAAAAAATTACGAGAAAAAATAAATGAATAAGTGAATGAAAAAAAAAGAGAGAAAAATAAACTAATGAATATATATTCAGTACAAAATAAATTTTATCTTTCTTTCTTTCATTTATTCATTCATTCATTCCTGCGTTTGTTTTTCGCTATGTTTTTCTCTTTCAAACGTACATTTTAGTCTCTTCGTTCTCTTTTCCATTCCACTCTTTGACTTATTTTTCTACCTCTCCTATCCTCTATTTCTATAACATGTGTTATTGTAAAAAAGAGGGGAAGAAAAGAAACAGTACGCGAATAAAAAGATATGCGTGTAAGATAAAAGAAAGAAATTTATACAAAAAATAAATGAAAAAAGAGTGAAAGGAATGAGAAAAAGATATGAATAAAGGAAATAAGAAATAATTTATAGAAAGGAATGACTAAGTGAATGGAAGAAAAGGGGAAATGAAACGGGGAAAACAATTAAATTAAAAATATATGAATAAAAGATAAAACTAAACGAAGGAATAAAAATTTAAGGAAACAAACATGAATATATAAGTATATATATATATATATATATATATATATATATATGTATATATATATTATAACTATCTCTCCATCTCTCTCTCTCTCTCTCTCTGTCTCTCTCTCTCTCTCTCTATATATATATATATATATATATTGTTATTATTTCATGTATCCACATAAATCTTTATAAGGGGATATAATTTTTTTATGTATTAATTTTCAGTATTTATTTCAACAGTGCTCGATGCGTAAGTAGAGCTAGGTAGTAAGTTATGAAAATTTATTTATGGCAATTAAGCTACTCTCTCTCTCTCTCTTTCTTTAAGTTTATATATATATATATATATATATATATATATATATATGGAGAGAGAGAGTGAGTGACTGAGAGAGAGAATGAGAGCTCTCTCTCTCGCGCGCGCTCTATCTCTCTCTTTCTCTCTCTCTCTCTCTCTCTCTCTCTCTCTATATATATATATATATATATATATATATATATATAGAGAGAGAGAGAGAGAGAGAGAGAGCGAGAGATAATTATACTGATAGACATACATGTGTATGCGTGTGTATAGGTAGATATAGATAAAGAAATAGAGGGGGACGGAACAAAGATAGTTTGAAGGGGAGTAATAGGTTTCTAAATAAAGTAAGAAGAATTTTGTGAGTGCGTGAAAAAAGGGGAAAGATTCTACAACAAGGAAGACATCTTAGAAGACATACAAAGGGAAACGGAATGGTGAAGGGATATAGAAAGGTTAAGTACAACTTTCCTTGACCAGTGCTTGTGCCACTAGTGCTAATAAATTCGCCTTGACCTTCCTGTAACAATCCCTCTCTCTTTCTTTCTCTCTTCCCTCTCTCTCTCTCTCTCTTTCTCATCTTTGTACGTGTTTTTACTTCTTAGAGACACACCCTTTGGTTTTAAGAAGACCTGGAATGACTCTGTTTAAGCCAAAAACGAACCGCCGCCGCGCTCTTTGCAAAGAGCTAAGAAAAATGGGTGTGAAAACACACTCCCACTTTGCGAATTGATTGATCTTTATGCCGCACTAGCTGACCACCCAGACGGGATTTTTATCAGCCAGCAAAACACCCCAACCCCGAACTTAATCTATTTACCACACCAGACATTGACCAAAAGAGGCTACAGGGTGTGGTGCGCCCCCTACCGTGATGACTCATTTTGACAAAGCTGCACAAAGCCTAGCGTTCTATCAATGTAGTCTCTCCATCTTCGCCGAGGTTGGAGAGAACAATAATAAAACCGCTTAGAATATCTTCAAGCTTTCTTTTTCCCCTTCATTCTTGGTGCTGTTATTTTCGTCTTCTCTTCTTTTTGTTGTTTTTGTTGAGATGCGTCTTCGCAACTCCATGAGAAGCTTTGTCTGTGTGGCTGTCGGTCGGTCCGTCATCCTTCAAGTCGATGTAGCATTCCCATCGCTAAAGCACTAGATTGAATGAATGCATTTTATATGTTATATACTAATCAGTCTCCGTTTACCAAGCCACTCGAGGACAAGGGTTAATGGGATTGTCAGTTGGATGGTGAACAATACTATGAGAGGATTGAATGGACAGAATTTGATTAATTAAGACGATGGCTCGACACATTTTTTGTTTACACTGGACTTGAAGACGACCATGTTGTAGTCAGAAGGGAAGCAGACCCGTGGTATTGTGTTCTACAGAAAGAAATTCCGATCATAGGTTCACAGAGGAAGAAAAGAAAATTCTTTGCAACGGTGGTAATAAGACGAGTTCTTTAGATGCACCCACGCATTTCTATACGAGGCTCTGTCCGTTGACCTGTCTGTCACGCTTTGAAGTGAAATAACATGTTTGTCTGCTTGTCAAGTTTATGTTTGAAATTACATAGTATCTGTTCCGATGGATACTGCACCCCATAGACTGGTATTGTCTTGTCCTTCAGGGCTTGACTTACGCCGGTCTATGGGTCTGTCCTGTGCAGTTCTAGGAGGTCCACCCTCCCAGGCTTTGCCTCCCCTCTTTGGGGAGGAGTAAGTTTATTGCTTACTGCCTGAGGCGCACCTACCGGGGAATGCCGACGGGGCTGCCCAGGTAATTTTTAAATGGCCAGAGTGCTCACCTCTCGGGCGCTGGCTTTTCAAACTCCACTTTCCCGACCCGACCTTGGGTCACATCTTACATGTGGGAGTAAGATAAAAACTGGCCTTGTGCCTAACTCCTGGAGAGGAGTAAATCAATACATGTTTCGGCCATTATTATATCTTTTATCTTCATATAAAACAAAGCCGTCTGTATGCCTGTCGCGGCATCAAAGTTAAACGATTGATCCAAGTGGTAAACCAACCGCAGACTTGGAGTCAGCACTTCCGCTCCGATGTCCTCAGAAGTTCTTGAACCTTTTTCAAAACTCATTATTACAAAATTAAAAGTACGCTAAAATGTGCCGACATTTTTAGCGTTCTATTTTAGCCGATCGAACGACAATAAATCGTCATGGTTAGTTGACGCATTGTTTACTTTGAAGGGAAAACAATTATTTTCTTTTTTGTTTTTAAATTAAAAACGGATAAAGAAATGTTTGATAAATGTTCACTAATATATTTTTTACTTTAATAAGAATTTTTTATGCTTTTGTATTGTTGGGCCGAAAAAAAACATTGTTTCTCTTTAATTTTGAAGAGTCAAATGAAGGGGAGATAATTCAAAGTTCCCCCCACACACACACACACACACAATTTATCTAAAAATGGATTTAACGCTCTGAACATGAGGGATATTTTATATTTAAACAGAGATAATGCAAGGACACTGCACTAGGGAATATTTTCGAACAAATTGCTGCATTTTACCCAGTGTAAAACTTTAATTTATTTCAAAAACTTTATTTCCCTTGTTTCATGTTTTTTTCCTTCCATTAACGTATTTTTTTACTTTTTTCTTCTTCTTTTGTGATAATTAATTTATTTGAATAAACGATTTTATTTTTCATTGGTGTTGAATACCATAAAACGTTGTGATTGTTTTATTCCTAAATAATCCTTTTACGTATATATTTTTAAAAACTTTATTTTAAGTTAATTACAATAGTAAAATCCATTTTTAGATAAATCGTATGGAAAACTTTGAATTATCTCCCCCCTAATTTGACTCTTCAAAAATAAAGCTAAAAATTTTTTTTTCGGACTTACAATACAGAAGAGGGACCGAATTTTTTAAATTCATATTTATGTTTCTTTATCTATCTTTATTTATTCAAGACAATTGAACTATTTTAGATCTATGTGGAGATGATAAAAAGAGCCCTACGCCGAACTTATTTAAAGAGAGTTAAATATGTAAAACGCTTTTGTTAGATCGGTAGCTTCGTGAATAAACTGTCGCCTTCTGCTCCAACATGTTATGTCATCGTGTGTTCGAATCTCACACTAGACAATTGTTTTTTTGTTTTTTTTTCAATAGCGTTCCAGTTATTTATTAGCCGATATCGATCATAGACCTGCATTTTATTTATTTTTTAATTTTTAAATGGATGAAAAATATTTAATAGATGTTCTTAACTTCTAATCTTGGCTATAAAATTCAAAGAAAAGTGTAGAAACCAGGCAGAGACGTTTTATAATGTATTATACAAAGCCGTCTGTCATTCCGTCTGTCATGTTCAGGTGTAAATATGATTTCCATTTCTAAACGCGCACATTGAATGGGCGCATCTTAAGATTATAAGTTCTTGTTTTGTTATATGTCAAATTGCCTACGAAACAATAGTCAAAGTGCTTGATGGATGTGTCTAAAAAGTAATGAGAACGCCTAATGTATTGTACAATTTCAGGCATTTTTTTTCAAGCACACACACAGGCACACACATACACACACATATAATACATTTGTATAATTTAGATTATTCGGATTCCTGTTCTCATCTTGGATGTTATTCTCACAACGTTTCGGTCGATGTAACCTCCGGCCTTCTTCAAGCACGTTTTGTCGAACTCGGGAATCTTTATGTCGAACTCGAGAATCTGTACGGAATTTACAACGGAGCCCTTTATTTAATTCCTAGAGGGAGTTTGCTCTCGTTCCGTCAGTCATGACCGTGTAGAAGTCTTAAATAATTTATATGTGTATTCTTAGTATCGCCCGAGGTGAGAATTGAAACTTCAGCCACTATAAGACTGTCATGTAGACCTCATACGATACCCATCGTCACATCGGAGTTTGTCCTTTGATACATATTATCCATGTATTATTGTTATGATATAATATTATTTTGTTTTCTGTATGGGTTCCATTACTTATTACGTTATTTATCTAAATGATATGTCTTTATTATACAAAAAACCTGTTATGGTCCCATACCTACCTACGGAGAACTAATGGACTCGCCCACCTTATAAATACGGGAAGCACGTGACACTTGTCCTCTTCTTCCCAGGCAAACCGGCAATGGCGGTTGAGAGCACATCTCCTTGTAATCTCTTTCTTTCTATTATATAATATATACCTTTGTTCATTTAAACCATGTGTTCCTGTGTCATTCATTCGGCCTTACCCAGGTCCACAACAAAACCAATATTTAGCAAAAATATGTATTATTTCTTTGATCATTTTTTTATCTGTATATTATTGTTATCGTTACGTTTATATGTATTTTAATGGGTTTTTTTATGTTAATACCATTTTCAGGAATATTTATGTATTGTTTTGTACATTTTAATGGGTTATTTAGGGTGTTTGCTTTAATACAAATTATGCGAAAATACATATTTTATTAATAAGATTAATAAGATTGCTGCGTTGGAATTTTTCTATATAAAAGTCAATGTTTGTTTATTTGTATTATTCGGATTGTTCAGACTATTGTTCTCATCTTGGGTGTTTTTCTAACAACTTTTCGGCCGATATAACCTCCGACCTTCTTCAGGTGTATCTTTACAATGACACTTATTGGTGAATGGTGAAAAGTATGTTTTTATTCTTTTTTCGCAAGCACCATTGTCGTTATATTTCAAAAAGTGTGATGCGTTTCTGAAACGGATGGAGCGTTGAATTTTTTTCATTATTGTATTAATTAAGCTCCGTACTGATTTGGTCTAATCTTTTTTTTTTCCTTTTTGAGATGATGATTGATAATATGTATTATTTGGATTGTTCAGACTATTGTTCTCATCTTGGGTGTTTGTTTATTTGTTTTGTATGTTATAGGAATCTATATGTTAACAGTCAGAGCATTAAAATAAGTTTCAATAAAGGTGAGATTTTCAAGCAATCTAAAGACACCATTGAATTTTTTTCTTTGATCTCAGTTGGATTACTAGGGGAAGTTATCGGTTAGGTCCACAAAGAAACTGAAATATATATATATATATTTATATACAGGGTGGGCAAAAATAAGGGTCCTATTTTTAAAAATTCATAACTTTTTTATTTATTGATTTTTTTAATTTTTTTTTTTTTAGAATAAGTAAAGGACCCCTTCCGAAGCAATCATGAGCCGTATTAGCCCTAAGGAACGTACCCTCATTTAGAAAACATTATTTTTGCTTAAAAAACTCAAAACAGTGTAAAAAACAATACTTTAGTTTTTGTAAGTTTTAAGAAGTGTTTTTCGGCTACAATTTGTTTTGTTTATTTCAAAAAATCTCGGAAGGGTCAGTCTACACACACATAAAGTTTGGTGAGTTTAACTTTTATTTTGTGGAAGTTATTCAAATTCAAGTTATTCAAATTTAAAGATAGGACCCTTATTTTGGCCCACCCTGTATATATATATATATATATATATATATATATATATTATGGAAATCGCTTGAGACAAGGCATGAAACCACTTGATGAAAGGAGCTAAAAAATACTACTTCTAGGTAAACAAAACTAGTCAACGATAAGTGTTAGATAGATAGATTCCGACCCATAAAACAGCAAATCCTCCCCCAATTCTCAGAAACATCGTTCATGGAATGTGAGAACTAAAGGACAAAATAAGGGAAGCGAGAGTCATAAAACAAAAATAAGCTAAGTGGAGAATAGCTAAGTGGAGAATGCATTAAAGAAAGTTTTAACATTTAAATAATTATTTTTATTCGTATTTTTTAAGATTCACAATAATTAACTAAAACGAATTCGTTTCGATTCGTTAAAGCCATTTACCGTTTTGCAGCTGTTTGTAAGAAGCGCAATGTCAACAAATAGTTTTTTTTAAGTAAACACCACCGCGCTCACAGTGTTTTGTATTACTTGACCTAATATTGCAAATGGTATTTTAAACTTTTCTTTCAAGGCATTAATTGTAAACATGACACTATTTTAAATTATTTCCGACCAGCAATATATCCCCAGCCGGGCAACGCCGGGTGAATGCCGCTAATTTAAAATGTTTGTTTATTTTAATATTTGTTTGCTCATGTATTTCTATATTAGATTTTGTAGCGTTTAATAATCTGCAAGTAAGTTTCACTTTTTGTTTCATTTTACTTCAGTGAAAGTTCTCAGAAATCAAGGAGCCTCTTCCTAGGGTTAATACTTGATCTCTATATGAGATACATAGAGTGTTCCATTAAAGTTCTACTTTATATCTCAAACGTTGAGTTAGTAAAGAAGAGAAGATCATTCATTTTTCTCTCCCCAATTGATCAGTTAACTATGTTGTAGTATACTTTTCATGTGGTCTCTTGATCTTACCGGATTCCAGGACAAGAATTCATCTAGTCTGGTGGAGTATCCATCTCAGTGCTGTTACTAGAGGCATCATCAGTTGGATAATGTGCACCCTTCCTCGTATGAGCCAATGTGGGTGAGCCACACCGAGGGGGTCTTATTTGGGCTTCGAATACTATGTTACTTTGAATATTTGGTCATGGTTTACTTGTCGGGGGAAGTATCCTCATGCCAGGTAGTTCTGACAAACCCTTGTACAGAGATACCTTAAACACCTGAGGACAGTGTCTAGTAGGCATTCAAATTATCTCAAAGTTTATTTATGAACTTGTGTGTGTTCTTTTAAAGTAATAAAGCGTTTTATCTTGATGTACATGTTATTATGTTTTCTAAGTTGAACTTTTAATTTTATTAACACACTTTTGCAGTAGAGTCTTCAGAAAACCGCATTTATTAAATATCATGATTATAAAGTCTTATTTGAAAATAATATCGAATCCTTTGTGTGTTCAAGACTTACTGTCTTGAACCGACTCTGTTCTGATTTGGGAATTTTATTTTATATATATATAATTAAAATCACCCCCTTTTTCAAAAAACAACAACAACAGTGGCAGTTAAAAAAACTCCTGGGCAACACCGGGTACGTACAGCTAGTGGGTAATAAAATTGACTAATTCACAATGCGGAATTTAAGTAAGAATTTATAAATACAAATGATAAATCGTAAAAAAGAAAGAAGAAAAATAATGAAGATGTATAATCATCATAACTTGCTTAAAAGTGAATATTTCCTTCTTTGGTTTCGTGACAAGGAATGTAATACATTTTTTATATATAAGGGGAGGTTTTGCATTGTCATAAAAGATTGTTAGCGGCTTAATATGTTTTAAAGGAATACAGTTAACGTAGCATTATCATGAGAAGAATCTACAAATCGGTCATGAAATGTCAGAGTGTCAATAAAGGCCGGTTGCAGCATTTCATGACTATAACACATCAAATAGTATTTTGGAAAACAAATTATTTTACCTGCTGTTGCGATATGCGAGTAACATTAAGAATATGGTAATATATAATATTTTTAATGTGATTCTCTATTTGAAGATATAAAAGTAGGGAAAGTGTAAATGTTTTTCTCAATTCCTTAAGTGATCAGTGCTGTTTATGTCATAAATCGAAAGTGCCACCAGGCTAACAAACTTCCTAGTCGGCCTAAATATTACCAGGAGAAAATATAAGCGAACTAAATTATAATTGAGCCAATAAAATAGTGGAAGAAAAAATAGAAAAGCTTAGTCCGAAACAACTATTGATTTGTCAGCTGCATTTTTTAACATAGTTCACCCCAAACAAAGGAGTCATCCTAAATTGGGAGTTGTGCACACTAGATTTAAATTTTTGCATGTTGGTACAGTCGGTTAAACAGGGGGCAGGGGGATTTCCAATGGTCGGCAGCACGAGGAAAGAAGCTATTGGAGTAGAAGGCTCTTCGGCATATGGGGACCTCCACAGTGACTGGATGGGATTTAGCTGATTTGTCGCGTTGTTATTTAGGTCAGACTTTGAACATCCGGCAAGATAACTTTATACGTTAGATATAAAAAAAAGAAGACGAAAGAGAATAATGTTGCCTATACGTTGCGAAACCGTTGTCTTGACATTTTTATAGACATCTCTAACATGTGTCGGAGCATTATCTAGTAAAGGTATGTTGCATACTAACATTACATTATATTTTTTTAGACTCTCCACAAGAAAACAAAACCAAAACCAAAACACGGAACTAAAGAAAAACTGCCACTTTCAATGCAAATCACCCGTCTTGGTGACACTCTGTCTTTATTATAATAATGCTGCAACACACCTGACAAAAGCCAACCGGGCAAAAGCCTACCACGATAATTCAAAAACAGACAAAAGCAACGTAAAAATAAATTAATTAAAAAAAAATTTTAGATTTGATTTTTGATGATTATCAATAAATATTTGTCAGTATTTTGTTCTTTACAAAAATGTTTTTATTTCTTTTTAAACATTTTTCCCTACCATGTAAATACCGCATTACAAAAAATTGTTTTAAAGTTTATTTAATAAATACACTTAATTAAAAAAACAAAAAACAAAGAAAACAATTATTTTAGAATTAAGATTTGGGATCGGTTTCGCATATAACTCTAATGTAAAAATGTTCACTCGGCTTCCGGGCCATCAGGCAGTAATGATCAGCCACTTCCGGACGAGATAGCGTTTTAAGGACATATAACCAAATATGTTTTTAAGTTAAATTATGGGCAGTAATTCTGGCGGAGCGGCGTGGTGAGCGAGGGTAAGCATGGCCAATATTCATTCACCCAATAAAGAGCGAAATTGACTTTCAACGGTCCATTAAAAATTTAGCATTGATTCGGTTATTCTTGAACAATTTATTGTATAGTTAATGTTCCTGATCAGACTTTAGTATAAAATATGTCATTGTTAAAAGTCATAAAAAGCACGCCTCCTTCTTACTACTAACCCTAAGTCAGGGTGGTAATACAAAAACTAAAGTTTAAAAAGAATTTTAAAAAGACGGAAAAGTTGCGTGTGACGTGGGTGCAACAGGATTGTTAATAGTCAATTTCGCTCTCAAATGTAATTATATTATTTATAACATGTTTAAATGTATATATATTTTTACGTTAAATTTATATTAGAAACTTATACCCCACTCTGAAGTTGGAAATTATTTTCGTTTTGTCTTATCAAGTTTTTTAGGTTGTTTACATGTAACCGCCTAAAAAATGGAGAATCGTATTTTTCTTTTAGGGTGAATTAGCATAGGGAGCAGAACTCTAATAATACCTTATTTTATTTCACAACAAAAATTATAATTGCGGATTGGTGAAAGAAAACAAAAACAAAAAAAAACCGACAATACTTTCATCATTTATTTATTTCTATTTTGTAAAAAAAATAAAAATGGCTGATCATAATTATGACATTATTCATTAAAGTTATTCATTTAGTCGGTTATTAATTAAATTAATTTTATTCTGTTCAAAACAAAACCGATAGTTATACGACAGACTTAAATTCGATGAATAATAAGGGTCTGTCTGGTAATTTATTAACTAAAGTTTAAAACCGAGACTTTAATTAAAATGTAATCTTTAAAAGAATTAATTATTTACAAGGTACTCGAAAAATGTTTCAAAACAAAATAACAAAATTGCTGACAAACATCTATTGATAATTATTACAAACATAAATATGAAAAGATTTTTTAATTTTTTTAAAATTGATTTATTTTTATGTTTGTTGCCTTTTGTCCGTCAAAATATGCAGCTGATCTAGAAGTTGACTTAGGTTCAGTTGTAGATTGGGGTACGAAATGCTAGTTTCATTTAATTCAGTTAAGATTCAGCTCGTGTCTTTCAATCGTAGGCGTGTGCCTTTTCTTCTTGAGAAATTGACGTCTGTAGTTTCCGGATGTTTACGTAAACGGCCGGAAAATGTCGAAGTCCTTATCCAGAAAAAATCATTTTATAACCCTAACCCTAACCCCTAACCCCTAACACTAACACCGTTTTAACACTTTTTCAGTTATATTTCTCTTCAAAAAAAATATTTAAGTGTAAAAAAAAACAACATTGTATCATTTTTCGTAGTTGTACATTCAGCCTCGTTTTAGATTTTTTTTGGCGCAGACAACCGACTTTTTATTCGGCTTTTTCCGGTCGTCTACATAAACATCCGGAAACTACCGACGCCAAGTCAATTTTAGCTTTTGTCGTAATCTGCATTAGTACCTAAATTACATACAAGAATACATGACTATGGCCGTGAAAGGGAAACTTGAAAAAGAAATGGAAAACTGACACCGGCACAAAATAGCACGGTTATAACCAACTAGGTAACGCTAAA